>OY978223.1:22363838-22952411 GCA_963854785.1 Vaccinium vitis-idaea | reverse complement strand
AACACACGGTATACTTGGAGTGCTGTACGACACTCTTTTGAAAATTGGACCGCTGGAATGATGAACAGTGCCGCATGGCACACTCTCTGTACCGCACGACACTTTTTGTAAAATTTGAAATTTTAATCAGTACCTTGCATGAACAGTTTGAACCCTTGATTTTCGAATATTTACTGTAATTCACATGCTAGTTGCTTGTTTTTCATTATTATCATGTCCTTTGCTTGGTTTAAAATGTTTATTTGTTAAAATTCGGCATTAAAATATTTTCTAAAAATCCCACAAATGTTTAGTAAAGACCGATTTTAATCGGGCGAGCGGGGTGCATTAAAACCCTTCCCCGTTCGTAACCTGGCTCCCGAATCCAAAACGAATCTCTGGTTTTCAAAATTGTTTTATAGATCATTTTCTCAATCATTTTTCAAAACGGTTTCTCGTGTCCTAAACCATTTTTCAAAAACCCGGGTGGCGACTCTATTTTCAAACAAACAAACCAGCGTGGAGGTCGACCGTCCACAAAATGGCGACTCTGCTGGGGATGCTCAAATTAATCTCTGAATTGGTATTTTTATACTTATGAACTTCCCGAAAGCTTGTCAAAACGAAAATGCCTAGCGCTATCGCAAGGAAGGAATGGCAGACTAACAGGGCCTCGCCCGGCCATCTTGACTGGAGTTTTTTTTTATCTGTGTAAAGATATCAAAGAAGTGATTAATTTGGAGAGCCAAGCTTGAAAAATATTTGTGGGATTTTTGAAAATAATTTTATTGCTGAACTTTTGCATCATGTGCATCGATGTTGGATAAGCCCCGCTGCTGCGTCTTGGTTACCCTACCCAGTTCACTGGTGTTAGGACATCCCTGGATGCTTAGCAACCTTGGATCGTGATGAGTCAGCCTGCTGCTTGACCTTTGCCATGCAGTACACTTGGCACTGGGAGGCAAATATTGGCTCTAGTCTGGGGAACCCCCTAAACCAAAACCGGCATTTGCATATAGTTAACCTAGAACCTTCCAACCTAGGACAGGGACCCACAGGTTAGAATTATGTGATATATCCTGTTAACTACTTAACTGCTTACTGTTTACTGCTTATTATTGTTGGCCCGTTTGCATGCATGTTCATGATAGTTCTTCACCCTAGGTTGTCACATCCCCTCCACAGTAATAAGAAGGATTATCCCAATAATCGAATGCTCTGTTGAATAAACAAACTCCTTTTTCAAATAAAGTGTTGACATTGACTGTCTTCCTCCCAATAATTAGAATGTTGTATTTCTTTTATCAGAGTCTGTAACCGAAAATGAGTAACCAATCCAGAATCAAGAAGCTCAAGTCCACCTTTACTATCCATCATGGTGCACCGGTGTGGAAAATTGAAGAAGTGGGAAATGAAGAGATTGGGAATGAAACTCTAGACAAAGACAAGCTTGAAGAGTTGCTTCACCAGCTAGCCATGTCTGATCAACCAGGCTTAACCCTCCAATGGCACGACTCTGAAAATAGGAATGGTCAAGGTTGGGAATTCCACCTTCCCGAAGATGATGAATCTAAGGATATCCCCGACAAAATCATTGTCAAGGTGGAGCAAGAAAGTGACGATGAAGATATAGACATCATGCCGCCAGTCAAATACTTCCAGCCAAACGGCACACCAGTCTACTACTTCCAAGACCCGGTGACAAGACATAAGTACTGGGATGAGTGTGACTATGAAGCTTGCTATGAAGATTGTATCCTTCTGAATGATGGCCTATCTCCCAAACAGCTCAACAAAATGTGTGCTCTGGAGAATTCACCAAAGCAGCCAGAACCAAGCAAGGAAGCAAAGTCAGAAGAACCGAGTCAGGAATGCTCCCCAAACAAATCCAGCAACTAAGTCAAATCAAGGATCAACAACAAGCCAGTTGTCAGCAGATCTAGCCTACAGGGCCCTTTTGAGACTGTCAAGTCTGTCTTTTGTAGCTCAAGTCAGTTTGAGCTTTATCGAGTCTGTACTTTGCTTTATTAAGTCAGTTTGTACTTTTCTTTATGTCAGCTGAGTCAGTACTTTGCTTTAGTTGCTTGTTTTTCATTATTATCGTCTGCTTTGCTTGGTTTAAAATGTTTATTTGTTAAAATTCGGCATTAAAATATTTTCTAAAAATCCCACAAATGTTTAGCAAAGACCAATTTTAATCGAGCGAGCGGGGTGCATTAAAACCCTTCCCCGTTCGTAACCTGGCTCCCGAATCCAAAACGAATCTCTGGTTTTCAAAATTGTTTTATAGATCATTTTCTCAATCATTTTTCAAAACGGTTTCTTGGGTCCTAAACCATTTTCCAAAAACCCGGGTGGCGACTCTATTTTCAAACAAACAAAACCGACGTGGAGGTCGACCGTCCACAATAGGCTGTAAGTTAAAGATAGACTACTGGGAGTTTGAACGGTAAGTAAAGACCCTAAATCAACAAAGAGCGTGGTTCCTAATAGATAAATAGACTATTGACCACATACGGAAAACAAAATGGATTTTAAGTTTTAGATATACCACTGGGCACTTGAACGGGAAGTAAAGAGCATAAATTGTCAAAAGAGTGTGGTTCCCAGTAGATAAATAGACTACTGACCAATACGGAAAACAAAAGGAGCACTTAGTTGGAAATAGACCACAAGCACCAGAGCGTGAAGTAAAGATGCTAAATCGATAAACATTGTGGTTCCTAGTAGATAAATAGACTACTGACCACATACGGAAAACAAAATGGGTTGTAAGTGGGAGATAGACCACTGGGCCTTTGAACGGGAAGTAAAGATCGTAAATCAACAAAGAGTGTGGTTCCTAGTAGATAAATGGATTACTGACCACTTACGGAAAACTAAAGGGTTTCTTAGTTGGATATATTCAACTAGGCCCTGTACGTAAATTGTTAAACAGTGTGGTTCCTAGTAGATAAATAGGCGACCACATACGGAAAACAAAAGGTGCTCTTAGTTGTATATGGACCACTAGCACTTGACCGGAAATATCCTAAATCGATTAACAGTGTGCTTCGTAGTAGATAAATAGGCTACTGACCACATACGGATCACAAAATAGGCTGTACGTTGGAGACAGACCAATGGGCATTTGAAGGGAAATAAAGATCCTAAATCGACAAAGAGTGTAGTTCCTAGGAGATAAATGGACTACTAACCAGTTACGAAAAACTAAAGGGTTTCTTAGTTTGATATAAACCATTGGCACATGTGCGTAAATCATTAAACAGTGTGGTTCCTAGTAGATAAATAGGCTACTGACCAAATACGGAAAACAAAAGGTGTTCTTAGTTGTATATGGACCACTAGCACCTGAGCGGAAAGATCCTAAATCGATTAATAGCGTGGTTCCTAGTAGATAAATAGACGACTGACCACATACGGAACACAAAATAGGCTCTAAGTTGGAGATAGACCAATGGGCATTTGAATGGGAAGGAAAGATCCTAAGTCGACAAAGAGTGTGGTTCCTAGTAGATATATAGACTACTGACCACATACGGAAAACAAAATGGGTTGTAAGTTTTACACAGACCATTAGGCACTTGAACGGGAAGTAAAGAGCCTAAATCGAAAAAGAGTGTGGTTCCTAGTAGTTAAATAGGTGTAGACACCCCAATTTTGATGACTTGTGCATCCCCGATGATGAAAAGAAAAACGCACGAAGTGTACCTTGGAACGGTTACTTGAGTCGGATGGATCAAAAGAACCAAAAACCCCAAACCCACCTGAACCGTACGGCCCAAAACCCAGAACCGTACAACTTAAAAATCCACTTGCACCGTGTGGTGTCACCATATGCACCGTACGGTATACCCTTGACACCGTACGGCACCCTTGTCCCATCAATAGGATTCCCGGGTTCGCCCAGCAGCTCAGAAGTGATGATGATATTCGCAAATCATGTCGTTCACTGGCGTACGGGCATCGTCAAAATGATGAAACCGTTCAAAACTTCGTCTATATAAGACGCGAAATGGAAGGCCGAAAAAAAACGGATTCACGAATTCTCAGAAAAATTACTCTCAGAAAGCAAAAAGTCCCATCCCTCGTTACGCTGTCAAAAACCATTCTCAAACCCAAATCATATAACCTCACAACCATCATTCCAAGCCTCAAAACTGATTCTATTCGAATATTGTGATCATAGCCGAGCAAATCCCAGGTACCACATTCGTGTTCAAAATCGTAGTGACCTTCTAAGGGGAGTCTCCGTCGGGCTCAAGGAGAGCTCTATAGTTCTTCCTTGAGTCCAAATGGAGAGATTTCAACAAAATTTCGAACGTCTCGGGTGAGTTTCGCGTGACACGGTCTATTGTCACGGGATACCGTCCTTGAAATGAGGTACATTCCTTCACTAAAATCATTTTCCAAACCTATTTTTATCGATAAATAACTTGGTTTTTACATAAAGACAGAGGTTGGTTTCAATCGGATAAAAACGAATTTTTTTGAAAAATTACACTGCACGGGAGGCGCCGTACGACATCCTTATGGTACCGCGCGGTGTAACTTTGACGCCGTACGGTGTCACTGGAAAACCATTTTTCATGCTCTGTTTTCCGAAATCCAATACTCTGTTTTCTTGAAAAATCAGTGGGTAAAATCACAGTTTACCCCCTTTTACCTTCCATTTCTTGCATTTGTACCCCCTCTTAGTTAATTTTCTCGCATTTATCTACTTGATTGCGTGTTATTTAACTTATTGTCATTATTTATTTCCTTTGAGCACGTTATTTCATGATATATTGCTTATTTGTTTTAAAGTTTTCAATAAAATATTTTCAAAGAAAATCCCACAAAGATTTAGTAAAGACTGGAAAAATCCGGGCACGCGGGGTGCATTTTTCAAACAAAACCTTCCCCGAGGGTAACCTGGCTCCCGAACCCAAATCTCTACTTTTCGCAGATCAACCCCTTTTTTAGCGGCACCAGAGTCATTATTTGTCTAAAACGGTTTCTCGGGTACCTAACATTCTTCAAGAATTAAACCCCGTGTGGTGACTCTAAATTTTTCTTCATTTCCCGGATCGCCCTTTTTCACAACCAAAAGCTCCGTGGATAATTTCTTCTTTTCGCTTCGAGCGAAAACGAGCGTCCACAATAGGCTACTGACCACATACGGGAAACCAAAGGTGCTCTTAGTTGGATATAGACCCCTAGCACCTGAGCGGGAAGCTCCTAAATCGACAAACATTGTGGTTCCTAGTAGATAAATAGAGTACTGAACACATACGGAAAACAAAAGGTGCTCTTAGTTGGATACAGACCACTAGCACCTGACCGGGAAGATCCTAAATCGCCAAACAGTGTGGTTCCTAGTAGATAAATAGACTACTGACCACATACGGAAAACAAAAGGTGCTCTTAGTTGGATATAGACCACTAGCACCTGAGTGGGAAGATCCTAAATCGACAAACAGTGTGGGTCCTAGTAGATAAATATACTATTGACCACATGCGAAAAACAAAATGGGGTGGAAGTTGGAGATAGAACACTGGGCACTTGAACGGTAAGTAAAGACCCTAAATCGGCTGTGGATCCTAGTAGATATATAGACTACTGACCAGTTACGGAAAACAAAAGGGGCTCCTAGTTGGATATAGACCCCTAGCACCAGAGCGTAAATCATTAAACAGTGCGGTTCCTAGTAGATAAATAGGCTACTGACCACATACGGAAAACAAAATGTGCTCTTAGTTGGGTATAGACCAGCACCTGAGCGGGAAAATCCTAAATCGATAAATAGTGTGGTTTGTAGTAGATAAATAGATTACTGATCAACCACATACGGAAAACAAAATAGGCTGTAAGTTGGAAATAGACTACTGGGCGTTTGAACGGGAAGTAAAGACCCTAAATCAACAAAGAGTGTGGTTCCTAATAGATAAATAGATTATTGACCACATACAGAAAACAAAATGGGTTGTTGTGGACACCCCGCGGGATAGTCCACGAAATTGATTGTCGTCAGGAAAATGGTTTTGATTGATTGACAGGAGTCGCCACCCGGGTTTGAGGACCATACCCGAGAAACCCTTTGAAAAAAAATGATTCTTTTGCCCTTGAAGTAGAAAATGCTTTACTGGTCTCACAAAATGAGATTTCTCGGGTCCGGGAGCTAGGTTACGAGAGGGGAAGGAATTTAAAGCACCCCTCTCGCCCTGTGTGACCACCAGTTTTTACTAAATGTTAAGGGATTTTGAAAACACCGTTTGAGTAGACTTTGAACACATATTCATGTGAGAGCACAAAGATATATTAACAAGATTAATGAAATGAGTATGGATGCTTATGCGAGTGTCATGAATACATGAAAATGAGATTTCTCCCAATGAAATGCAAAAAGTGTGACTAAATGACTCAGAAAGATCCCAAAATGGACACACAAACACCACGCCATGCACACCTGGACTGCATACTGAACACCTGGATTAGGCAGATCCAGGCGCCTGGATTGAATGCAGGCGTCTGGAATGGGACAATCCGGGCACCTGGATGGCCCTCCAGACAGCAACTCCAAAAACTCCAAACCTCACAATAAACAACAGGTGCAATGCTCTTAACTTACTTTCACGTGCTCATAATGACATTTAATGGTTCTGTGAGTGAAATAGACCTCAAGATGAACTCCATAACATGATGTGAACTTATGCTAATATTCTTCTCTCTTATAACCCTTTGTTAATCATGATTTTTGCCTTCAAAATGCTCCAAATGCTCATTGCAATGAAAGTTTATACATAGAATATGACAGATTGATCATTAATGCATGCAAATGATCTCCCATGGGCTGATTAAAAATGCAAGAGAGGACAGAAAATATAACTAGGGAGAGGGGATCCAGGCGTCTGGATGGCATGTAGGCGCCTGCATTGAAGGAATCCAGGCGCCTGGATTTGCTACTGATGCTCAACTTGATTTTCTTCTCTTACGAGTTTTGAACCTCTCCCAAGTTCTCCACTAGTATAGGAGACTAGTAAGAACTTGGTTGAGTCCCCCTCAGGGCCTATTTGAGCACTATCTACCTTGAAAACTTGATTGATGAACTTGGATTGCAAGTTTGGGTAATGTTTGGTGGTTGAGCAAACTGAGATTGAGTTTCTGGAGCTATTAAGGTCAGATTGTATGTACTATGGTTGAGGTTTTGGTTGTGATAGGTGAAAATATATGGATTATGGGTGGCAAAAGTGGGTTTAATGGTTGAAAGCAAGAGGAACAAAGAGGGATGAACTGGGTTTGAGTATTCTGGAAATAATCCAGCAGAGTAACAGTATGTGAGTGAGGGAGACTTGGTTCTCTTGAAATGGTGTGGGAGGGAGGTATATATAGGGAAAGAATGGGGTAATTTTGGGTGAATTTTGAGAGGGAAAATGAATTTGAACTTTAAAAATGTGGAGCAGAGTCTGTTGGAGGGAGTTTGGAATGAGGAAAACGTGGGACAATGTAGGGGGAGCCCATAGTTTCATCAAAAACCAGCTGCAAATTGCCCACTGGAAGTGATTCCAGGCGCCTGGATTGAGTCTAGGCGCCTGGAATTGGAGAATCAAGGCGTCTGGACTAGGAGACTGCAAAAAATTCCAAACTTTGCGGGGCCATTCCAGGTGCTACCGAACTCCGTTTTGCTCACGGTTTGAAGTGTTGGAAAGCTTGTCAAGTCTACTTTCTAACCCAAGTGGTTTGAACCAAAGATGATTTGTACATCAAAATCTATGACCATTTTACCCTTAGAAGGTCGGAAAATAAGTTATTTTGGTAAAACGTGCATATCTCCCTCATTTCAAAATGGATTGGGACATATTATATATCAAAAAAGAGGGTTTTGAATGTACTAGAAGGTGGTATAGGCTTGGGCTTATTTTGAAGAGGTTTTGGAGGGGTTTCCAAGTTCACAATCAAGCCTCGCATGCTCTTATCAGGCATTTTCATCCTTGGGGATGCTTGATAAGTTTCTTGGGTCAAAATCGGGGTGTCTACAGTTGCCCCTCTTGGATGGAACTCCGCATCATTGCTTGATACGAGTTAAATCTAAGACAGAGACATCCCGATTCATTCCCTGAGCCTTTCTCAAGCTGCAAAGGAAAACATTAAAATCATGGTCGTGCCATTCAGGTTGCCTACGTACCCCATTGTAGGGATCAGACCGGTGTAGTTCTTGGGGGCAAAGGAATAGATTGATGATTCACTTGACAATGAACGATGAATGATGATGCACACAATAAATGATTGATCATTGATGGGTGGTTGATTGAATGATTGATGAGTGATGATTGATTGAATGATTGATTGAAAGAACGAGTGATGATTGATTGGATGCGCCAGCTAGGCGGCTTTGAATGATGATTGAATGATTGGATGCACCAGCTAGGCGGCTTTTGAATGATTGAATGCACCAACTTGGTGGCTAAAATGATTGGGGTGTATCAGCTAGTGGACTAAAATGATTGAATGCACCAACTTGGTGGCTACGTCATGTAATGAATCTATTTTTAAATTGAATGTAAAAATTATCCTAAATGACATTATTGAAAATGTGACCATTTCTGGTCTTGAAATTAATTTTGATTGAAATTGAAGTGACCATCTCTGGTCTTGAAATTAATTTTGAAGGTGACCATTTCTGGTCTTGAAATTAATTTTGAAGATGACCATTTCTGGTCTTGAATTTAATTTTGAAGATGACCATTTCTGGTCTTGAATTTAATTTTGAAGATGACCATTTCTGGTCTTGAATTTAATTTTGATTGAAATTGAAAAGACCATCTCTGGTCTTGAAATTAATTTTGAAGGTGACCATTTCTGGTCTTGAATTTAATTTTGAAGATGACCATTTCTGGTCTTGAATTTAATTTTGATTGAAATTGAAATGACCATCTCTGGTCTTGAAATTAATTGAAAAAGTTGTCCCTCAAGACGATTGATTAAAAAGTTGTCCCTCAGGACCATTGATTTAAAAGTTGTCCCTCTGGACGATTGATTCAAAAGTTTGTCCCTCAGGACGATTGATTTAAAAGTTGTCGCTCAGGACTTAAAAGTTGTCGCTCAAGACGACTGATTCAAAAGTTGTCCCTTAGGACCATTGATTCAAAAGTTTGTCCCTCAGGACGATTGATTTAAAAGTTGTCACTCAGGACGATTGATTCAAAATTTTGTCCCTCAGGACGATTGATTCAAAAGTTTGTCCCTCAGGATGCTTGATTTAAAAGTTGTCCCTCAGGACCATTGCTTTAAAAGTTGTCCCTCAGGATGCTTGATTGAAAAACTGTCCCGCAGGACGATTACGTGTGACTCATGCATCGACACTCGATGACAACAACGACAACATTCCTTCTTTAAAAAGTAGGAGGCTCAATGGGGTGGCTCTTTTGCTTTACTGTCTTTCCTTTTGGCCAGGGTTTGGGTTTGAGATTGGCAAGACTTGGGTTTTTGGATTGGTTTGGGATTTTTAGGCTCTTATGTCCTATTCTTGAATTTGGGTGTATGTCTCCCTCGATAGATAGTATTGGGTTGTCGTGCCCCAATTTTGGGTTGACGTGCCTCTGCAGTTGATGAACTTCAATTATGATTTTCTTTCTTGGCTCTGCTAATGGTTTTGACAACCAATTGACCATGTACCTTACATGGGTTCTTTGATGCATTGAAATCATTTCCACGAGTCAAGGATAGACAAGACTAAGACTACATGATTGACTGCTTAACAAAGAGGTAGATTTTTACAAGGCCAAGGTATTTGATCGGCCTTTTGGACAAAATGATTGACATTGATGAGACCGTCAAGGCCAAAGGATTTGATTGGCCTTTTTGACAAGGGGATGGACTTCGATAAGATTGATAAGGCCAAGGAATTTGATCGGCCAAGGAATTTGATCGGCCTTTTTGACAAGAAGGGCGGACTTTGACAGACAAGGCTTGTCCTGACGGATAGGAGCAAGAATGTGTTGACTCGAAAGATATGGAAGACTACGTTGACTCGAAGTTCTGAAAGATGGCAAACATGCCTCACCATTAATGTCGAAATTGTCATGATAAAATTGAATTTTTATTTTGTGATTGTTTCACTCCATCAACTGATGT
Organism: Vaccinium vitis-idaea; assembly: GCA_963854785.1. Lineage (NCBI taxonomy): Eukaryota > Viridiplantae > Streptophyta > Magnoliopsida > Ericales > Ericaceae > Vaccinium > Vaccinium vitis-idaea. The sequence continues at coordinate 22,942,318 of OY978223.1, read as the reverse complement.
TCATTCAAATCTATTTATCAAAACACAAGATTTCTTGTCATGAATCCATGCCCTAGATTGCTGATGATGCCTTATTGATTTTTCTTCAAAATGCCCCAGTTTAGAGGGTTGTTGATGAAGATCCGTTGATATGCCCCAGTTTGGATTTTTACTTTGCATGACGCTAGAGTTTGCTCAATGCTTTGACTTTTGATTTTCAAGAGAGATTAGACTGTTCCCTTGTGACTTGAATTCTCACTATCAAGTTGCATTTTCCAATCTGAAAGGACTTTTATCTACGTTATGACGGGGCCAAGGTTATGGGCTTAACAAAGGAAGGATTATAGGCTCAAAACATCTCATTTTTCCTCGGGGTTATTTGAGCTAGCAGCTATCTTGGACTTTTTGTGCCATTTTTGCTTCTGATGGGTGCTTTCATGTGCCTCTTCTTGCTTTAAATGAGCACTTCCTTTCATTTGATTTTTCCGTTTCAAATTTCTTCAGTGCTCTTCATCTTGTTGCACCCATGTATTTGACAAGCCTATGAGTTTGGCGCTTTCATTGTTGTGATACTTTGAATCTTCACGCGCTTATATCCTTGGCACTTTCATTATGCTGGCTGTCATGTGTTTGACACTTTCATATTTCTTGTTTCACCCCAGTGTGGAGGATAGCTGCCTAGCTAGGTTATTTTTCAAAGAAATTGATTAATGCTCAAAGGGGCTGGCAATGGATATTTATGTGGAGAATAAAAGCAAAGAAAGAATGAGTTTACCGGAAAAAAAAGCAAAGAATGCCTTTCTTCATTTTGAATTGTGCAACTTGATGGGGAGAACTCATGCTTGCTCTAACTTTTGCCTAGATCTCATTTTGAAGTTCAATCTAGTGAGTTTTTTTTTGGCCTTAGCTTTTGCCTAGGCCGCCCTTGCGGGTTTTCGACGTAGCAGGCTTTTTCTGTGTCCATGCATCGCTTCTTGATGGCACCGGGGAATGGTCCACTGGAAATCCTCCATGTGCGGGGCAAGAAGCCGTAGTTGACTGCTGGTTGGTGATACTCGAGGTAAGGGTTTTTCTTCTCTTCAATTCTATTTCTCTTTCCCTTTGTTTCCTTTTGTCACGCTAGGACTATTTGCACGTGAATGGAGATAAAAGTTTGACGTTGTTGATTTGTACCGAATAGGATAGTGGGTGAGAAAATAAAGGAGTTTTGCACTTTGTTTTGCACAAGTTTCACCTATGAGAATTTATGGAGAATTGGAGGAGATCTGTTTGTTGATAGAGTGGGACCCAATGGCAGGAATTGTGTGTGGTGGTGCACATGCATGAGTTAGAGTGGTGTAAGTTGTGTTTGCAAGAGATTTGTTGGTGTATTTTTTTGGGTAAATATTGTTGGTGTATTTGTTAAGGCAGTCACATTGATTTGGAGAATTATATTCTATTAATTGGTTTGGAGGTTTGTAGGGTAATAAAATTGGGCTTTGGAATTGCTGTACACGTTAAAAGTAATCTGGGGTGGTGGGTTTACCACTTTGAACTAGAGTTATTCTTAAAGGGTAGATTTTAATTGCTACTGTGGCAGATTAGCGATGATGGTTAGATTAGGTTCTAGCTTAAATAACACGTAATATATTAACTTCCATAATCAGTGAGTTAGCAAGCAAACAAATGGTCAAAGGCAGAGGGGGCATGAGCTTGTGCTAAAATGCAATTGAGTTCTATTTACATATATTTTTTCTCCTAGCGCTAAAAATTTGAGTTAAGATTCGCATAAATATCTTTACACTGTTTATTTTCCCTTTTCCAATAGTTGTACTGATCTCTAAATTTTGCACTAAATAAACTACACAATAAACCAACAAAGAATTATTGCCTTTGCCGAAGAGATACCCGTGTTGTTACATTGTTTATTCTAAAGAATTGTTACACTGTTTATTCTAAACTTCCCCACCAAAGACTTGGCACTCCCCTCTATCCATCCTAGATCCGCCATTCTACTTCCGATGGTGTTACCTACACGCATACATGTATGCATATTGCATATGATGTATCTAGAAAGTTCTCTACAGATTAAATCTAACAAACAGGTGGGCTCACAAGTTTTAGCCATTGATACCCGTGTTCTATAAGCATTTTCTTCTTATGTGCTAAAAGGAAGATTATCTACTCGTTTTATATTGTACGGTAAAACTCCACTCATATTTCTTCCCACCAACCAATCCCTATTAAAGAATTTGTAGAGTCATCGATACCAGTCTTGCAATCACATGGGCCAGAAAACAGTAATATACCATGAAATGTGGCATAATTGCACGTAAAACTGCTACTGCTATTAATGTGACCGCAATACAATTGTATCTTACAAACACATACTGAATTTAATGCATGAAAGAGAGATCGTTAAGAGTTTAATACCATGGGCCAAAAGGAGTAGCTAATAAGAGAATGAAAGATCAGCGATGGCTGCCAACTATACCTACAGACATGTAATTATGGATCCAATCTCATCTTCTGGTCATGGTTTTGAATAGGGGTTTTGGTGATGATGAAACTGATGAAGTCATAGCCCAAGACTCATTTGAACAATCTGAGCTGAAATGAGCATCAACCACACCATTTGGGCTGGTGGACAGGCTCATATTTGCGCTTGTGGGTCACATCACCATTGTTTCCATACAATTCTTGTATTAGTTTAGACAAATCATCGACTTTGTCCTGTCAAAAACATCAAACATTGAAATGTTCAACAAATCGGCAAGTGGATTTACATCAACTGTGTCAAAGTACAATACGTCATTGTATGGTAACACGAAAATCCAACTAAATAACATACAACGCATGACATGGCTCAACCTCTTTGATAACATGTAACACCGTTGCAGCTGCCAGCATGGACGAAAGGCAACACACAGACCTTGAACCTGTTACCAATTTTGAATCTTGGAAATGAGATGATGAACCAATTGGGAAGGTGACCAATGAGAGTAATACTACCTTTTTTCAATCCTCACTCTCTAGTAAATAGTGAATCGAAAGGTATTTGATAAGCTTACCGGTACTGATGGAGAATAAGGCGATCACACCTCTACAGAAACTCCAAAGTCCAAACAGAAATGGGACTTCAATCTGAGTCTCCTACTGATGTGGCAATGAACAAAAGTGGTGTCATGGGGTTCATATTCCATGCTAGAGCAGAGAGCACCAGCAGCTCCATTCTCTTAATTGTTTTTGCTTCAAATACATACTTTGATTCCTCAACCTAAGCACAATATGAAAGTCCCCATCAGTGACACTGTACAATGCCCCAAAACCATTCATTTAGACAATTTCTCAAACACCCACATTGCGTTTCTAGAAGTACATAAATAACATACATGAAGTTCTAATAAAAGAGGCACTTGGGTAACCTCAACCTTGGCAGCTAAAGAGAGACAAGCAACAACAACTAGTTGACTCATCCACGGCTTATCTCTCTGAAACCTAGTGCTTGATATGAACCTATCCAAATAGTTAACAACTAATACAGTGGTCATACAAGTAAACCTATAGTGAGCAATAACCCTTTTCCAGTCTATAGCTTCTGTCCTTGCCGCCATTAAAGACGCATTTGAGTTCAAAGACGGCAATCACAACAAATACTTGTACAAGATCACAACCAAACATCAGAAATCAACTCTCCATCTCTTCCACAACCGAACAAATCCTACTCAATTGGAAAAATAAATAGATGAAACTGATAGCAGATGTGTTGAAATCTCATCAATTGTACCATTTTATGTTTTTTACCCAATATCTAACGCACTTATACAAAACCCTAACTTCTGAACGAAATCAATACCGAGCAATGAACATGAAGAACTAGTTTAACATTGAAACTCAAGATTATCGGAGAAGCAACGATTAACAAAAGAGATGGAGAAAAGATTAACAAATGATTTTGAAATCAGGAAGAGAGAAGGAGGGAGATAGAGACCTGACGAAATTCATTGGGGAGAGGAACCTAAGCATAAACCTTCGCATCTGCCAGTTTTTATACCCTGCCGCTTCAACAGTAACATGCCATCTCTACAGTGTCCTTCAAGTACAAAGCTCTCCCTATTTTCCGGCTGGAGTACAGTTGAACCATTTGGCTTTTTCTTCGCCGAGAAGATAAAGGCAACTGCCCGCTGAGCTGCCCGGCAAGCTACTCGGCCTTGGCTGAAAGGTAAATTGACAGACGAAAACACTGACCGGCCTTCTGCCTTTTTATGTACTAGTTTTAGCACCTCATGCTACGCATGAAACCGTGTGCTCATTAATTTTGATCTCACTGATTTGGCATCAATCTTATTTGGGAGAAAGAAAAGAATTCATTTATTTGATAGGCGATACAGAAACGAACAAAACGAAAGGTACCTTTTAAGTCTGCAAATCAGGACATGGGGTACCTTTCTCGGTCCTAGATTGGCATACACGAAATGAAATCCAACATTTTCTTGTAGAAAAAAAATGAAGATTTTTGTCAACAAAAGTTTTTCTTTTTGAGTCCTTGGACTCCTTGCCGGACAAACTCCATGAGACAGAGGGAGTAGCTCTTTTAGGAGAAAATTTTACGTACCGAGAGGGTAGCATCCGACGTGGTGCCCCTTCGGTATATCCAAGCCGTCTAAAAGTTCCATAGTAGCAGCAACAGGAATGGTAATTGCAGGACCTGAAACACCCTAAATTCGACTGGACTCAAACTGGGTTCTAATGAGCACCAAGACTCGACTATCTCAACTTGAATCCAAAAAAAACAAAAAAACCATGGACTCAAGTAAAGAACACCAGACACAACAGACTGACCAACACATCCAAGAAAATAGACTCAGAGAAAAACACTCCATCAACCCCAAAAAACCTTACTAAGCCTAACCAAAACCGATGAAAAATCTGAGAGTACCAAATTGCCATCCGTCAACTCAAACTGACCAAGGCCAAAACCAGTTGAAACAAGGTATATATGCATCCAGGGTATAAATGGTCCCCGTCAAATCAAATCAGATACCTCTACATTGAACCTGCATCTGTTAGGCTATGAGATAGATATCATCTGTTTGCACAAGAAACAGAACCAGTCAAAATACTCACCAAAGTAGAAGGAAAGCAGACTTGAACCCAAAAAGGAACAAGGTTAACAAAATTAGAAGGTTTACACAACAAAATCGTGTAAGAGTACATACAACGGAAGTTGCTGGACACTTATTTACACTCATTTTATACAAGGCTTGAGAGCTGCACTTTCCTGCACTCATTATTCAACACAGTTTTCCACTTGAGAGCGACGACAACATCTTGATGACTTGATTTCATCACCTTGTGTTGGAACCTTGCTTAGGATCAAAATATAAACCTTAAGAATTAACTACGCACCGTTCACGTAAACAAGAGTGCCTAAGCTATTGACAACAAAATGGATAAGTTTTGTACAACTTAGAAACCAATAATAATGTTGCTAGAGCTTGTTCCACGTAGGTAAAACAACCAATAAACTGGTATATGATCCTCGCAGGCATCGCGGTTGATTTTTAGTTAGGTGCTTTAACACAATCAAATAAGGCAAAGAAAAACAACATAGGGGACAAACCAAACGTCCCCCTCTTCACTTCTCTTTGCTTTCCCTTTTTTTCTCCAATTTTAAGAACGGCAAAAGTAAGTCTTTTCAATATATTTACCTCTAAGAATTCATCCATTGGATTTGGAACCTTGCTGTCCAAGACCAGAATGCTCAACGCCTCCAAACGGAGCCACCTGTAAAGAAAGCAAACAAGCTCTAAATGTAATGCACGACACCTTTTCCTCCTGGTTCTAATCCCATTGCAGATGCAGCATTAGACCTACCTCAGTTGAAAGAATTCCTTCATTGACTCCAACAATTCCATATTCAAGAACTTTAGAAACGCATCAAGAACACTGCATATTGGTGACGAATAAGTAGGCAACTAATCCTGCGAGTGTAGATGAATAAAATGTACAAAAGAATTCAAATGAATCCACACAAATCTACATCTATAAGCAAAAAGAGTCGCGAAAGCAGTTTCATCTTTTCAAATTAAATGTCCATGTGGAGTTTAACTCAAAAAGATTTCTGGTTTTGTTAACTACAAACTTGTAATATATTTCCATATTCAAATAAAAAAAAACACACAGAAAGCGGCTCTTGTGGTGCAGATCTTCTTTACTAAGAAGCACGTTGACACGGGACAAAGAAACATGAAGAAATCATGTTTAAAAATTTAGGTTACACACGTTGGAGACGAGTTAGGCAAATGTCATTGTCGCTATCAAATTAGGAAATGCATATACATGTACATGTACAAAACTAATGCACGGTTAACAAATGTAGATAGAGAGATACAAACCCAAGGCATCCAGGATTCAACGCTTAGCTATGACGGTCACCTATAGTTTTGAAAGCTAAAGGTGTTAGAAAATATGCCCAACAATGTACTATATGTCGATCAAATAGAATCTATGTAGCACGGACACGGATACAAATACGGACACGGATACGGCAATTTTGAAAAAAGGGACACGGACACGGCGGGGGACACGGCAATATATATATTAATATATATAAATATTATAAAAAAAATTTAAAAATTTAAAATTTAAAGATTGATAATTACAGTTTGACCCCCCAAAATTTTAAAAAATTACAATTTAACCCCTGAAAATTTGAAAAATTACAAATTGACCCCAAAATTTTTTTAAAAAAATTACAATTTGCCCCCTGCCGTGTCCCCCCGCCGTGTGCCCCTAAAGAAATTCAAAAAAATTGGGGGAAATTCAAAAAAATTGGGGGACACGCCACGTGGCGTGTCCCACGTATTCCGCCGTGTCCCCGTGTCCCATACGGCAATACGGCGCCTCCTAGGAGTGTCGGTGCTTCATAGAATAGAATCAACATTAAAAATCGAGACTACTTGGAACATGGACCTTTATAAGGGTAAGTCTACAAATCTGTCCTTAGGAGGTATATCAGCACTAGAGGCAGTCACCAAGGACGTTCCCAATGCTACAAGTGCTGCATTCACTATCCAGCCATCAACAGTGGATTATGTCGGGGAAGATGACTTGAGTGACTCTGTGGATGAAGATATTGAGGTTGATTAGCCTCCAACCTCTAGCCTAATCAGTTGTTCCGTCCCTAACACTGAAATTTCCAGCTTGGGGGGAGAGCTAAACACTATGGTAGAGCCAAATGCAGGGGTCAGCACTGGGCCATTAAGTGGTCCTCATGGAACTAATACAGGGGTCAGTGCTGGAATATTAAGGGGTCCTATTGGCACTAGCACAAGTAGAGAGAGACAATCTTCTAATCTTGCATATGTAATTACTTCAAGGGAAGAGCTGGCTGATGACTTAGAAGGAAAATCTCCAGAGACTCCTCTTTCAAAGGAGATGGAGTATCCAGATTCTCCATCCTTTGGGAGGTCCAAAAAGGCAATTAAGAAGGCAGCTAAGGCAGCTAGAAGCAAGAGTAATCTCCCTCCTGGTCCCCCTGATGGGAAGGATGGTAGAAGGATAAACCACAAAAAAACAAACAGTGGCAGCAAAGGGGGGACTTCTGAGTCCTCAAACAAGGGCAGGTAACATTGATCCTTGCTCTATTATTCTGGGCAGCATACTTATCTTTCCATTTTCTGCCATCTTTTGTTATGTCTAAAATGCCTCTTCATTTTGGGTTTTGGAACATGAGGGGTCTTAATGATCCTATCAAGCAAAAAGAGGTTGCTTCTTTAGTTAGAGCTAATAAGATGTCACTTTTTGGGCTTATAGAACATAAAATAAAAGAGACTAATTGCTCTAGGATCATTAATACCATGTTCCCATTTTGGTCTTTTGTTAATAACTCTACAATAGCTCCTGTTGGCAGAATTTGTGTGGTCTGGGACCCTTCTATACTTAATCTCAGTGTTGTTAGCCAGTCAAGTCAAGCCATTCATTGTAGCATCCAATCTGTTACTGGTGATATTAAATTCATTGCTACTTTTGTCTATGGGTCCAATCTCTACTTGGAGAGAAAGAACCTTTGGAATGACTTGACTGCCTGTGTTGTTAATGATCCCTGGATCATTCTGGGGGATTTTAATGCAATTAGGTACCAGACTGATAAGACAGGTGGTGACAATCACTGGCCTCCCCACATGGAGGATTTCAATGATTGCATTGTTGTGAAGGACCTTGAGGATCTTAGGTACTCTGGATATCACTTTACATGGTCTAATAAACAAGATCGTACTCATTACATATCTACCAAGATTGATAGGGTTCTGGTCAATGAGCAGTGGATCAAAACACTCACATGTTCTAATGTTCATTTCCCCTCCCCGGGGATTTCTGACCACTCCCCTGTTGTGGTATTTATTAATCCTGACCCTAGGAGAGCCAAGAAACCCTATAAATTCTTCAACTTTCTGGCCCACCATCCTGATTTCCTATCTACTGTCCAGAAAGTGTGGAGAAGGGTTATCATTGGGAACCCTATGTTTGTTGTCTGTGAAAAGCTTAGATTTCTTCAAGAAGATCTTAAGAACCTAAATAATAAGGAATTCAGTGACATTTCCAAAAGAACAATGGCTGCTAGACGGGAGCTTGATAATATCCAGAGTGACCTAGGTAAGGATCCCACTAATCCAGTCATACAGGCCCAAGAGAGACTTCTGTGCAAGCAATACCTTACTTTAGCCAGAGCTGAAGAAAGCTTTGCTAAACAGAAGTCCAGAATTCAGTGGCTCAAGTCTGGGGATCAATGCACCTCTTATTTCTTTAAATCCATACCACACAATAGGAATAGGAGTATCATCAGTTTGGTCCTTCCTGATGACACCATTACCCATGATCCAATTGAGATCAAGTCCACCTTTGTTACCTTCTACACTAATCTCTTGGGATCTGTCCATACTACTGGCTATTCTGGCACCTCTAGAGTCAATCAATTAATCTCATCCAGGCTTGAGGACTCCCAGAGAGAGGCTATGATTCTTGAGGTTTCAAACCTTGAAATCAAGGAAACTTTCATGTCTCTCAATCCTAACAAAGCACCTGGCCCTGATGGGTACAATGCAGGTTTCTTTCAAAAGTCTTGGGATGTGATTGGACATGAAGTCACTTCTGCTGTGAGAAATTTTTTCATATCTGGCAGACTCCTCACAAAGGCTAATTCAACAACTGTAGCTCTTGCCCCTAAAGTCCTTAATCCCTCCAAGGCAGATTATAGGCCCATTTCTTGTTGTAACACCATCTATAAATGCATAGCCAAAATCCTTGCCAAGAGGATTCAAACTGTGCTTCCTCATCTCATTGACCCTGTGCAATCAGGGTTTGTCAAAGGGAGAAGAATAGCTGACAACATATTCCTGACTCAGGAACTTATGAGAGGCTACCATAAACATTCACCTTCTCCCAAATGTGCATTGAAGGTTGATATTATGAAAGCATATGACAATGTTAGGTGGGACTTCCTTTGGGATATCCTTTCCTCCATGAATTTCCATCCTCAAATGATCCAATGGATTAAGGCTTGCATCACCACAGCCAATTACACTCTGAATATCAATGGTGAAGCCACTGGATCTATTATGGGGCAAAAAGGTTTGAGGCAAGGTGATCCCTTGTCATCATACCTGTTTGTTATAGGCATGGAGGTTCTCACTCAACTTCTCAAGGAGAAATCATAGAGTCCCAACTTTCACTTTCACTGGAGATGTGAGAAAACCAAAATAATTAATTTGTGCTTTGTGGATGATCTCATGATCTTCTGTAAAGGAGACTTGAATTCTATTCAATGCATTCAAGAGGCCCTTATTGAATTTGAGGCTTTATCTGGGCTTTCACCTAGTCCAGGCAAGAGTAACATCTTCTTCTCTAGGGTCTCCTCCACAAACAAACAAGCAATCCTTGAGAAATTGGGATTTAAAGAGGGCTCCTTCCCAGTGGGATACCTTGGGGTTCCCCTCATATCCACCAAACTTAAATTCTTTGATTGTAAGGCTCTCATTGATAAAATCACAAGGCGTACTAAGTCATGGGCAAACAAGAATCTCTCATACGCTGGGAGGATTCAATTGATTAAGTCTATGTTATTCTCTATGCAGACTTACTGGTCCTCCATTTTCTTGCTTCCGAAGAAAGTGGTGAAAGAAGTTGAAATCATTCTTAGATCCTTCTTCTGGACTGAGTCTGAACTTAGGAACACTGGTGCCAAAGTCTCTTGGGAGCACCTTTGTTCTCCAAAAAAAAGAGGGAGGATTAGGGTTTAAGTCAGTCCAAATTTGGAATAGGGCTGCCATGGCTAAACACATATGGTTTATCATCTCTGGAGGAGAGCAATCCATGTGGTGCCAGTGGGTTAAATCATACCTACTCAAGGGTAAAAGTTTTCGGAAGGTCAAAATTCCTAGTAGCCCATCCTGGACCTGGAGAAAACTTCTCCAACTTCGACCTCTTATCCAACCTTTCATCAAATACAAGATTGGTGATGGCAAATCTACCTTCCTATGGTACGATAATTGGCACCCCTCTGGCCCACTAGTTGAGAAATACGGCAGCCGTATAGTCCATGACTCTGGCTTACCAGATGATGCCAAAGTCTCCACCATTTTGCGCGCCTCTATTCACTGGAACTTTCCCATCACCCAAATTTTGGAGTTGAATGAGATCAGATCTCATCTACCTCAAATCACTGAACACAACCCCACCAGTGCTGATTCATGCATATGGACTCTCACTCAGAATGGACTATTCTCTATCTCCTCACTGTGGGATCAAATTAGAGTCAAATTTCCACTATTGAATGGAACCATGTGGTTTGGTTCCCATCTCATATTCCCAAATGCAGCCTCATTAGCTGGCTTGCCATTCAGAACAGGCTATCTACTGAGGACAGACTTGTTCTTTTTGGCATTTAGACCACCTCTTGCTGCAGCTTCTGTCCTAATGAAGAAAACCATGACCATCTGTTTTTTAATTGCCCCTTTACTAAACAAGTTTGGGATGTTGTTTCCCACAGAACTCAGCTTGTTTGGCAACCCCAATCTCTTGCTAATCTAGTCAATTTCCTTTCTTCTGTTAGGAGGAAAGACTTGAAAAGCACTTTGATTAAGTTGACTTTTACTGTCACCCTGTACCATATCTGGATTGAAAGAAATCTCAGGAAATTCCAGAATGTCCAACATAGTGTTCCTGCTTTGGAGAGCAAGATCTGCTCTGACATTAGGTGTAGATTGTTGTCCCTCCACAAAATCCCAAAGGGAGCTACTTCACTTATTGAGGCATGGAATATCTCAAACACCTAAAAGTTCTTTAAATTCTCAAATGCAAAATCAAGTATGCTGCCACTGTTATTAACTGTTGCATTACCATTCAACTGCTCTGATTTGTTGTTTCAATGTGACAGGTCTCCCCATTTCCCTTGCATGGGCAGTAAGGAGTTTGAGTTTGAGTACTCTAATATCCCAGTTGGGACAATATGTTTTGCAGGTTTAAAGTGTGATCAGGTGGTCCAAAGCAACTGTTTGCATGCTGGAACTTTTACACTAACCACCCAATTGGGCTCTGTGTGTATTTGCAGGTAACCTGGAGCCTTGAAATGCCAACAAGTACCCTGGAGCTTTGTTATGCTACTTTCCCTACTTATACATTGTGAGTTCCCTGTGAGATGAGTTGTTTGAGCCTTTTTCTTGAGAGTGTTAATATGTAGTGGCTGGAGGTGAGATTTGAGGGAGTTAGGCACCTTAGTCCCTGGTTGTGTGAAAAGTTGAGAGGGAGTGCAAGGCTTTGAGGGAGTCAGCAGTGTGAGCCCAGATAATCCAGGGTCTTGAATTTTGTTTTTGACCTTTTGAATCAATTGTTCTCATATTCTGAGATAGATGGGTTAGTGTTGCTGCCATCTGGGCAGATCTGTTGTCAATTCATTTGTTCTCATATGCATTGTGTTGCCTGCTCTTCGCTTGTGTGCATGCTTAAGGCAGCCATATTACTGGGCAGATCTGCTATTTTCGATATACAGTTTCACTCTTAGATTGTTTCCAAATTCTGGGCGGACTGATATGTGTTTGCTGGACTCGATTTGGCCCTGGCATGCCCAATTTTGCTATGAATCTGCTGTGGTATTCATTGAATCTGCTGTGGTATCTGTTCTTTACCCAGCTATGTGTTTGTTGTGGCTGCTATGTGTTTGCTGTGGTATCTGCTACGGTATCTGTCCTATACCAAGCAGTCATGCCCAATTTTTGTTGCTCATTGCTGCTGTTTTCACGCCCAGTATGCCAAATTCTGGGTTCTTGCTACTCACATCAGCTGCTGCTGTTCCTTGCTATAATGGCCCATTTGATTGCTGGACTTGATTTGATTGCTGCTGTTACAAAACTGCACGTTGACTGTACCGTGTTAGCTTTAACTGGTATCATGTTTTCCAGTCTTATAAGGAAACCTTTTCCCATGTAACGGGTTCCTAGCTAGATGGGGGATGTCCACTAGCTCATTTGTTTACCTCTAGCTCATTAGTTATTTGTAGTTTTAGTCTCTATTTCACCTAGTAGTTTTTGTACTCATCTCCTTGTTACGTATTCTATCCCATGTTGCCTCTTGGCCTCCCAATTTTCTTTCCTTTTCTTTTCTTCTTTGTCCTCCCTGGGGTATGCCCCTTGTAGGCTGTATATTCGCTTTTCTCTTTTTATTTCAAGCTTGGTTTACCGGAAAAAAAAAATGAACCTTTATAAGTCCAAATAAGAAATGAGAACAAGGTTACAATTAAATAAGGAACATAGATACCGGTAATACTAAATTGTGAATGCATAAAAAACAGTACTACAAAGTAAGTATCCAAGAAGTAAGCTCCCATGGCAATACGACCCCACCTCAACTTTTTGAAATCGCATACTAACCTCTTAAGTGTCATCATGGTACCTGACTAAATGAACCTTAAGATGTTTATAACCCTATGGCCTGTACTATGCTCTCACCTCACTAATGCCCATACACGTACAAAACATAATGCACGGTTAACAAATGTAGATAGAAAGATATGAATCCAAGGCCTCCCAGGATTCAAATCTTAGCTATGATGTTAGGTCAAACTGTAGTTTTGAAAGCTTTAAGTTGTTAGAAAATGTGCCCCATATGTCTATCGAACAGTATCAACCTTAAAATATCTAGATTACTTGGAACTCAAACCTGCATTTGTGTCATTAGTTATGCGAATAGCTTCTTCCTCAGTTTTAAATCTTGGAAGGGGTGCAATAGGTCCAAATACTTACTCCTTAGAGAGGACGCAATTAACAACTGTGAAGCACATAAATAAGACTAAAAGTAATAAATTTCATACATAAAGATGAAAATTTATCGGATCCAAATTTGCTAACAAAAATTATTGATGAAGAAATAAATAACTACAAGCTAAAAGCGACAATGGCTGAACCAATCATCATCAGAACTCACTGAAGCAACTTAAAATTTTTTTTTTTGGGCAAATGAAGCAACTTTAAAATTGGCAGTAGTGACAACATAAGTATAAAAGGATTTAAAATACTTTAGTAGTGACCAAGAAACTATTTGATGATGAAAGGGAACATGCTCCATTTTAATGACAACGATACCAACAGTGGATCTAAATGTCCGGGCCAATTATCTCCATCTTGAGTATTCTGTTATGAAAAGATACATTACGTGGAAAATAAAGTGCAGACAGTCACTGATGATTGTGGAAAATCATTTGTAGAGTGTGCTGTATAGGATTAATTTGGTTCTCGAAATAAACTTTCCTTAGTGCCATAAAAAGCATGGAAGGATAGCAAAGGCAAGCTACGAGGAAACTACATTAACAGATTTTAAAAAATTAGGTACTCATAGTGTGCATACGGCACCGATGAGGTCTCCTACACTTTGGAAAGTTCCACTTAAATGTAGAAGCATGCGAACTATTTTCACCAAACTATGAAAATCAGAGCTTGACAACCTTGAGGACCAGTAAACAACTGATTGTCATATACTATGCTCCAAGTTTATACATGATTACACTGTTACAACCAACTTCTTTCAACCATTTGCAACGAAGGCAAAGGGAACTCATAGCGAATAATGGTTACATACTCCGTATAAGTTAAAGTCTCTGTTCCACAAGGAAGCAAATAGTACTACTCGAGATATAAATTAACTGGAAACATATTCTCCAAGCACTTTTAACAGACAATTGACATGAATAAATATCTCGAGTAGTACAACATCAGAAAGTTACCTAGAACTCGAGCAGAAAGTACATAGCAAGAAAGACAACAATTACTACTTTGCCATTTCCAACATCAGAAAGTTACCTCATTGTACATAGCAAATAAGGACTCATAAACCTAGAACTTGAGCAAAAAGTACATAGCAAGAAAGAGAACAGTTACTCCTTTGCCATTTCCAACATCAGAAAGCTACCTCATTGTAACAGAAAGAAAATCTGGTGGAGTTTTCCGATGAATGACACACTGTCGTCCACGATGTCTATTTTCCTTGCACACTGATAATGAGCTATGCAGCACGGATACTCTATTTTGGTTTCCGTATCACGTATCGTATCTGTATTGGATACCTACTCTCCGGATACGTATCCATTACGTTTTTTAAAGTATCCAAAATTTAGATTTATTTTTTTGGTATTCGGATACGTTTTGGATAGCTAGGATACGTCTCGGACCCACGGGCTTTATATGTGTTTTCCCCCAAATCAATCAACATAGCTTCTGCTCTCTCTCTCTCTCTCTCTCTCTCTCTCTCATGTCACGTGTATATATATAATGGTGAACTTGTGTAATGGAATTTTAGGAATTAAAAATTAAATATATATAATATATTTAATTTTATATTTTCATATTCAACGCATCCCCCAACGTATCGTATCTGACTTTTTAGAAAGATCACGTATCTGCATATCCGTATCGTATCGTATCGTATCGTATCCGTATCTCATATCCGTATCCGTTCTTCATAGATAATGAGAGGTACATATAGAATACCCAAAAAGAAAAGGAATAAAAGTGAGTCTACATATATGATGAGTTAAACAAAGAAGGAAGAGAAGTCGAATGTATATATAGAATCCCACTCAATACCTCAATCCATGGATTTTAATAAAATACCTAAGCAGGAATTACTAATATTTTAACTCGGTTTAATGATTTACTTTGATCCATTGAAATCGAGCTCTGAAGGCTTAACTTAGAATCTATTTTGGCTTTCTGTATCCCATGAACATGAACTTCATTCGACTGCAAACAATGAAATAATTAAGCCAAAAGTAAAATGATGATTCCACCAGTAGACTTATTCTCAAACCACCATACTATATCTTCAATAACCTAGTGAAATCATTTGAATCACAAATGGAACTCAGAGAGAGAGAGAGAGAGACATGGAGGGAGGGAGAGAGAAAGATACCTGATGAGGGATTGAGGAACGCGGAACCCTTGCAAATCTCAAGTTTCAGCATCTGACTGCCTTTTATACCAGCTTCAACAGTGAAGGGCCGTTTCTACAGTGTCTGAACTGCGTCCCAAGTATAGAATCTGCGGCTTGCCACTGTAGCAGTGGCGATGAAGTACGCATAATTAGAGCTCTGCCAACGCCGAACAATAGGGGCGAATTAGGGCATGGAAAGACAAGGAGATGTAACGAAAAAGCAGGAAAGAGGTACCGAAGTTCCTCATTCTCCGTTCAGCCACACAGAGCAACCGTACTTTGCCGCCAACGAAGAGGTAATTGCGGTACAACAAGAAGCGTAGAAACGAAGCAAGGAGGGAAGGTGTTGCCCGCTGCCCCTTCCTGGGTTTGATGAATAGAATTGGTAGACGAAAGTGACTGGATATTTGACCGCCCTTTTATCATGTAGGGCCAATTACAGGCCGGTCTAGTGAGAACGGTCTAATTCCCCCAAACTCCAGCCCAAACCCGAACAATTACCGTTCAGGATAAAAATTTTGTACGCATCAATTTATTCCCAAAATACCGTGACACACCATCCTCTCCTCCGATTTCTACACTCCATCATCCTCTACCTGAAAAATCCCAAATCGGCGACGACGTCTTCTAGGCGGAGGACTACAAAGGCCCGAGCGAAGGAGGGTGGAAGCGGCGATCGACGTACAGAGGATCGCACGCCTGCTATTCAAGGGTTTCAATGGTTGCTTGAAAAGCCCTAGTTGCTTCTGTTGAAGTTTGATTTCCTTGCTTTTGTAACTGAATGCGAAGACAACTGGAATTGCCAACTCGAGAATATCACTTTAACGGCTAAGGTAATCCTCTTGCCATCACATTGATCCAACCTGTTCTTAGTCTTTGTCGTTGATTAATTCTGGTTTCTCGGATCTTTAGGCCTCCATTTGTCTGCAAATCATTGATTTTGTAGCATTCAGTGCAAATTAAACGAAACTAGCTCTTGAAGGTTGTTTTTGCATCTGTGTTGTGGTCGTTAGAGTACGGGGTCCTTTACTTTTAGCTTCTGAGGCGAAAATCTATGCATATATTCAGTGAATAGTTTTAGTTGATCTCTTGATGAATGGGCATTTTTTGATAGATTTGACTCCTTCAATGCAGTTTGTCTCGAGTGCTCCTAGTTTTAAGAAAAAAATTCGCCTTTTGAGATCTGAATTAAGGTCTAAGTAATTCTATCCCCTGGGCTCTGGCTTCTTGTTGAGGATCGATTTATGATGGAATTACATAGTTCAATTATTTGTGACCCAAGATAAACGTGAAATAACTTCTTTCGTAAGCAAATAAATGTGAAATACCACCAGTGGAGAAGGTAGGATTCCATTCTTTGTTTGTTAAAATTCTAGAAACTGAACCCCAGGATTGGCCTTGTAGTGAAGGCCTAGAACTTACGGGTTTGCTCCCTCATGCATTAGGTTCAAAACCTCCTAGATTCTATCAAATATAATGGTGTGCAGAGATTAGTCTAGGTGTGCGTAGGTTGGCTTGGACAGTTAAACATGCTCCAAGTACTTACTTTTTGGTTCCATCCAAATTGATTTTTTCATATTTCCTCTTGTCAACAGATATAGCTTGTTGTGCAGAATGAGGCGAAAAGGTAAAACAAATCTCATTTCATACAGTGTGTATTAGTCTTGTTTGTACAGAGTTTGGTTTGGAATTGTTTTTTGTTTTTTGTTTTTTATTAAGATGTTTTGATGCACATATATGAGTACTGTTGAGAATGTTCTCAAAACCTGATTTATCTCTGAGTACTGAGATAACACTGCCTGTTACTCAAGTACTAAGTTTGCATAGTACTGAGATAAAAGCAACTGTTACTCAAGTTTGTTCACAATGTAAATAGATTGGCTGTTTTTTTGGCCATTGTGTTTCTTTCATTTGAGAATGTTCTCTGACTAGTTGCTTGGTTGTTTATCAACAGTAATTGCAAGAAGAGGTAAAGGACTACCTGTCTCAACACCACCAAAAGAAAAGAAGAAGAGGGATTGGAAACTAACGTACAGATCCAATTTGAAAGGAATCATAGATTTGATGAAGGAGATTAAGCTCGAAGACAAACATATAGAAGCATTAAAGAGAACCCCCTTTTGGCTGCTCCTAGATGCAATTAGAAGGAAAAAGATAGATTACACCACTTGCCAAAAGAAAGACGACTTTATTGAGAGATTAATTGGGATGTATAGAGGTAAACATTGTTTTCAAGTAGGGAAGACAAAAAGAAGGTTGACAAAGGACGATGTACAGGTGATTTTAGGCATTCAATGCAGCGAAGGGGATATGGAGCTTGTTCATGGCAGCAAGCGGGGAAGTTGACCTGGTGAAAAGAAGGCGACTGAAAGCTGCAAAAGGTAGCAACATCAGATATCAAGACATTGGTAAAGAGTTTGGTAGGTAAGAAGAATAAGACAAAGGAAGATATTGAAGATGTAGCGAAACTACTGTGCATGTTCCTTTGCGTCACTTTCCTGTTCTCCACGTCAGGAAACACGTTGTCATGGGCACACATTCAGTACTTGGACGATTTGAATGAAATGAAGGAGTATAATTGGGCTTATGAAGTCTTGGAATCACTCATACAATCAATTGAGAAGCACCGACGAACACCAAGGAAGGTTACCAGATGCGTGAATCTCCTATTGGTAAGAAAAAACAAACATTCATTCCACTGGTAGTTTCGACTTCACTTCACTCTCAATTTCCTATGAATTGACTTGACTTTATGTTTCCGTAGTACTGGTTTTGCGAACATACTAAAGTCATCGAGACAATCGAGGGTGAAGAGATACCAAGGCTTTCTGAAATGGAACATAACTGATATGCAGAAAAAGCACGAGCAAAATTGCTTTGATGAAAATCAATATGCTGAGGTAAATAACTTTCCATTTTTATCATTTTCTGATAGCTTGGTGGTTGTGTTAACATTATCTTCCAATATTCCTCACATTGCTTCTTCCACACAAAGGTCCTAGCTGCTATCAGCCCAACACCAGAAGAGTGTGAACTCTATGGGATCGACACAGCCAGGAAAAACAAAGAACATGCTGAAAGTTGTGGTTCGGAAGCCGATATTGTGGGAGGTAGTGATGATAATGAGGACGAAGATGAAGAAGATGAAGAGGAGGAAGAGGAGGTTGAAGAAAAAGAGGAAGAGGAAGCAAATGATACAAACCAACTTGACGAATCACAACTGGAACTAACAGTCAGGCTCGGAGACACACCAAAGGAATCTGTGGATATTGCCAAAGAACCAGTGTTCAAGTCGCAACAAGCAAGGGATGAATACCAAAATACATCAAGTGACTACCAAACAACAACAACTACTTCTCCCATGGAAACTGTAGTCCCTGAAACACCATTTCTATCAGCTGACACTAAAGGACTCAATCCCAAGGAGCATGCCTATGTGACAGGGTTGTGCACAAAAATAACAAAGCCAGCAAGTCTACATTCTGGTCCCTCTGCAGCAAACAAGTCCCAAGATGACTCTTTGTCGGTTGTTGAACTTCGAAAAAAACTCGAAGTAACGCGAGTTCAGAAGGAAAAGATTGAAGAAGTTCTTAAGGAAGCACTGGCAAGGGAGAAGAAGTTGTTGGAACATAAACAGGAGGCAACTAAGAGGGTTGCAGAGGTTGAGAACATGCTCAAGGAAGCATTGGCAAGGCAGGAGGAGTTGTTGAAGGAAAAGGATGGGACAAGTAAGAAGATTGAGGAAGCACTGGAACGGGAGAAAACGGTTTAGGGCATTCTTAAGGAAGCACTGGAACGAGAGCAACGACTGTTGAACGACAAACATAAGGCAACTAATAGGGTTGATGAGCTTGAGAAGCTTCTGAACAACAAGAATAAGGATAGCATGGAGGTGCAACTGCGAGAAGCACAAGAGAAGATTCAAAATTTGCTTGGAGAGAGAGAGAAGGACCGAGTGAAGATTGAAAACTTAGAAAAAGAAAAAGCTGAGAAGGAAAAACTGGCAAGAGAAGAAGCGTTGGCATCTGCTACAAAAGAAGAGGAAAACGCAATACTTCGGGAGGAGGTTCAACTCCTTGCTGAAAGAAATTTTGAAATGGAGGCTGAGATGGTTGTCCATGAAGCAACGCAGAAAGCTCAAGAGAACAAAGCGAAGGAGGAAAGGGAGATTGAAACACATGTGCATGAAATAACCCAGAAAGCTGAACAGGACAAACGCGCTCGGGAGGAAAAAGGAAAAGCAGCACTGAAGAATTCAATGTTTGAACATGTGAAGGAGAGGAAGAGGAAAGGGATTGAACTCAATGACTATGAGTACCCACTAAGGATTGGAAAAAGGCAAAAGGAATACGAGGAATTGATGAATGCAGGGACCAATGTTCCAATTAAGTCTCCCGAGTGTCTGATAAGGCCAAAGTCGAAATACCATGCTGTCTACAATAAACTCCCGCGAGAATCCAAACTAAAATTAGCACACTTTTGGAAGGACACAAAGGATATGTAAACTATCAAAAAAAGAAAACTTCAACATTACATTTGGTTTGATACAACTTTGCACTAATCATGTTTTTTTTTTTTTGGTTTTTTGTTTGTTTCCCTTTGTCAAAAGTGCTTGCTTATGGGCAGCTGATGATTTTGCATTGAGCATTTATCCAGGAGATGTAGACCGCCTACTCGGAGGAGGTGAACTCAGAACCAATGTAAGAAAAGCTATACAACTTTAGCTCGTGATTGGCTAGATAAAAACTCGTTAAAGATCAGCTAAAATTATAAACATGTACTCCCTCCGTCCCAAATTGCTGGTCCCTCTTCCTATTTTGAGATGTCCCAAAATAATTGTCCACTTCCAGAAATGGTTAACAAAAGTTGAAGACATTCTCTGTTTTGCCCTTCCATTCATTACAAAGACAGCGTTGAAATTGTTCCCATAAACCAAAAAACTGTGCGCAAGAGCAGCACTTCAAAATCAAAAAGGAAAACGACAGTGCCCATCATATTTTTCTTTTCCTTTAACCATCAATTACAAGTGCACTTCAAAATGAAAAAAAAAAAAAAAAAACTCCTCAATTGCTCTCTCCACAATCTCACATGCAGTAGATTCCAAAATGAAGTGGCCAAAATGAAGTGACCTGAAGAGGATTAGGAAAGAGATTTTAGTACTCCTACCGAAACACTTTTAACTTGGAAAAAAAAAATAAAATTGGAGGATAAAAGAAACAAAATATTGGACTTACTTTTGATAGGAAATTTAGCTTCCTTGTTGCTGGAGATGATCAATTGCTCTCTCCACAATCTCACGTTCACATTGAAGCTGAGTAGGAAGATTGCCATTTCTCAACAAACTATTCTTTCGCATGTGTGGGATCTTGTAATTATTTCCCCCATAAGCTTTCATAACTTCAACCATACAAGTTTGGAATGTCAAAAAAAACATGGTTAAGATTTTCGGATGAGAGTTGATCAAAAGATTTCTCTACCGCACAAACGAGCTCATCAATTGTTATGGGTGCTTCTTGATGTTGCAAAGATTGAATCGCTCGAAAATATCCGAGATCCAACACATTCATATCAGGACTATTTGGAGGTTGATTCGATAAATGAATGTTGAATCCTTCACTGTGAGCAACCTCAAGAAATCTAGCGTCGCATCCATCTATATGTGGCTTTGCATTATCTTGTTGAATATAAATGGTCTCCTTTTCATTGCAACGTGGCCATTTAGCTCGAATAGCTGGTAACACTTTTTCAATCAAACAAGAGCGACTGAAATCTTTGTTCACAGTAATTATAGCCTTCGTCTCCAATGTACCCGCTGCACGATTCTTACTATTGCGTTTAGCGGGTTCCTTGTAAATGAATGGAAAAATCCCAATCTTACCGGAAAAAATTTCATTTCCAGTTGAATCAAACCTTGGCCGGGCAACTGCCGCTAGAAACATAACTTTGGTGATAAACCTTTTGCTTTTGCAAGTGCGCAACGGTTCTCGTTCCTCGGGGTGTAGATAATATCGTTCCGCCTCTTTTGTCATAAAGAACCATTTTTCATCAATATGCACATAATTGTACATATCTTTGAAAACTGGTTGGGTTTCAAGAGAGGTTGGCTCGAGCATTGACAAACAAAATCGAAGACGTGCTCTTTTGCAATCTTCAGATAGATACGGCTTCAATGCATTTGTATGTGGTCTGATCGCACCTTCTTTAAGTCGCCTATGAAGTGTTGATTTTGGCACCTCCATCGCTTTTGACATAGTCCGAATATAAGTTCGACGGCGAAGATCAATTCCGGAAATTCTGGCTGCACTGAGGTCGATTTGCACTCGCTTGCGACCAACATTTGTTGGTTGATTGGAAGATACGTCAACCACCATTCCATTGACGAAACAAGTTTTTGCTCGTTTCCAAATCCGCTGGATAGTTTTTGGATTTACAGAGAACTTTGTAGCTATCTCTGTTATACACCCTCTCTTTAACTTTCCACGTTCGCTTTGTAGTAGCAACATCTCAAAAATTGTTTGGCGTTGTTGATTGGAAAGATTTCTTTTTGTTCTACACTGGATAGAGGAATTTTCGAGGAAACCATCCATTTTGGTTTAACAGAGGAGAAAAAGTAGGAATAAGGAAGTAGAGAAAAAGTAGGGAGTGGGAAAGATATGCTGGCAACATATGGCTTTCTATATATACATACACGTAGAAATTCAAAACTCAAAGAAGTCCACCTTTTTAGTTTTGGTAAAATTGAAACTGCCGCCATTATTTTCGGAGAAAATTTCTCCTCCAAATTTTTGATAAAGATATGGATTCCCTCCTAAAATTTCGTCAATTGCATGGGCGGGTAACTATTCATAATTGGTTCCAAAATTTTTTTGGATGGATGCCGCCAGATTTGTTAGTGGGAATTTTTCACTCAATTTTCCTCAAATGCATGAGCCAGATTTGCCGCCAGATTTGTAGGTGGGAAAGGAAAGTGTGGTGGTTAGCCTAAAAAATTGAACTCATTAATGTTGACTGGGAAATAGAAGAAGGGGCAAAAAAGGAAAAACAATACATAATAAATGCACTATTGCCATCTCCTTAATAAGTTGGATTCCCCAAAAGGGACCAGCAATTTGGGACGGAGGGAGTAAAATTTAATCATCTTTTGCAGCATTTAGTTTTCAACCCAACCTTTAATAACTCACTAGTCTCCATTGATCTAGTTACTAGTTTGTTGGGCATTTCCAACTTGACTGGCTCATGGGCATATAGCATTGCAATTGTTTGTGTTGAAGGTCAATGCATTCACATTTCACTACTACAATTAAAGCACGAATTGAGATGTTGGTGAGACTTTGCTTCGTAGTTCACACTTGTTTCTTATTTCGTTTCTTCATGACGTAGCCTTCTTATTTTAGTACAAAATAAACTAAAGTCTCACTTGTACAAAAAAAAATTGTTCTAGATAATTGATTCGTACGTTGAGGTACTGGTGAGTATGCAGAATATAGAGCCCTCATATGCGCTTCTCACACCAAGTGGGACCTGCCACGTCTTCACGGGGCATGTGTTTGGTAATATGTTTATTAGGTCTACATAATTTCCTATGATTATTCTTAGCACAATCGATACATTTGAAAGACTGAAACAAATCTACTATTTTCATAGCAAATGATCTCAGGTGTAGATGACAAGAAGGTGAAGCGAATCTTCGACAAGGCAATGAAGGAAAAGAAAACGAGAACGAGCAGATATCTATTGTTCCCAATCTACCATTCACAACATTGGACACTCTTGGTGCTGGACCAAACAGAAGGCACATGGAAATTTTACAACTCCTTAATGCCGAGAATTCATGGGCGGGATTTCCACAGTGAAGAGGCTGCACGTATGGTAAGAAAAGTCTTTTTATGATGATTGTACTTTACCAGATTTTGAAAACCCAATAATAGAAAGCTCACTAAATTCAACAACTGTCAAAATATACTTGCAACAAAAGCGTATCAATGCATATCTGAGAAATGAAAATGAAAACCTCAAAGACAAAATTACCAAGGTCAAGAATTCACCTCAGCAAAGTGCATATTCGTAAGTCTTTACAACCGACTTGCTTTCATTCTATTGTCAAACCTAGAGTTTTGGACAGTGACATTCCTCTTAATACAAGTTATACTTGGTTTGCAGCCTAGACTGTGGAGTGGTGGTTTGCTACATCATACGCCAATATGTGAAGAATGAGCAGGTTGAAGAATCAATTTCTAAAGAGCAATGCAACGACCTCAGAGCAGAAATCTTAAATACATTCCTCACCGATGACATTGGAACAAATTAGAAAGAGAACATCCTTGACTGGTGGTTTTTTGTGATTATGATTTTTGAATTAGCTTGGATGACACTTAGCCACAATATACCGATCTTTAGTCACTATTAAGCTCATACATTGTACAAACGTGTAGATATGTTTTGGGCAGTTATGCTTATTCTCGAAAGTCGTCATGTTTTTATCTTAATTTGATTATCTCAGTCTTCTTGTGTATTGGCTGCTGCTGTTATTTTTGGTTTTGGTATGCTCCTGGTCGGGTTGCTTTGCTACTTCATTTGAAGATGTTCATCTGCTAGTCTGGGATGTTTCATCTGCTGCAGCTTTTTTTGGTTTCATCTAGTGTTATCAAATGGCAGATTCGATGGATATGTTATTTGGGGTACTTCTGAATTAGTCTAGCTACTGTTGTTACCGGCTGGACAATGTTTTTCTTTGCCTCGTTAAAATGGCAGATTCGATGGATGTGTGTGAATAGTTGTACTATAATTTGTTGCAATTGAATGAATGGCTGAATCTCTTGAAATCCACTGGGACTTAATATTGGTGATCTCCTTGATCATTTGTTTGAAAGTGTTTCCATTGACATGGTCTTGCGCACGAGTGCAGTGAGGAAGAAAATTAAAGCCATTCTTATGTTGTAATATTCTGAAGGCAAATTATTCCTTGCAAAGATTAATCTTCGAAAACACATAAAGAAAGTGATGAAAATGTTCTGTCATCAATTAGAATGGTCTCAATGACCATATGTTGGCCTAAGAAGAGTGATGAGAATGTTCTCAATCACCATATATAGTCTTGAAAAGAGTGATGAGAACATTCTCAATCACTATTTCCACCTTTTGTGGGCGTAAAAAGATTGATGAGAACATTCTCAATCACTATTTCCACCGTTCGATGACCTAGAGTGATGAGAATGTTCTCCGTAACATTCTTTTCGGTAAATGATCACTATTCCTTTGGTAAATAACTACCACAATGGTTGAATTGGCTTAAAAGGGTGATGAGAATGTTCTCAATCACCATATGTAGGCCTAAAAAGAGTAATGAGAACATTCTCAATCACTATTTGCACTGTTTGTGGGCGTAAAAAGATTGATGAGAACATTCTCAATCACTATTTCCATTGTTCGATGACCTAAAGAGAGTGATGAGAATGTTCTCAGTAACCTTCTTTTCGGTCAATGATCACTATTCCTTTGGTAAATGACTACCACAATGGTTGAATTGGCTTAAAAGGGTGACGAGAATGTTCTCAATCACAATATGTAGGCCTAAAAAGAGTGATGAGAACATTCTCAATCACAATTTACATTGTTTGTGGGCGTAAAAAGATTGATGAGAACATTCTCAGTCACTATTTCCACCGTTCGATAAGCTAAAGGGAGTGATCAGAATATTCTCAGTAACCTTCTTTTCGGTAAATGATCACTATTCCTTTGGTAAATGACTACCGCAATGGTTGAATTGGCTTAAAAGGGTGATGAGAATGTTCTCAATCACCATATGAGTGATGAGAATGGTCTCAATGACCATATGTTGGCCTAAGAAGAGTGATGAGAATGTTCTCAATCACCATATGTAGGCCTAAAAAGAGTGATGAGAACATTCTCAATCACAATTTCCACCGTTTGTGGGCATAAAATGATTGATGAGAACATTCTCAATCACTATTTCCACCGTTCGATGACGTAAAGAGAGTGATGAGAATGTTCTCAGTAACCTTCTTTTCGGTAAATGATCACTATTCCTTTGGTAAATGACTACCACAATGGTTGAATTGGGTTAAAAGGGTGATGAGAATGTTCTCAATAACTATTCGTGGACCTAAAAGAGTAATGAGAATGTTCTCAATTACCATTTTGACCATTTGTGGGCGTAAAGAGAGTGATGAGAATGTTCTCAATCACTATTTGTAGGCATAAAAAGAATGATGAGAACATTCTCAATCACTATTTTCATCATCTGTTGGCCTAAAAGAGTGATGAGAACGTTGTCAAACACCATTAACTCCTTACCTATATATACGAGTTAGCGAGGGCCTAAAAAAAGTGATGAGAATGTTCTCATTAAGCATTTCCACAATATGTGGGCCTAAAAAGAATGATGAGAATGTTTTCAGTACCCGTTTCTTTTTTGAAAATGATTGAATTGGCTGAACCAAAGTGAAAACAAAGTGATGAGAACATTCTCACTCACCGTTTGTGGGCGTAAAAAGAGTGATAAGAACATTCCCAATCACTATTTCCACCATTTGAGCACCTGAAGAGAGTGATGAGAATGTTCTCAATTGCATGGAACATTCTCAATCACTATTTCCCTTTGCCGTGCGATCGTGTTTTGGATCCCAGCCGAACAGCCAAAAAGGCATCCCAACCGAACAGCCAAGAAGTGCACAGCACCCCGGGTCCCAAGGAGGTTGCCATCAACTTGGGCAAAATATGCAGCAAATCTTGTTGTCACCATCTTAAAATTTTTACCTAAGGTCTTCTATGGCCAGAACTAAGCAAAATAAGGAGGGGGAAAAGACTGCAAGGATAAATCACAGCATAACAAGATTATCTCAATATCACAATTCCCATGTTCCAATCTTATGTAGCATAACTTCTGAGACTCTGAATCACAGCATAACAAGAATCTCAATATCATAATTCTCATGTTCCCAACAAAATGTATTTCTGTATCAGGGGATCAGAGGTACTACAACTGATTCCCTGGCTTATTATAGACTGCAAATAGGGAAAAACTTTACTACAGTTGTTGGTGCATTGTAATTTAGAAATGCAACCAAGTAATAGTTAGAATTTAATCTGGAAATATCAACTGAAAAATAGCTCAATGTGAAACAAAAAATCAATGAAAACAAAACTAATGGAAGAACATGTATTCAATGGTTCAATGGCTCTTTGCAACTTGCTTTGTTATGGTGTCCAACCTTGCTACATCTGCTACAAGTGACTTTCCTTGTCCTGAAACCCATGGACGGAATCCTTTCTGTACGAGGCCTTCCAAGTGGTTCAAGGGCGGAACAACAACCGCGTCGCTTGTTGGAACAAAATCAGTCTTTGACAAAGTAGGGACAGGATTTATACACTTTGAATAAGCTTCTCTGTACATATCAACAAGCTAGTAGCGATCAACATATTCATTCAAATTCTTCCCACTTTTCTTCAAGGCACAAACAACATGAACACAAGGAAAAGAATTGATCTGCCATTCACCACAGGAACATGTCCGCAGACCAATATCAACACTGACTGATGGGTTACAACAGACTTTGAACAAATTGACATGAGATGTAGTCACTATCCAACTCCTCGAGAAATTAAATGTAGCTGCGAGTTTTTTGTCCATTGCAGGACAAACACCATTCCATTTCATCGCACAAACTCTCCGGTTAGACATTTGCTCCATCAATTTTAACCTTATACAGTCAAGAAGTTGGGTAACAGGCAAGTGGCGTTCAACTTTTATCCAATTATTGAAAGACTCAACCAGATTGGAGGTCAATTCTCCATAACGTTTGCCGGGAAAGTGAGCATGACACCAATTCTCATTTGGGAGGTCCGTTAGAAAGCTAATAACCTTGTCTCCCCCACCCTCCTTTAATTCAGCAATTAGTTTATCAAAAATAACAACATTTGGAGCATATGCAGCCCTGTTGAATAAACCAATTAGGTGGTTCTTATGCTTGGTCTCCACACCCCCCAAGTGTTTCCTCAAATTCGCTTTCAAATGCACAAGACAAAAGGAATGGGGTGAACTTGGGAAAACAGTTCTAATGGTTTGAAGCAAACCTAAGTTACGGTCCGACATAAAAACGACATCCCTATCCCATTCAAAGAAGGTCTTCAATTTGCCCATAAACCACAACCAATTCTCAGAATTCTCAGCATTAACGACAGCAACACAAACAGGGTATAAACCTATGGAAAAACAACGAGAAAAAAAAAGTAACTCAATAGTTGCAATACTACTGGGAATGTTACACGGGAAAAATGGAATGACATACGTGTGGACGGTCGATTTCCACCGGTGGTTTTTTATTTGAAAATAGAGTCGCCACCCGGGTTTTTAGAAAATAGTTTAGGACCCGAGAAACCTGTTTTAAAAAAAAGGTTTTGAGAAAATGATTTACAAAACAACTTGAAAACCAGAGATTCGTTTTGGATTCGGGAGCCAGGTTACGAACGGGGAAGGGTTTTAATGCCCCCCCGTTTGCCTGATAAAAAAAATTGGTCTTTACTAAACATTTGTGGGATTTTAGAAAATATTTTAATGCCGAACTTTATTCAAACAATCAATTTATCAAGCAAAACAGACGATAATAATGAAAGCAGATAATAATGCAAGTTATAACAATGAGCAAGCAACCAATCAAAGATTCAAACTGTTCGTGCAAGGCACTGGTTAAAACTTTGGATTTTACAAGAAAAGTGTGCCGTGCGGCACACTAGGTGTACCGTGCGGTACAGAAAGTGTGCCGTGCGGCACTATTTATCAATTTAACGGTCAAATTTTCAAAAGAGTGCCGTGCAGCACTCCAAGTGTACCGTGCGGTACAGGAGGAGTGTCGTGCGGCACTGTTTCCTTCACAGACAGTTCAAACTTTGGTTTTCTGAAATGATTAAACAGAAGCACATACATGACATGAAATACGTTTAAAAGTAGACTATTTTGAATGAGAAAACAGTATGTTTAAGTGGGAAATGTTCCTCCTCACTGAATCACCCCGTACGAGGCGATATTTTCACCGTACGACGCAACCGGGAGGTATGGAATTGAACTGATCTTGATGTAACATGGGCATACCAAGTGTGGGGATGATATAAGAGATCATTCCACACTTGGTACCCCTCCCCTCAGGGTACCAAACTTAAGAAATTTGGCGAGACGGAAATATACCTTCGGCTTGAAACTCTCGGATTGAAGTATTTCTGAGACTCCTTAGGCTCGTTCTGGATCTTCCTTGAACTCCAACTTCTCCCTAATACTGTGAAAATGACGATTGATGACTGAAACTTAAACAAGTTTTGAATGTGGATTTCGCGGCTTTGGACCGAAAACAGGGGTTCGAACCTTGGGTTGGGTTTTGCTATAAAGAAAGAATAAAGTGGATTTCTGGGAGTTATTAGTAAGGATAGAGGGGGTTTATGACCAAAAGGGAATGTGGTTCTTAATGATAGAGCTTCACGGGTTTCTCATCATTTTTTCGGTCCTCATTTACGTTGGAATCAATCGGTATTTATAGGGGATGAGTGAACTTGATTTCCAAGTTTACTTGTTCCTTACACAAGATCATGATGGCTCTAGAGTAGCCTTCCATCCTCGCACGAAACCATGATGAGCAGAGGAACGTTTTCGTCAACAATTTGAGCTGCTGGGAGCTCTGCAAAAGCTGTGACAAGTGACAGTGTCGTACGGCACACAAACTGTGTCGTACGGCACACCAACTGTGCCGTGCGGCACTCTTCCACCGCCAAAATTCAAAAGAGTGCTGTACGTGACTTGGGTTGTGCCGTGCGTGAGAGATGAGTACCGTACGGTACTGTTGATTGAGTTGACTTTGAGAATTTCAATCCGAGAGACTTTCCGGGTGTTTCCTTTCATCATCGGGGATTAAAATGTGTATGAGAGTCTCTTTTTGGGGTGTCTACAATACGTTAACAAAGAATCTTGTCCAGCACATGCAAGCTGAGATATAAACTAAGAATATTCTCAAACGTGAATAGAAAACAGTACTTTAACTTTTTCAAAACTAAATCAATCTAGTCTACTTCCATATTTGCTCCAAAAAGGCAGAGTATGAGACACAGTAATTCAGTTAAGTGTTTAGTACTTTGGATGAACTTGGAACTATGTTGCTCGAAAAAGATGAAAAGGGTTTATTACCTTGGTTGCCATCCTTTCCGCAGGCAGCAAGCAAACAGCCCTTGTAAATCCCCTTTAAGAATGTAGCATCCACAAAAAGAATCGGCCGGCAAAATTGAAACCCGTGCCGACACACGTCAAACCCCAGAAAAAGCCTAAGAAAACACCCACCATCATCCCTCTCGACGTCACAACAACTCGCTGGATTTGAACATCTAAATGCGTCGACAAACCATGCCAAATCTGAAAATGAAAGACCGAAATCTCCAAAAGCGTTACCTCTTGCCTTTTGAAATCCTAACCACGCTTTCCGGTAACTCACATCAACCCCATATTCACCCTTCAACTCGTGTAGAACATCAAGAGCACGCTTCGAGGGATTAGAACGCACTAGATCTGAAACCAATCACCCGATCATATTAGAATTCGCCCTCGAACTGGAAGTTGACATTGCAGCAGCACCGCATTTGTGATCATCAACAAATTCTTTGATTTTAAAAGAACCATTTGAGAGTTGTAACTTCCCCTTAATTGACCAATCACATCCCGTAACAGAACAGGTTGCTTTTACTGTCCGCGCGTCATTTCTCTCGTAGAAGAACTTGAAACCGTGATACAAAGAAAATTGGCATAAACTATCGCGGAACTCAACTACTCCACCAGGAAACTCCTGCCCAACTCCTCTAATCAAATTAACCCAATGATCAGACTTCAACGGCTTTGTCTTGTGACCAGCAAACGAGGGCAACAAATCTACTACGTCACTAACAGTAGATGAGGAATCATGTGCATCACAGCCTAGAACATCTAGAGTGCTACTACAAGACTCAACAGAGTTGCACACTCTACTAGAACCACCCAATTAGATAACAAACACATCCACGCGACCAATATGACATGACAAAGCTAATGCATACAAAACATTCAAATCATCATCACTACCTAGAATCCAATTTGGATGGATGACCCTCCAATGCATAATAGAGCGAGAATGATCCTTCATTCAAATCACTCCATTTTTGTTTCAAAATCACAAGCAAACCAGCAAAACTTAAACAAGGAGGCAATATAACCCCAGCAGTATGAACACCTCGCTTACACAACAACACCACAACATTTTCCATTGAATTGAGAAGCAAAGAAAACAAAACAAAACAATTAAGCTCTGAACATTGCCCAACTAGGAACACATTTATTTTAACCGTAACACTTTTTCTAGAAGAAGACTATCGTGTTTCACGATTAATCAAATTCATTCACAGAATAAGTAGATGATTCCAAATATGTTCATTCATTGGAAGCTCTGCTAATGAAAATCAAACATAACATATAAAAAAAGACGGAACAACCTGGATTTATATTTTTTGCAGGAGAAGAAAAAAGGAAAATGAATGGACAAAGATCTGATTATGCACAAGAATTGTTTGGTTGTTTTTCATATGCAGTTGGTGTCTTATATGTCTTCATTATGCTATAGTTGTTCCTCATAAATCATATCAGCAGAGTCATAGTCCAAATCTCTCTCTTCATCAGAAGACTCGAAGATTGAATGGTCGCTGTCGAAGAGTACATCAGCTTCATGATCTCCCAAATTGTTCAATTCATCAAGATGAAGGTCTATGTCGCCCTCCTTTGGCTCCACCTCATCCTCCTCATCATCATCCTCCTCCTCTTCCTTGTTGTTGTCATTTTGCTCCTCCTGGTTTGGCTCCTCCTCCACGTCTTCGGCGTTGGCGTACTCCTCATCATCGTAATCTCCATCGTCGCTAACAGTAGATGATGAATCATGTGCATCACAACCAACAACATCTAGAGTACTACCACAAGAGTCAACAAAGCTGCAGACTTTACTAGAACCACCCAATTCGGTAATAGACACATCCATGCGACAAATATGACACGACAAAGCTAATGCATACAAAACATTCAAATCATCATCACTGGCTAGAATGCAACTCGGATGACCCTCCAATGCATAATAGAGCGAGAATGATCATTCATTCAAATCACACCACTTTTGTTTCAAAATCACAAGCAAACCAGCAAATCGTAACCTAGGAGACAATATAACCCCAACAGTATGAACACCTCACTTACACAACAACACCACAACATTTTCCATTGAACTGAGAAGCAAAGAAAACAAAACAAAACAATTAAGCTCTGAACATTGCCCAACTAGGAACACATTTATTTTAACCGTAACACATTTATTTTGACACTAACAACATGGAGAGAGATAGAAGAATATATCAAGAACTACACTTATAAATTGACTGCGGTAATGACAAGTGGTTTTTCTACAGCATAAAAGAAAAGGATAAGGTCATAAGCAGAATGGTTGAAGTTAACATAGGAAGATGTTGTCACAAATCATGCTTGAGGTTATTGTTTCTGATTCTACACATCACTGAACCTTGGTCTAGTCATGGGCTCTATTTTGACACAAATTTTAGGGGAGAAAACAGAATAGCATTTGCATAAAATGCTCATTCCACACACGGAACACTAAACAACCAAGATTTTGCATAAAATGCTCATTCCGCAGTGTTTTAGCATTCATAATTTCTAGTGTCGTCCATTCATTTTTTTGGCATTATATAAGAATATAGGCATTGTGTCCGCAAACGTGTGTTGTTCGATACGCAATGTTGGACCACACGGCCGCAAGGTTCTAGAAGGCTAAAACACTGCGGCCGCAAGTGGTGGTCTCTTGACCGTATGACATTCACAGAGTAATTTAATCAAACAGTTGGGGAACATGAATAACGACCACCAACACCAACAACCATCCTGCATTACTCGGCCTCGGATCGTGTTCTACATTGGCCGAGCTCAAGCAATATGATTCCCAGAATAATGTAGGTCAACTGAGATACGAAGACATAGAGCTCAAGCAATATCATTACGCTTGACACAATATTATGTTTGAAGGATTTCTCTCTCATTCTTCAAGTACCAAAAAAAGGAAACTAATACTCCACAATCAAAATTAGGATTAGGAACAATCACCTGCCTGTAATTGGCCCAATGAGATACGAACGAGAGTTTTGCGGGAGATCGTGAAAATATTCGAGAGCTTGAGGGTGAGGAAAGGCCCCAAATCTCTTGTGCAGCGGTCTTCCTTGGAGAAATCGTCAAAATCTGCTGTCCTCCATTGCCGATTTTGCCAAAGAGAGGAACTCGAATTAGGCTTGAGATCTTCAACCTCTGGTGAGTTTTGCAGGAAATCGTGAAGATATTCGCGAGCTTGAGGGTGAGGAAACGCCCCAAATCTCTTGTGCAACGGTCTTCCTTGGAGAAATCGTCAAAATCTGTTGTCCTCCATTGCCGATTTTGCCAAAGAGAGGAACTCGAATCAGGCCTGAGATCTTCAACCTCTGGTGGCCTGGACAGAACGCGCGTGTTTTGAAGAAGCCAAGGGCAATTTCATAACTTCAACAGCTAATTGGAGTTGGCGGTAATTAAGTTTTCTGTTTATCCTTAATGGGGATTAGGCAGTTGGAAACGTGACCTACAGGTAATAAACCCTATCATGTATAGGTATGACTACTAGTGAAAGGCCCGCGGACAAGGCCCACGACCCACATATATGGCAATTTAACTAAACCGAAGGTGTAAAGGATGGAAAAGAGAAATTTTATGATAAAATATTAGGAAAACATAATAGCATGACATAATTCTATCTATCTATTAAGTATGCATCTTATAAGTCTTTTAAGTTGTCTGTAGAAACACATTTGCAATCAGCAGCAACATGAATCAAATGGTGATCAGAAGATGCTCACATGGGGAGAGGGAGCAAGCACTGCCACGACACATTTAAAAATTTCCTCTGACGTGCTTCGACTGAAAGGGGCAGTTTGAGAGCCTTCTGAGAACCATATCTGCACATAAGCCATTGTCGTCGAAATTTTAGAGCAAGAAAGGGAAAAACACAAAGGAACTTGTAACTTGTACGAAGATATTAAATATACATCACCTGGATTATTGTGTTGTCACATTTGATTATGGGTTTAGTTCTGCTAGCAACATCAATCAATGTAGAATCATTCTTAATAACAAGGGCACTATTATAAACCAATTGCTCAACATATCAATTTCTTAATTTAAACTAAATATTACATGATAATAGATACATCAATAAACATACACTCAATTGCATCAGGGAATTACTCACCATTTTCAGGCTGCAGAGGTAATCTTCTCTGAGCCATTGACCCTTTGATGGTGAGTAGCTATTTTCACATTGATCAAAGACTGATAAACTGACTTTTGGAAATCTAAGTGGGTAGGAAACAAAAATAAAGAATTGGTGAGAAGTCCATTATAGGTGTTTGTGGAGAGTCTAGTCCACTGCCCACTTTTACAAGCCCTCGTGTCCACTACTAAAAATTTTGTAAGGCCTCAAGTCCATCCTCATTTTTTATGGGACAAAAATGCCCTTATGTTTAGACACATTCTTTTGTTACTGACTGAAATAGAGATACACATTAGAAAAAGAAGAAAGAGAACTTTCCTGCAAAGGGTGGGCGATTGATCTCACCATCGAGGAGGTTTATCGGAGTTCCATCGCGATGGAGAAGAGTTGCGATCGAGAAGGTTTCGTGTTGTTGATCGGAGTTCACTCGAGATTGGGAAGATGATGAGCTGTTGATCAAAGTTCTGTCGCAATCTGCTGATCAGAGAGAGATATTGCTCATTTAAGTTCAACGAGAAGGTATTGTGATGTTGATCAGAGTTTGACTTGATTTGTTTAAGGTTAGCTTATTTGAACGAATTAGCGAATGAATATGTAAAGTTGGTGTCTTGGATAACGAATTAGGTTTTTTTGTAAAGTTGGTGTCTTGGATAACGAATTTGGTCTAAGCCAACAGACTGGATCAATTCTCTGGCTATAGAAAAACTGCTACGGATTAAAGGAATTAGTTTCAAAACCAAGGAGTGGTAAAATTAAGTGGTTATAGGAGGATCTTTCCTTGCCCTTAGTTGAACTCCTAAGAAGAAAGGGGATTGGAAGCAGTGGATTAGTTCTTTGAACTTTTTAAGAGGTGAAGACTCAAAAAAATTATAAATATAGGACAGAAAGAACAAGATCAAATGCAAACACAGAAGCAGTAAAGTTGGAATTGAATCTGATCACACTCCTCTCACTAGTGCAACAAGGTTTTGCAGCGGATTCATGTCTACTATGTTTCATTTCCAGATTCAGTTCCAAATTTGTATGAAATTTAGCAGGTAGATGCTACTGAGAGCAAAGAAGGTTTCGATAGCTGCCATATAATGCTTAATGTGTTGTATCTGGGAAGAGAGGAGTCAGCATTTGTTCATCATTCTCTTTCATTTTGGCCAGCAAGGAGGTTTTTCATTTTAACATTTTCATAAAATTTTAGTGGATTTACTTGCTAAAGATAAGAAAAAGAAGTTCATGTCGCGAAGTAATTCAGTCATGAAATGGACTATTACATGATAAGGTTTTATTAGAGGGTAGATGCCTTCATTTTTTTAATCTAATAAATAGGTTAGTGTCTGATTAGAAGGTTTGCTAATGTACGCCTTTTATGTTCTATTTCTAATGTTCAGTGGATTCCCGGGTTGATACATTATGCATTCAAACATGATACACACACGACATTGTACAATCTATATCTGTATTTAAACTATTATGCGGAAAACATATATAACAGGATCTTGAATTCAACACATCTCAAGGACAATAAATTAAACATACCTTTGACAACCATCGAGATTAGAAGGAACAAACCCCTTAATTAGAAACACCTTAATTCTTGGCTCACCTTCTCTCTGTCTCTAACCTTACATAATACCCAAATACTTTAATTGATGGAAAACTTTATGTAGAAGGGGTAGGTATTCTATTCTTTTATAGAGGAGAGGAGAGGAGAGGGCCTTAGAGAGAATTATAAAAGACTCCTAATCCATCAAGGACTCTTTTATGTAGAGTTTTTTCCAAACAAACTCTAATTGGTTATGATGACGAACCGTATCTTTTATTGGCTTATATGATATTGGAGTCCCAATTGTAACAAAGATGCATAAAACATATGGAGTCTTAGTGGGACACAATAACGTGAGTCTAACATTATCCCACTTGGCCCACTAAGCCGATTGAGATGCAAAGTGTAATTTGTCAAGATATGCAATTTTCTTACAAACGACTCGACTGGGCTCCACATTGAAAAACTTAGACACGTGATCACGAATTTAAATTAGCCAATAGGTTCAAACCAATTAGAAACTTTAATACTGTGATTAATTAAGATCACCAATGTGAGTCATATCGGTTGTATGGCACAATGCCATATTCCCTTCTATGCACGACACCATTGATAACCTTCACTAACCAAGTCTTTAATAGGAAATATATCATTATTTAGGCTGTAATGCCTAAAAGCCCCAATAATTTGTCTTGTCAAGACATTCCTGTTGTACAACATCCAACATAATATGTGCACGCATAATTGGAAACAGGAAAATCAGAAACAAACTATAATGTGCGCAAAAATAGTGCCATGCACAGTAACCACTCAATCAAGGGTTGTCAAAAGACCCATCTTGATAACAGGTTATATAAGTCTATAATGGCAATCCCTTCGTTAAATGATCAACAATCATAAAAGTGGTACTCAATTTAAAATTGACACTTGTTGTTTCTAGACTCGTTCTCTAATAACCAAGTACGTTACTTCCATGTGCTTGGAATCACTTAAATACTTGACATCCTTAGAGATAAAAATGCAGCGGAATTACTACCATAAATCTTCATTCGGTCTGGCAAGTGAGTCGATAGCACCAAGACCAAAGATGAAGTTCCGCAATCATAAACATGACATGTGGACTCAAAGCATGCCAGAAACTTGGTCTCCATTAAGTGCGAAGCAACAAGGGAATGCTTCACACTTTTCGTGAGATTGCTCCACCATCCAACAGAAAGAAAAATAAACGATAATATTTACTTTCTGCTATCGAGACAACCAACAAAATCTAAATTCGAGTATCCAATTTGCTAAGTGAGCATATAGTCCTCTAACATTTTGTTTTTTTATAACTGTCTTCACTGCCTTCCAATGTTACATTCTAGCGCAAGTCTGGGCATACATCAAAACTCTCTAAAATCATTCATATGCTTTCTTAAGGTACTGGTTTTCACTTAATTTATCCCCCTTTAAAATGGTGCATCATTGACTGAGCAACATTGCATAATTCGCTAAAGAACTCGATCGATATACCCTTTTTGAGATAGTCGTAGCAATTTTTCTCCCGAGATCGATCCCTAAAGATATCTATGCCAAAACATAAGACATCACACATATCAACCATCTTAAAGTTCTGAACGATATATTCCTTGATTTCATAAAACAAACCAAGATTACTTCTAGCTAACAGAATCCATATATAGATTCACAATAATAAACTTACTTCCACTGACCTTCAGATATCCTTAAATCAAAAGGAGGTAATGGTATCATTAAACCTTAAGAACCATTGGATGGAAGATTGTTAAAAACCATATATGATTTTCTTTAATCTGCAAGCTAAATACTCTTTTCTTTTATTTGCGAATTCCTCTGGGTCTTCATGTAAACTTTGTCATCCAAACTACCAATTAGAAAAACGATTTTCACATCCATCTACTGTAACTCCAAGTCATAATGAGTTACAAGAGCCATGATAATCCTAAAAAAAAAAATCATTCTTTGGAAAAAGAGATAAAATATCCCTTTATAATCAATGCCTTCTTTTTGAGTAAAATCTTTGCCTATAAGTATGGCCTTAAATTATTCGATATTGTCCAAATTCGATGTGGTCCGAAACACCATTTATGGGTCATTGATTTCAACTCATCTTTCATAGCATCGATCCATTTAGCAGAATCATCCCTAGTCATGGCTTGTGAAAAAATACCGGATTTTTTTACTTAATCCCAATGTCAAAATCAGATTCTTGTAGATACCCCACATATATATCAGTAATGGCAGGCCTTCTTTCCCTCTGAGATTTACTCAGAACTGGCAATTGTGGAAGTTCTACATCATTTCGATATCCTCATGGAGTTGTAAACTAATTGCATTATGTCGGAAAGCAACAACTTCTCGATGGGGAAGAACTATTGGGACATCATCCCTCCCATCATCGAGATTCACCTTGCTTGGTTTTTCACTCCCACTAATTTCGCCATTCTATAAGAATTTGGCATTCTCGGTTTCATTATCCTCATACTATGGTCAGGACTGTAAAATGTGGACCCATTAGACTTTTCTAAATAGCCAATAAAATATCAAGAAAATCATTCTTGAATCTAACTTGTACTTTTGTGGATCATATATTCTAGCAACCACTAGACAACTCCAAACATGTTAATGACTTAAACTAAGTTTTCTACTAATCCACAACTCAAAAGAAATAGTTGGAATTACCTTACTAGGAATCCTAGTTTAAGAGATACATAGCGATCTTTAATACTTCACTCCACAAGAATATAGGTACATTTGAAGAACACATCATACTTCTAACCATATCCACAAGTGTATGATTACGTTGTTCTGTTGTGGCGTTCCAACATTGCGTATTGAGCATGAATGCCCTCACTTTTCTACTAGTTAGCAAATAGGCCAGGATATTGTCTTGACTCATCATATTTTCCATAAAACTCACCACTTCTATTTGACCTCACTATTTTGACCTTTCTATCTAATTGTCTCTCAACCTCTGTAATGCACACCTCAAGGATGTCAATGGCTTGAGACAATCATAAATTGGATACACATATCCATAACGTGAGAAGTCCTTTATAGAGGTGGTAAAATATCCTTGCCCAGTAAAATATGAAATAGGATTTTCGCAAACATCAATGTGTATTATCTCAAGAAGCTCACTACTACTTATGGCACCTTTCATTGTGTGCTTGATTTGCTTTCCTTTAATGTAATCCACACAAATTTCAAAATCAGTGAAGTCTAGGTCTTCTGAAACCTATTCTTCACCAATCTTCTAATTTTTCTATGCCACAAGACTGAGAATCTTTCATTTATTTCCCTCTTTTCCTTATAGCTCCTTAAGTCACAGCTAGTGCAGTGTGAAATATTTCCTCCCTTAATCTCACTTTCTCCCTAAGACAAATATTAGCTAGTTCGTTCAAAAAGGTGAAAGTTTGAATCCGCCAAACTAAGGTGGAAGTGAGTTGAGTATGAACTGCACGAGGAAAGACTATTCACTTGCATCCTTAAAGCTTCAAGCTATACAACTTTGTCAGTCATATTGAGGGTAATTGATAGGCGCGTGGGAAGCTTGCTTATCAGGCGCCTAAGTAGGGGGTTTTAGCATGTTAGACGTGCGTTTTGAGCTTTATTTTCCGATTAATATGTGCACGTGGTATTTGTGGGTGTTGAGCATATTTTGCAGATAATTCAGGGATTTGGGTGCAATTTCGTGATATTGGAAGTACATGCACGTCGATCAGGAGTTGGAGGAGAGCGGAGTTTGCATGAAGTGGTCGAAAACCGTCGGGAGCGCTACCCCAATTTCCTGGAGCGCTCCAATTGGGCACAAAGAGGTCCCAAAAATGAACAGAGAGTTTTTGAGCGCTACACCAAAAGTGGTGTAGCGCTACCGGCGTAAAAGCGTTAAAGAGTCAACGGTCAAAGAAAGGGAGCAACCGGTCAAAGCACGCCCGAAGCAAAGCGGTAGCGCTACCTACATTTTCCTGTAGCGCTACCGAGCAGCTATCTTGGCTCACTGAACGGTGTCGTTCGGCCTATGCGCGTAGTTTATTTCCAATTTTCGTTTGTTTTTCCTTAGATTGCTAGGGTTTAGTATAAATACTTATGTTTTAACCCAGAGTAGGGTTCCACGAATTTTCCTTAGAATTTGTCCTTCAAAGTTTTCGGCTACCGTTCTTCATTCAGCATTCAACATTCAAGTTTCGTTCCAGAATTCCAGTTTTCAGATTGTTTTTGCGGATTGTTAATCAAGTTCAATTCTTGTCTTGCAATTTACGGTATCAGTATCTATTGTTTTCATATTTTAATCTTTGAGTATGCCTTGATCTAGGTTAAATTTGTTTTCTGCAATCAATACTATCATGAGTGAGTAGTCGTTTTGAGTGCGGCTGCGGGGCGAAGGCGCCGCAAGTCTGGTCTGATTAATGTTTCACCTCGGTGCCGAATTAACTTGTTTTTCGGGCAGTTTTAGGAAACGGAAATTCCTCTAACAAACAAAAC
The DNA here is from genome assembly GCA_963854785.1 of Vaccinium vitis-idaea. Taxonomy (NCBI): domain Eukaryota; kingdom Viridiplantae; phylum Streptophyta; class Magnoliopsida; order Ericales; family Ericaceae; genus Vaccinium; species Vaccinium vitis-idaea. Next base: position 22,902,472 of record OY978223.1, on the reverse strand, counting down.
CCAGGCATCGCCGGAATTCGAATGCGCACGGAATCTGGTGACAGGTGGTGCGCATTTGTTAAGGGAGCCTTTTCTTATTCTAAAATCAGTAAAAAGAGAAATTGTGGCCCGAGTAAACATTGGTTAGGCTAGACGCGGTCGCCGGATTCCCTCAGCTGTTCTCTCTTTATTAACTTGCATTCAGTCAATTTAGCTTAATAATTTAATTAATAAATCTCACAAAATCAAAGGGTAGCTACCTAAGAGCTAGTTCAAGCTGCACTCTCTCGCTTTTGAGTCAAGCACTCCAGTCGTCTCTGTGGTTCGACTCCGGTACTTCCGGAATTATTGTGCTACACTGGTCAAGAGTCCTACGCTTGGGACGCGCCTTTATTCGTCTTATTTTTAGTCACCTGGTCGGTCAAGCATTTTTGGCGCCGTTGCCGGGGACGGCAGCAAGTGTTCAGAAGTGTAGAGCCGTAGTGTATTTTTGTCTTTTAGTTCAGTCATCATAGGTAGAGGTAAGAAGGGTTCTCCTAGGCAGGACCCTCTTTATTTCCGTGACCCTACGAATCGTTTAGTTCGACGAGAACAGGGGTCAGGTCAGTCTGTGTCTACCAGTGCTTCATCTTCTAGTTCGGGGTTAGACCTAGCTCAGGCAGAGTCTATTCCCATTAGTGGTCTTTATATAGAATTACCGTTTGAGTCAGTTAGTGTCAGTAATCCACTTTACCAGTCAGAGTCAGAGTCAGAATCCGAATCAGAGATAGGTAATATGGCTGATCAGCAAGTAGTGCAACAGCCATCTTTAAGGCAACATCTTTACCCAGAGAGGTCCACTCCTGAAGGACCCATTGTGTTTCCCCTTGAGACACAAGAGGCACGTAATGCTTTCACTGTTAAACCCGGTGTCCTAAACAGCCTCCCTACTTTCTATGGGAGGGAGTGCGATGACCCATATGAACATGTGCGGACATTCGAGGGATTGGTGCGCAACATCGCGTCCAATACCCAATACGAGAATGCATGTCTCAAGCTGTTTGAGGCAACACTTAAGGATGGTGCACTAATGTGGTTTAGGATGCAGAAGCCTCAGTCTCTCACCACCTGGGCGCAAGTGCGCGATGCTTTCTATAGGAAGTATTTCTCTGAGGCTAAGTCTGTGAGTTTTAGGCGTCAGATCCAAGGGTTCAGACAGGAGAAAGGTGAGTCATTTCTTAAGGCTTGGGAGCGCTTTAAAGAGTTGATCCTCAGATTGCCACACCATGGCTTTGAGAGGATTCAACTAGTCGAGTTTTTCCACCTGGGTCTCAACGCTGAGACCATCCAGCACATAGAGTATTCTTGCAAGGGGGACGATTTCTTGTCCAAAACAGCTGACCAAGGGTGGGATTTCTTAGATGACCTAGCTGATAGGCAGAGAGCCTTGGAACCATCTGATTTTGATCGAGCCGGACCTTCTGGGTCCAATATTGTCCCTGTCACCATTCGTGACCAGCGACTTCAGGCTCAAGTTGAGAAAATGGCTCAGAGGTTAGAAGAATTAGAAGTGAGACAGACTCGACCAGTTCATGAAGTTAGTGTTGAGGAAGTCTGTGTGTGGTGTGAATGCAAAGGGCACATCGCAACGGCTTGCCCTGGGTTTCTAACAGCCAAAGGGGCAAGTCAGTTCAATCAGGAGGAGGTAAATGCAGTGAGGACTTGGGATCCATATTCTAATACATATAATCCAGGATGGAGAGATCACCCTAACTTTGGGTGGTCAGATACCAGAACTGCAGGTGGAGGCCAAGCTCAACCCCTTGCGCTGCCTCCGCCACAGCAATTTCCTCAGTCCCAATCTTTCAGGCCTCCGCAGGGCCAAGTCATTCCATACCACTACCAGCAACAGCCTGGTAGGGGGGCAGGTCCATCCACTTGTGGTCCTCCCCCGGGTTATTCACAAATGGTAGGCCGTGACCATAAGTTAGAAGAGAATGTCAATTCCATGATGCAGTCTCAGATGACATTCCAGACTGAGACAAGGCAGCAAATAGGAGCCCTTACCACCCAGATGTCCCAACTCACTGCGATTATTAGTCAAATGCAGCAGGAGAAGGGAAAGTTCCCAGCCCAGGGTAGTACAGCGGGAGCCCATTACTTGGGAAATTCTTCAGGTCCTAATGTTCAGGGTCAGAATCAGGAGGATGCCAAGTCGGTTACCATTCTCAGAAATGGGAAGGAGATCGACAAGTCCATCCCACCAAAGCAAAAACCAGCTCCACCCCTGGAGTCGGTTGATGCATCAAGCGCAATCCCTGAGAGTGTTGAGAAGTCACCTGAGGTGGTGGTGCCTGCTGTTGCGGCCCCCACGACTCAAACGCCGCCAGCAATACCATTAGCTCCATTTCCCCAAAGGCTGGCGGTGAAGCCTAAGCAGAGCATGAACCATAAGATGCTCGAACTTTTTAAGAGGGTGCAATTCCCTATTACTCTGATGGAGGCAATAGAGTCTTTTCCACAGTGTGCGAAGGTACTGAAGGACCTTTGCACGACTAAGCGCAAGAATCAGAACAACGTGGTTTTGACAGAGCAAGTGAGCTCCATCCTTCAGACTGAGATTCCTGCCAAGTGCAAGGATCCAGGGTGTCCCACCATACCCATAGCAATTGCAGGGCAGACGTTTGATAAAGCCTTGTTGGATTTGGGAGCGAGTGTCAACTTACTCCCCTATTCAGCATTTTTGAGATTAGGCCTTAGGAATCTGAGAGAGACCCCTGTCACACTCCAGTTGGCAGACCGGAGTGTTAGGGTTCCGAAAGGGGTGGTGGAAGATGTGTTGATTCGGGTGGGCGGGTTCCAATTTCCTGCGGACTTCATTGTCCTTGATATTAGTCCAGGTCCCAAGGTTTTAGAAAAGACTCCCATCATTCTAGGTCGTCCTTTCTTAGCCACCTCCAATGCCGTCATGAACTGCAAAACTGGCAAGGTTCAGTTATCTGTTGGCGAGGATAGGATGGAGGTAGATGTGTACAGTGTTAGCACCCTAGGAGAGGATGATGAGGAGACAGAGGAGCTGTGTCTGATAGACACGCTCATTCAGGAGCACATTGATACAGTCCTGTATAAGGACCCTCTAGAGGTGGCCCTTACCACTGAGGAGGTATCTTTCTTAGAGTCGGCAGAAGTAGGCACGTTTCGTGAGATGTTAGCGGTTGAGGATGAGTGTGAGGAGTTATATGGGGTCGCTCATGACCTAATGTTCGAGCCTCTAGGCAACCTTCCGCCCAAGGTTCTTTCATCTCTAGTTCAGCCGCCTAAACCAGAGTTGAAACCTCTCCCGGACACACTCAAGTATGCCTTTCTCAAAGGCAATGATACTTATCCGGTAGTGATCTCCTCAACCCTTGAGGAAGATCAAGAGAGGAAGTTGCTTGATTTACTGCGAGAGCATATAGGCGCACTTGGTTGGACCATAGCTGATTTGCATGGTATAAGCCCCACGGTGTGTACACACCGAATCATTCTTGAGGATAGTGTTAAACCGTCTAGACAACCTCAGCGGCGTTTGAACCCAAATATGAAAGAGGTAGTGCGGGCTGAGGTGCTTAAGCTGTTAGATGCGGGTATTATATACCCGATTGCCCATAGTGAGTGGGTAAGCCCAGTACAGGTTGTGCCTAAGAAGGCCGGGGTCACGGTGGTGACCAATGAGCAGGGAGAGCTAATACCGACCCGCATTCCTACAGGTTGGAGAGTTTGCATTGATTACCGGAAGCTCAACGCGAGCACCCGAAAAGACCACTTCCCTCTCCCCTTCATTGATCAAATTCTGGAGAGGGTAGCTGGTCGAGCCTTCTATTGTTTTCTAGATGGGTACTCAGGGTACAACCAGATTGAGGTCGCGTTAGAGGACCAGGATAAGACCACCTTCACCTGTCCATATGGTACATATGCTTACCGTCGCATGCCCTTTGGGTTGTGCAATGCGCCTGGTACCTTTTCCAGGTGTATGATGGGGATTTTTAGTGATATGGTTGAGCGCATCGTAGAGGTATTTATGGATGACTTCTCGGTCTTCGGGGACTCATTCGATGGATGCCTCGAGAATTTAGGTAAGGTCTTACAGAGGTGCGAGGAGAAACACTTAGTGCTAAATTGGGAGAAGTGCCACTTCATGGTGACCCAAGGGATTGTGTTAGGACACATTGTGTCCTCCAAGGGTATTGAGGTAGACAAGGCTAAGATAGACTTGATCCGTAATCTTCCTACTCCTAAGTCTGTCAAAGATGTGCGATCATTTCTTGGACACGCTGGTTTTTACCGGCGGTTCATTAAGGATTTCAGTGCTATCTCCCGTCCATTGTGCCAACTGCTGGCAAAGGACGCACCATTTGTGTGGTCTGAGGCATGTGAGGGGGCTTTTCTTAAGTTGAAGCGGAGTCTCACAACTCCGCCGATTGTGCAGTCCCCTGATTGGAGTCTTCCCTTCGAGTTGATGTGTGATGCTTCTGACTATGCAGTCGGAGCTGTTTTAGGACAGAGGAGAGGGAAAGACCCATGTGTGATTTACTACGCGAGCAAGACCCTTAATGAGGCCCAAATGAATTACACCACAACTGAGAAAGAGTTGCTAGCGGTAGTGTTTGCGTTGGATAAGTTTCGGTCCTATCTAGTGGGCTCGCAGATCACGGTGTTTACCGATCATGCTGCCCTGAAGTACTTGATGACCAAACAGGATGCGAAAGCTCGCCTTATCCGGTGGATTCTGCTTCTGCAAGAGTTCCACCTTGTCATTAAGGATAAGAAGGGGGTCGAGAATGTCATAGCTGACCATCTGTCTCGTCTAGAGTTTGAGGACCCCACCTCTGATCTTCCCATTAGAGATTCTTTTCCAGATGAGCAGTTGTTCGCTGCTAATGAGTGCCCATGGTACGCTGATATCGCCAATTATTTGGTGACTGGGCAGATTCCTTCTCATTGGTCTACCCAGGAGAAGCAGCGGTTTTTGAGGAGTGTCCGCCAGTACATATTTGATGACCCTTATTTGTTCAAATACTGTGCGGACCAGATTGTGCGTAGATGTGTTCCCGAGTCTGACCAGCAGGGAGTCATTGAGTTCTGTCATAGTGAGGCGTGTGGGGGTCATTTCTCTGCGAAGAAGACCACCGCCAAGATTTTACAGTGTGGGTTCTGGTGGCCCGATATGTTCAAGGGCGTCCACTTGTTTTGTAGGTCATGTGACCGTTGCCAAAAGCTTGGCAAGTTGTCTGCACGTAATGAGATGCCCCTCAGGCCTATTCTTGTGCTCGAGGTATTTGATTGCTGGGGCATCGACTTTATGGGTCCATTTCCTATGTCTCACGGTTATGAGTACATCTTGTTGGCGGTTGATTATGTGTCGAAGTGGGTGGAAGCGATCCCCACTAAGTCTATGGAGTCGAGGGTCGTGCTAGAATTTCTTAAGGCTAACATTCTGTCGAGGTTTGGTGTGCCACGCGCCATTATCTCGGATCAGGGCACGCATTTCACAAGTCGGTCTTTTGCGAAGTTGATGGGGGAGTTTCATGTTACTCATAAGGTATCCACATCATACCACCCCCAAACCAATGGGCAGGCCGAGTTAGCGAATAGGGAGATCAAGCGGATTTTAGAGAAGACCGTAGGTGTGACTAGGAAGGATTGGTCCACTAGGTTGACTAATGCGTTGTGGGCCTACCGCACTGCTTACAAGACCGTTTTGGGTGCCTCACCCTATCGGCTCGTTTACGGTAAGGCCTGCCACCTGCCTGTTGAATTAGAGAAGAAGGCCTATTGGGCCATTCAGACAGTCAACTCTAGTTTGACTGAGGCAGGTGAACATAGGAAATTGCAGTTGAGTGAGCTTGAGGAGCTTAGGAATGACGCGTATGAGAATGCAAGTATCTATAAGGCTAAGGTTAAGGCGTATCATGATAGGAACATTCAGCGCAAAACCTTTAAGGTTGGTCAGAGAGTGTTACTCTATAATTCGCGTCTTCATATATTTCCAGGTAAGTTGAGGTCTCGTTGGGATGGTCCCTACCTAGTCGTTCATGTGTACCCGAATGGTTCGGTCGATGTCCGTGACCCTAAAGATGATCATGTGTTTAAAGTTAACGGGCAGCGTCTCAAACCATATTTGGAATTTTTGGAGGTAGGCGAACCTGATGAGGAATTGGTCGATCCTGTCTATTCGGATGACCCAGTTGAGTAGTCCTTGTGGTGGCCTTGTTTTGACGGGTAGCTCACGCGTACCATGCTCTTCATTGAGTGTGGACCCGACCCCTAGCAGTAGGGGTACCCATCATTGACTTGGGTTTTCATAGCTTCGCACGCCGCTATTTAAATAAGGATCGTGTGCCCAGCTCCGGTTAGTAAGGGAAATTTATATATATATATATATATATGTCTGTTTTTAAGTGTCTGTGGTCTTGTATAGCCACCCACTCTTCAATTTAAGTTGGGGGATGGGGAGAAAAGTATGACACGTGAGACTGCGTGAATGTCTGGTGGTGTTCTGCATCTTCATTATTTATTTATTGTTGTGTCCCGGCTTTCACATGCGGGCGGTACTAACATCATTTGTTGTCTAGTTGGTAGTTGGATCTTGTTTCTTTTGCAGGCATAGATTCTGTGCGCGGTTCTGATGGCGACTCGCAACAGTGATGGCAAATTCCCCATATATCGGCCGGGGTCATGATGGTTGGCTGCCATCCGTCGGTCCATTTCTTCCCCTTCTATTCTCTTTTTCTGTTTGTCTTCATGCTCTGGGGACAGAGCAATTTTCAATTTGGGGGAAGGGGTGTACTTTGTACACGTATTTTTGTTTTGAGCGTTGCTAGTAGGTTAGGGGTCAATTTCTTTTTACATTTTTGGTTAATTTGTGAGTCTGGGGATACGATTGTTATGCTTGTTTGTATGAGTTAGATGAGCATGCTGAATTTGTCTCGATGTTTGCCTGTTTAACTTGTTCACATGCATATATCTGACATCCATGTTTGAGTATTTTCCGCCATAAGCAAGTTAGAGTAGGTGTTTCCACGTTGTGCACAGTATGTCCCTAAAGCATCCCATGTTTCATTGTTCTTCCCTTTCCGCATTCGCATAAAATAGTAGGCGTTTGTACCACAGAGAATGATTTTAATGTTTCATGTGCATGTGGGAGCGTTGGTGACGTGTTTAGGGGATGAAACAAGGCCATTTTTGCATGATTAGACCACTAAATATTGTTCCATTGATCCCATATTAAACCAGTTTGTGTCAGTCCCTGTGTCAAACTTAGGGAACCGGTGTTTGGGTGGTGTGTCAGTACGGTGGTCCATCTCTGTGCACATTCTTAAAGACCTCAATCAGAAACGTTATGGTCAAGGGAGAATTTGTAAGTTGGCTTGTGGATGCCATGATTTTGGAAAAACCTTTAACTTTGAACCTTAAACTCCAAACCCCTATTTTGAAAAAAAAACCAATTCTGTTTCCCACTAATCCCCATTTAAGAGAGAGAGTAATTTTCGAAGTTGTCTTGCAAAAAAAAAAAAAAAAAAAAAAAAAAAAATGATGACGTCAGTAGCGCTACAGCTAAAATGGTGTAGCGCTCCCGGTCCGTCTGCGAAGAAAAAAATAAGGCCGGTTCTCTCTCTCTCTCTTCCCTACTTTTTCTTCTTCTTCTCCATTCTTCTTCTTCTTCCTCCGCCCAAACTCCATAACCACCTAAAACCCTAACCTTTTAACTTCCATAACTCCCCCAAATCTTCACCAATCTCCACCAAAATTCACAGAATCGTTCCTGTCACTCTCCTCTACCATAATATCCAAACCAAATTACTTCTAACCTACCAACTAGCCCAGATCAGAAAACCCAAAAACCAAAAACTTTCTCAAAAAAAAAAAAAAAAAACCCTTAAGTCATGGCATCTAAGAGGCAACACATTGGCAGAGGGAAGGCTGTAGCGGGGTCTTCGAGTGGAGTGGAGGAGATGCTACCGGGTCGGACTAAGCGTAGGGATCGTGATCAGATAGAGAGGGATAATCAGGCGAAATGGGAGGCCTCGATTAAGCAGAGGGGGGTGAAGAACGAGAGGCATATCATAGATGATGGTTTGTGGCCCGGGGACTTCCCGCCTTTCCAAGCCATTCGGGATCAAGGTATGAGTTTCTGGTTCGAACCTAATCCCGGTTTCAATAATGCTTTAGTTGAAGAGTTTTATAAGAATATGACCGCTCCGGAGCCGGGTTCCTTTTTGACTCCGGAGGCACGGATTGTCTCCAAAATTGGCAATACCCCAGTGTTTATTGATGCCCGAGAGATAGCCCTTGCATGGGGTTATGTGAGGCCTACTAGGCCCACAAACTACCCTAGGCCGGAGTCAGCATTTAATGATAATGTGGTGAATGGTTATTTATATGATGATCGGAGAAATGCTAGGATTCCCCATTGGCCCGGTAGGCTCAAGCAGGATTATCGGTTCATGAACCAGGTTGTTTGCTATAATTTGTATCCGAGGGGTAAGGAGGGTGCACCTCAGAAGTTTGTGGGAAACCTGATGTATGCATTTATGGGTGAGGATACGGTGTGTGATTGGGCCCTGTTTGTATTCGGGCAAATGTGTGATTTTAGGGATGCCCCCACCTCTTTGAGGATGCCGTTTCCGTGCTTGGTAAGCAAGATTTTGAGGAGTAAAATTGTTCTAGCTAGGAAGTATCTTATCAATGATCCGTTGAACCCTAAGGACATGGAGTCTTCCATCCTCACTCGGAGTAGAGCACAAGTGAGAGTTGTTGAGGGGTCGTTGCTTGCTCCGCCGCCACCTAGTGCTAGTATCAAGACTTGGCTTGAGAAAATATTTGGGTGTGTGACGGGTTTGGCGAGGAGTAACCGGAAGCTGAAGAGAGGACAAGCACAGATGGTTAGAGACCAGACAGATATGCTTGATAGGCAGCGTCACATGGAGGCACGGCTTGCGGGGCAGAATCCGGGACCTTTCCAGCCCAGGCAGTGGGGGGAGTTGGAGGTGAGTGATGACTTCGGGGATGCTCCAGAGGAGGAGGAGCAGTCTGATGCTGAGTTTGGAGGTCATGATGATTGAGCACGAGTTGGACATGGGTTGGACGGGTGGTGTTAGTTTTATAGTTTGTTATTTTATGTGATGTCTAAGCTGTTGGGTACTATGATGTTTTATGTGTTTGTTTTATGTCGGTGGTTTGACCGTCTGTGTGGTCGGTGGTTGTGTCGAACTTTATTTGTTTTGTTTTGTTGTGTGGTGTTAGAACTTTAGTGTTGTTATGTGATATTCGTGTTTGTGTTTATCTGTGTTGGTGACGGCCAGTCTGGGTAGATTGACCATGAGCTTCTATAGGCCGTCACCCCTTGCATGTTTTTCCGTTTCTCTTGTTAACCACGGTCATTATAAGCTTAACGAAGTCCTTAGTTGACCCGATACACGTCGTTTGACTCTCCTGCATGCATGTGTTATATTTAATTATGAATGTGTGGTATCTTGTTTTGAGAGCTTCCATTGCATATTTCGGCGTTGTTTTGACTGGCACGTGGTGATTTTGTTCATTCCACGTTAATCGCCAGGCGCCTCACATGGGATGTGGAGTGTTTCGGTGAGAATGAGTGATACTGTGTCACGTGGAAGCAGTTTTTATCTCAAACTTTGCTGAGGGATGGATTTATTCAAATTTTTGTTAGGGCATGCAGGTGTTCGAGTTGTGAGTAATTAAGAGATGATATTTGAATTGGTCATTTGATTGTGTACAAGTTGCATAACCCTCGTATCCCTTATTGAGTCGTTGTTTTTGTTTTTATTGGTTTTGTTTCGTTCGTTACTAGGGACTAGCAACGCTCAAGTTGGGGGATGTGATAGGCGCGTGGGAAGCTTGCTTATCAGGCGCCTAAGTAGGGGGTTTTAGCATGTTAGACGTGCGTTTTGAGCTTTATTTTCCGATTAATATGTGCACGTGGTATTTGTGGGTGTTGAGCATATTTTGCAGATAATTCAGGGATTTGGGTGCAATTTCGTGATATTGGAAGTACATGCACGTCGATCAGGAGTTGGAGGAGAGCGGAGTTTGCATGAAGTGGTCGAAAACCGTCGGGAGCGCTACCCCAATTTCCTGGAGCGCTCCAATTGGGCACAAAGAGGTCCCAAAAATGAACAGAGAGTTTTTGAGCGCTACACCAAAAGTGGTGTAGCGCTACCGGCGTAAAAGCGTTAAAGAGTCAACGGTCAAAGAAAGGGAGCAACCGGTCAAAGCACGCCCGAAGCAAAGCGGTAGCGCTACCTACATTTTCCTGTAGCGCTACCGAGCAGTATCTTGGCTCACTGAACGGTGTCGTTCGGCCTATGCGCGTAGTTTATTTCCAATTTTCGTTTGTTTTTCCTTAGATTGCTAGGGTTTAGTATAAATACTTATGTTTTAACCCAGAGTAGGGTTCCACGAATTTTCCTTAGAATTTGTCCTTCAAAGTTTTCGGCTACCGTTCTTCATTCAGCATTCAACATTCAAGTTTCGTTCCAGAATTCCAGTTTTCAGATTGTTTTTGCGGATTGTTAATCAAGTTTAATTCTTGTCTTGCAATTTACGGTATCAGTATCTATTGTTTTCATATTTTAATCTTTGAGTATGCCTAGATCTAGGTTAAATTTGTTTTCTGCAATCAATACTATCATGAGTGAGTAGTCGTTTTGAGTGCGGCTGCGGGGCGAAGGCCCCGCAAGTCTGGTCTGATTAATGTTTCACCTCGGTGCCGAATTAACTTGTTTTTCGGGCAGTTTTAGGAAACGGAAATTCCTCTAACAAACAAAACCCAGGCATCGCCGGAATTCGAATGCGCACGGAATCTGGTGACAGGTGGTGCGCATTTGTTAAGGGAGCCTTTTCTTATTCTAAAATCAGTAAAAAGAGAAATTGTGGCCCGAGTAAACATTGGTTAGGCTAGACGCGGTCGCCGGATTCCCTCAGCTGTTCTCTCTTTATTAACTTGCATTCAGTCAATTTAGCTTAATAATTTAATTAATAAATCTCACAAAATCAAAGGGTAGCTACCTAAGAGCTAGTTCAAGCTGCACTCTCTCGCTTTTGAGTCAAGCACTCCAGTCGTCTCTGTGGTTCGACTCCGGTACTTCCGGAATTATTGTGCTACACTGGTCAAGAGTCCTACGCTTGGGACGCGTCTTTATTCGTCTTATTTTTAGTCACCTGGTCGGTCAAGCAGTAATATCTAAAAGTCCTCTACACCATCATACTTCATAGTAGTCAATTCAATCATAAGAGTGTCTGCAAGAGACTTATCAGCAGGCATAATTCAGTCTTTCAGAACCTTTTAAATTAAAAAAAAAAACTTCAGTACATTAGAAGTTTGTAATAGGAGAAATTTTGAAGTTGCTCATATGGTCAACTTAATGAACATGAGACTAAGTCAGTCCGATCTTGCCTAAACTGAAATGACTAACTTGTCTTGCAATACACTACTCAATAATATCCACAAGCTTTTCAGCAAGTAATGCTAGGTCAAGATTCAATACACCCAGTACAAATTAATCATGCTCATCACACTCTAACAAGTTTGACCTAATAAGAATTAAACATTAGACACACAAAGTACAGTGAAGTGAGGATAGTCATGAAAATAAAATTGGACAATGCTCACGTTAAAACTTTGAGAATTTTAGCATTTATAATGATGGACTATTGATATCACCTAGGTCCTCCTTTGGGCGAAACCTAAATATACCTATTATTCACTCATTAACTAGGTGCAACATAATCACCTATGTAGGTCTAAGTAATTTATGCAGTTTAACCAATTATTCATGTCACCTTTGGGTATCCAATCCTAACTTGTTAAATTGCACAAACTACATACCCTACCCAATTCATATTTATTTAAATGCGACTCTCCTTTGGGCTAGTCTCATTCTTCTAATTATGACTGCAATCGAGAATATCATTGACTTTAATATTAACCCCGTTTAACAATTCCTTCATGTAGCTCGAAATTCACAAGTTTTAATGATCTAGGTCACTTTGGCAACTACTAAATCAATAACCCCCATGGGGATCAAACTAACCAACGACATTCTCTATTACTTTACTATTGTCATTTAATTCAATCACCATTAACCAATTATGTGATTGGAATTCCTGTATAATGACAATAATCTATTATTTTATTCGAGTTATGCGAGTGTCATTCCTTAATTCAATCACCAATATAATAAAATCAACAATATTAGCATTCCTTTCATGTGATTGGAAAAAAAAAATTTCAATGACAATTTAGCAATAACTCCCAGACATATGATAACCACAATGATCAATCAATCTAGTACGCAGTTAGTACAATAATAATTTCCAATAAAATAGTACATGGAAATTAAGTGTTATCTAAGTTGTCAATGTCATTCTTTTATTCAATCACCTCCAATAGTAGAAGAAAATATGGAACCAAGTATTTTTTTCTTTCTTTTATGTGATTGACTATCCGTTCAATGACATTCTCCCTAACGATAACTCTCGCATATACATTAACCCAGTAATGGAAAAAAATTTCCTGGTTAAGTGCTTCAAAATAATCATAAATTATTGCAGAAAACATAATCTGACAAAAAAATAGACTAATTTTGTAAGCATGTGTTACAACATTATTACTATCACTGATATCATAAAACCTAGAATTATGCCTTCATCAAAATTTGTTTACAGTAACGTGATTTTGCATTCTATTAGGCATGATCGATCGGAAAACAATAACTCAATGAAATTGAGATTTCAATTGGTTTCTAATAATTTGATATCAATTAAAATATGGCCAATCATCATCAACATTATAGCATTAAAGAAGATGAAAAATTAGTTACCAAAGGAATAAAATAAATAATATATTCCTTCCACCAAAAGAACCATGGCAGTATAGATCTGGAAAGCTACGAAAATTACGCGACGAACTTTACAAAGTGCTAATCGATCAGAAAACCGAACATAGTATTCATCATATTATGAATTGATTCATACAGAACATTTAGCAAATAAAATCAAGCCGAAATAACTTACATATTGGGCCCATTGTTAGTTGAGAACATAATATTAACCATAGTACGTTTCATAAAACTAAATTCCAAGATGTACCGATTCAGAAACCATATGCTCTGATACCAACTGTAAAATCTATATTTGTATTTAAACTATTATGTGGAAAATAGATATAACAGGATCTTGAATTTGACACATCTCAAGGACAATAAATTAAACATACCTTTGACAACCATCGAGATTAGAGGGAACAAACCCCTTAATTAAAAGTTGATGTGAACATATGAATTTATCTGTCTTTAAAACTAACCAATAAAGTTGTCTATCATAATTTTCAACATAGGAATTTATCTGTTCATATTCTTGGCTTGAATTAGTCCTAATTTTCAACATATAAACTTATCTATTTGAATTAATACATATCCATGGCCTAAATTTTGTCTTAATTTTCAACATATGAACTTATCTGTTGGTATTCATGGCTTGAATTGGTCTTAATTTTCAACATATGAACTTATCTGTTTACATTTATGCATATCAATGGCTTGAATTTGGTTCTATTTTTCTAACATATGAGCTTATATGTTACATACATGGCCTTAATTGATCCTAATTTTCAACATATGAACTTATCTGTTCATATTCCTGGCCTAAATTGGTCTTAATTTTCAACATATCAACTTAGTTGTTCGTATTTATGGCCTGAATTTGGTCTTGATTATCAACAAAAAAGAGTTGTCATTTATTCCACTAATAATCAACAAAACATTATCATTACATGATTCGTAATTCATATGTAGCATTTCCTCACACCACACTATTACAATCAAACGCTATTATATACATACACTACAACAAAAGTCAGTTTCTATAGCGTGCCAAAAACACAATAGAAAGTTATATATAGTGTTTTAGGAAATGCTATGGTAGTCGGCACTATAAAAAGTGTGAGACTTTCAATAGCCCTTAGCATACAAAAAAACCAATAACTTAGTAACTTCCAAATGCAAATATGAACACGTAAATACCCCTAAAATTGCCTCATGTCTTCATACAAAAAGAAAGAAATTGTCAAGGAAAATCCTTTGACTAAGTTCCAACCGGCGGTAGCAAGATCATATCCTCCATCTTCACAAAGTGATAAAACATCGATCTTCTCTTTCAACATAAAGACTTGCAATGAAAAAACCATTTCCATTTCAGATAATAAAGCTAAAATTTCTAATCAAACAAGATATTCCATTAATCATGTCACCAAAACAAGGATTAAAGACTAAAAAGTGTAACTTCACTGAGTGTTTAGACGACATGAAAGAGAGAAGGGCTATAGGAAAAACATGTGTTCACTTACAACGCCAACTTACTTCATAATCTAGAACAAAATCTACACTTGCAAATTGTCTTAAATGAGCAAACAAGGGTTAATTTGTGACTAGGTACATAATGACATTACATTTGGGCTTCATACACGTACTGACCGCTTGTCCTGGCTAGGCCTACTGCAGATAACCACGCCAAACTCCGACAAATTGCAAAAGCTCATGTCAGCAATATTACTCCGACAAATGACACATGTGCGCCTATGAAAACAAATGACAAAAGTTCATGGCAGCAATATTACTCTGACAAATTAAGCCATAGAATTACACTCAACTTATAGTATTAGTGTGGACGGCGCCACGCGGCTCGGCCATTTGTGTTTGGAAAGTGAAAAAAGAAAAATGTGAGTCGCCACCCTGGATTTATTTAGAAAATGATTTTGGTACCCGAGAAACCGTTTGGAAAAATAAATGATGACTCTTGTGCCGTTTTTGGAAAAGGATTTGATCTGCGAAAAGATTCTTGGATTCGGAAGCCAGGTTACGAACGGGGAAGGTTTTATTGAAAAGCACCCCGCTCGCTCGGGAAATTCTCGGTCTCTACTAAATTTTTGTGGGATTTTGGAAAACGTTTTATTGAAAACCTTGACGAATAAACAGATGAATAATGATAAATAACAATAAATAAGACCATAACGGAAATAAAATTAAATGAAAGGACTTAATAATAATAACAGAGAAATAGAAGGGAAAAGGTGCAATTAGTAAATTGTAGAAAACCAGAGAAACAGAGTACGAACAGGGGAAAATAGGGGAAGCTTTTATGCTTCAAAAGTTAGCCGTACGGCTTACCCAAGTTGACCGTACGGTTTACTTAGGTGAGCCGTACGGTTAACTTTTTGAAAGATTTTTCAAAAATTGGTTTCTCGAACAGAAACTTATTTTTGTTTGTAAAAACTGACTTTTATGAAAATTTTGATCACCCGAGTCTAGGAATGACTATTGGAGTCACCCTCGACCCGGGAGGATCCCCTCAAAGAGCCAAAGTTTTGAACCCGGCTTTGCGAAATATGATTGTACCTTTGTAAAAGCTTTGAACAGCTGAGAATCCGGAGATTTTCGGACGCGAAATTTGGGAGAGATGCTTGATATAGGCGAGAAGTTATCGGGGTTTTACGAAAGAAGGGAAAGACAAAGGTGTATGGTTTGTATCTTTTACTGGAGGAGGATTTGCGGTTATTTTTGGCCGAGACGTTTGCCGGAAAAATTTGCCGGCGTGTTGCCGGAAGGGTAGTGTTACTGTTGTTTTTTAAAATGGAGGGGATGGAGAGGTATTTATAGGTGAAAAACAGAATAAAATCTTCCGAAAGATTTCGACGGAATGATGAGATGCTTCTGCTGTCAGATTTTTTAATATTGCCTGACACATAGCCGTATGGCTAGAAGGAGTGAACCGTGCGGCTAATAGAGTTAACCGTACAACCAACGTGAAGAAAGGTAAACCGCGCGGCTAGTCAAGTAAGCCATACGGCTAGAGTATTTTTGTCTAGAAAATTTGAATTCTAAAACAGCTATTCCAAGGTACTGCTGAGTATCTCTTTCATCATTGGGGATGCACAGGGGTTAAAATTGGGGTGTTTACAGTTGTCCCTCTTTGATGAGACTTAATCATCATTTTGTGATGCAAGTTGCGTCAAAGATATAGACGTCCCAATTTTGATCTCCCTAGTGCGAGAAAACAGATAAATAAAATATGGTCGAGCACGGAGCTTCCTACGTACCCTATTTGCAGGGATCAGACCGATCGTAGTTCGGGGCTATAAAAATGCTTTAATGCCTCGGAGGGACTTACATAACAAATATTGTAATAATTTAATGCCACAGAGGGACTTACATGACAAATGTCTTGGAAAATATTTTAATGCCACAGGGGCTCTGAAAGTTAATCGATGCTGAGGAGCGTGTTTTGAAAAATTGATTGATGCCATCGAGGACTTAAACGTAATTTTTGAAAATTGAAAGGTGCCATTGAGGGCTTAAACGTAATTTTTGAAAATTGAAAGGTGCCATTGAGGGCTAAAAAGTGACTTTTTGAGAAATTGAACGGTGCCATTGAGGGCTTAAAAGTGACCTTTTGAGAAATTGAACGGTGCCATTGAGGGCTTAAAAGTGACTTTTTGAGAAATTGAACGGTGCCATTGAGGGCTTAAAAAATGATTTTTGAAAATTGAAAGGTGTCGTAGAGGGCTTAGAAAATGATTTTGAAAATTTGATCAGTACTATAGAGGACTTAAAAAAAATGATTTTTTTTAAAATGTAATGGATGCCATTGAGGGCTTAGAAAATGATTTTGAAAATTTGATCAGTGTCATAGAGGACTTAAAAAATGATTTTTTTTGAAAATGTAATCGATGCCATTGAGGGCTTAGAAAATGATTTTGAAAATTTGATCAGTGTCATAGAGGACTTAAAAAATGATTTTTTTTGAAAATGTAATCGATGCCATTGAGGGGTTAGAAAATGATTTTGAAAATTCGATCAGTGCCATAGAGGACTTAAAAAATGATTTTTTTGAAAATGTACTCGATGCCATTGAGGGCTTAGAAAATGATTTTGAAAATTTGATCAGTGCCATAGAAGACTTAAAAAATGATTTTTTTGAAAATGTAATCGATGCCATTGAGGGCTTAGAAAATGATTTTGAAAATTTGATCAGCCATAGAGGACTTAAAAAAATGATATTTTTGAAAATGTACTCGATGCCATTGAGGGCTTAGAAAATGATTTTGAAAATTTGATCAGTGCCATAGAGGACTTAAAAAATGATTTTTTTGAAAATGTAATCGATGCCATTGAGGGCTTAGAAAATGATTTTGAAAATTTGATCAGTGCCATAGAGGACTTAAAAAATGATTTTTTTGAAAATGTAATCGATGCCATTGAGGGCTTAGAAAATGATTTTGAAAATCGGATCGGTGCCATTGAGGGCTTAAAAATGATTTTTGAAAATCAAATTGGTGCCATTTAGGGCTTAAAAAAAGGATTTTCCATTGAGGGCTTTAAAATAATTTTGGAAATTGGATCAGTGCCATTGAGGGCTTAAAAATGTTTTTTGAAAATTGAACCGGTGCCATTGAGGGCTTAAAAATGTTTTTTGAAAATTGAACCGGTGCCATTGAGGGCTTAAAAATGGTGCCATTTTGGAAATTGGATTAGTGCCATTGAGGGCTTAATGATTTTTGAAAATTGGAAGGTGCCATAGAGGGCTTAAAATGTTTTTTTGAAATTTTGGACGGTGCCGTAGAGGACTTAAAAATGACTTTTGAAAATTGGAAGGTGCCATAGAGGGCTTAAAAATGATTTTTGAAAATTGAACCGGTGCCATTGAGGGCTTAGAAATGGTTTTTTTTGAAATTTTGAACAGTGCCGTAGAGGACTTAGAAATTGGTTTTGAAAATTTGAACGGTGCCGTTGAGGGCTTAAAAATGATTTTTGAAAATTGAACCGGTGCCACTGAGGGCTTAAAAATGTGCCCCATGCTGGTAGAGATGATGATGACGGGGATGACGGAGCTGGTGGTAGACGTGGCGGTAGAGCCAACCGGAGAGGTGGCCGAGGTGCAGGAGGTGGTTGTGGAGGTAGAGAGGCGGGAGACAGAGCAAGAGGTCGCCGCGGAGGCAGGAGCACTGGAGGTAGCAGTAGAGGTCGCGGTACTAGCAGTGATCGTGGGACTGGAGGCAGTGAGTCGGGTGGACGTCGTAGGTTTCGGCGTACCCGTAGAGCTTTTCCCGTCAGTGAGACGGATCAGGTATCCATCGTGCTTTGTTCTTATAATTGAATGCTTCGATCGCTTTATTAATGAATTTCCCTTCTCTACGCAGGACGTACTTCCCTCTGTACCGCCTCGTAGGAGGCCTTTGATGAAGAACGCCGGTGGGGGTCCGTCTACAATCCCGCTGGTGATTCCAGCGTCTGGTAGAGTGTTGCATTCCTCTGTTGAGAGAGAGAGGGTGTCCTTGAGAGTTCAGCTCATGGACGGCAGTGGCTACCCCGGGAGGGAGACGCAGAGAGTAATGGTGGTGATGGTAGCGAGGACACACCTGAGGAGCATCCGCTTCTGACACTAGGCCATCGCCAGCGCATGAAGAGGCGACGTAGCGGTTTCTAGGACGAGTCTGCGTGCTCATTTTTTATTTGGGCGCCTGTTTGCCCCACTTTTCTCTTTTTCATGGATACGGCCTGTGAGCCGTGGTAGCTTTTGATGTTGGGCCAGTTTGCCCTGGATAGATGTACGTTTATTCTCATGACATGGATGCCGTTTAGATTTTATATAGATTGCACATATTCGCTATGCTTTGAATGATTCACACTGGCGCATTTTGAAAGAAAAGCCAAGTTTTGCACATGATTGCCCTGTGAATGACCGATTATTGACAACATGTAACATATGCCCGTGGGGAGACGAAAACATGTAACTTTGGATTGAAATGGAAGTGATGAAACATGTATATACAAACTGACTCAACAAACTTGAAACTTTACAAGAAAACTTGAGCGTTGTAGGCATAATGTGGCCCATTACCTTTGATGTATGAGATTTGCTTAATCCAGTCAGTCCAACTCATAGAGGGCCAATTTATGTTAAGATGGGTTAGAATTTGGGACCAGACTTAAGGGGTGAAGGGGCAATTAAAGAATAAATGGTCATGGGTCTCATTGCTAGGACAAAAGGCACAACAAGAGACAGGAATGGTCCCAAAGAGGACAAGCCTGTCTCCAGTATATAGCCTTTTATGAATTGCAAGCCATGAAATCATGCTACACTTGGGAATATGTTCAGGGAACCATATGCTCTTGTACCAAGACACCTTAGGATAGTGAGTCCTGATCTCATTCCAGAGGGAAGAGATAGAGAATTCACCATTGGAATTAAGGGTCCATCTATGGTGATCCTCCATAGCATGGTTTGGGCTACGTAGAGAAGGGATAGGACCTCTAAGCTCATTAAGTTCCAATGTTTGGGTGATGGCAAAACACCAATTGGAGCCTCTAATAATGGAAGCCACAGTGGCCCCCTTTGGTGGGACCAGAGTCATAAATGACCCTAGTACCAAATCTATTGACAATGGGGCCCAGGGGGTGCCAATTATCATACCAGAGTGAAGTGGTTCTACAATTACCAATAACAATCTTAAGGTGGGGATGGACAAGTGGTCTGAGATTAAGAAGTTTTCTCCAGACCCAAGAGGGTGAACTGGGCATTTTAACTTCCCAAAAGGACCTCCCTTTGAGTAAGTATGATTTAACCCACTGGCACCACATAGATTGTTCACCACCAGAGATAATGAACCAAATGTGTTTGGCAATAGCAGCCTTGTTCCATATAAGAATGGATTTGAAACCAAGGCCACCTTCCTGTTTTGGACAACACAAGTGTTCCCAAGAGACTTTAGCCCCAGTCTTTTTAAGGTCAGGACCAGTCCACATGAAGGATCTAAGAATGGATTCAACCTCCTTAATGACTTTTTTAGGGAGTATGAATAGAGAAGACCAATATGTCTGCATTGAAAATAGGACATTCTTAATTAATTGGACTCTACCAGCATAAGTCAAGTCCCTATTTGTCCATGTTTTGGTTCTTGAGGTGATTTTGTCAATCATTGGCTTGCAATCAATGTACTTTAAGTTGGTGGAAAGCAATGGAACCCCCAAGTATCTCACAGGCAATGTGCCTTCCTTAAACCCAAGCAATTGGAGTATTGCAACTCTGGTAGTACATAGAACCCCAGAAAATAAAACACTACTTTTCCCAGGGCTAGGGGATAATCAAGATAAAGTTTCAAATTCAAAGAGAGAATCTTGAATATGCCTGACTGATTCAATATCACCTTTGCAAAAGAGCATGAGGTCATCAGCAAAACACAGATTGATGATTCTGGGTTTATTGCATCTCCAATGGAACTTAAAGTCAGGCTTATTGGATTTCTCTTTTAAAATGCATGTGAGTACCTCCATAACAATTACAAAGAGGTAGGATGACAAGGGATCACCCTGTCTAAGACCTCTCTCACCTTTAATGTAGCCAGTAGGTTCACCATTAATATTGAGTGTGTAATTGGCTGTCGTGACACAAGCTTTTAACCATGTGATCACCAAACTTGTGTTTACTGCCTCAGTCTACCAAATCTGGCTTGAAAGAAATGCTTGTAAATTCCAAAATGCAACTTGCACAATACCCATTGTAGTGAGTAAAATCCACTCACATGTGAGGTATAGGTTGTTGTCCTTGGATAATCTCCCCCAAGGACCTCAATATCAGAGATTGTTAGTTAGGTGGGGGATTGAATGAGACGTACCCTATCATTTCTATTTGGCTTCAGATGTGTACAGGTGGTGCCAGCAGTAATGGGGCAACTCAGGCCTTTATGAGGCAGTGAGGATTCATCAATGGGGAGGACACAAGAGTATTGTGGAAAGTGTGGCCTGCTACATGACACAGGGTTCCATTGCACTGGGGGATTACACTTCCACAGGGGTCACCAAATGCTTTGAGACTCAGAGAGAGGGGTCACCTCCCTCAGGTGAAGTTACAAATCAGAGCAGATTCAGAGCATGGCAGAGCTAATACTACTTCTAGTACATGGTTTGTTATCTTAATCTCTCTTTGATTACTACTAGTAGGTGCAATGCCTTGTGAGTGTCTACTCTGTGTGACTTCCCATATTATGAATCCCATTTAGACTTGAGCTTTATTCTCTTGGGAGTGGAGTGGCATCAACATGTGAGTGCTTCCTACATCCCAGGTCATGAGTGAAAATTGAGAGGGAGGTCAGATGTTGAGGGAGCTAGGTGGTAAGTACAATAGGCCTGGGGTGTTACTTTCATACTATCCAGTTTGTTATTGTTGTGTTCTTGATTTGTCACTGCTGTTCAGTTTGATACTGCTGTCAAATGCTATCTGTCATGTTATCTGTTACTGTTGACCAGTTTGTTACTGCTGCCAGATTGCTCAGATTGCTCGATTTAGCACCAGATCCTGCTATATTACAGTGCTCATGTTACTCTGACGTTTTCTGGGCTATCAAATTATGCTATATTCTGTCTAGATTCATGCCAAGGTTGTATTCTGCTGTGTGCAAGGCTTCACGCCTGGGCTGTCAAGTTTCAAACGGAATGCTGTCCAATTTTCTTCAGAAATGCCGCATGTCAGCTATACCCCCTGCGTTGGGGAATAGGCCTAGCCTTGGGGGCTGTCCTTGGCTTGTTTGAACCCCCTTCGGGAGGGGGGTGTCCTCCCGGTTGTGTTTGTAGTTGTAGTGATTGCAGGTTAGGAAGTGGTCCTTTTGATTACAGTGATCACTTTGATTTGTTTTTTTGATGAGCTCAGTTGGATGAATCCCAGCGAGATCCAATGTGAGATGGTTATTCAGTCCTCCCATTGCAGGCCGTGAATCAACTTCTGTTTTATGTCATCAACCTCAACAATGCAGCTCATTGCACTTTCAGTGATTACATTCGGATCAAGTATACTACCCAAGTGTTAACGGATGGTACCAGTTTCAGAAGCAATGCACAAGGATTTTCGAAGTACTTGAAGTACTCAGATGCAACCCAAGTTTTTGAAGTATTTAGGCTTTACTTACCTTTTGTTATGAGTTTCTTGTTCTTCTATTTTAGAAGGTTAGGAAACTCATGCTATATTTCTCATAGCTCCTGTAGCCAATTAGCTTTAGTTTTATTTTCTTTGTTTTCTTTTTCTTTTCCTTTTCTTTTCCCTTTTCTTTTTCCTTTTCCTCCTGGGGTATGCCCCTTGTAGGCTGTATATCCGGTTAGCCTCTTTTTATTTCAAGCTAATTTACCCCAAAAAAAATGCATATCGTGACTTGTTTGAATGGGTGGAACAAAGAAATTGGCACTCGGATACGTTTCGACCCGCCGACGCCCCTCGTTCGGGCGATATCGGGTGATTTCGGGCTTGGGCATCCTGGGACCTCGAATTTTTCCGTAAAATCCACCAAATAACTCCATACTATCCTTGTGAATGTTTGGCATGGCTTGCTGGAGCCGTTGATGCCAGAAAAGCGATGTGACACGTTTCAGCCCGTCGGTTTTGGCGTATCTGAGCTTTCGGAGTATTCGTCTATGCAAACGTGGTCCAGAATTCAAACTGATTTTTTTTCACAGCTTTAAAATACCCATTACCACTTGTATGAACAGGAAAAGTTCCCAAAATATACCCGAAACAACTTCTGGAGGCTTGAGCCAAAATTTGCTCATGGAAACTACAAAGTTAGCCGCATGGATAACTGAGATAAGCCGCACGGCTTAACCAATTGAGCCGCACGGTTCTCTTCTGATGATGCCAAAAATTTGAGTTTTGTTGTAGACCTCTGGACTTCTGCTTGCTTTCCTGCTGTCATCTGAGGGTTCTGTGGTTTCAAAAACCACCCGGCTTTGCTCCCCCCGAGGTTCTTTCAAGCTTTCAAGATGATTTTCACGCTTTTCAATATTGGCACGTTTTACTAGGCGACTAATCCGAAAATCCTCTTATTCACGCATACCATAAATGGCCTTCTTTCACAGCCCATTTGTGTTCTAAAAACCAGAAGTCTCTTGTTCTCCCCATATCCCTCACTTAGTCATGAGTTTCTCGGCTTTGGTTCGGCCTTGGCTCGATGAACTTGACGGCATTGGATGGCTCAACTTTCAGGGTCACCAGATGACTTCATTGCGCTGTATCCGGGATGTAACAATCCGTCCTGAGCTCTTGCATGCTGCGGTTCGATTCTGGGACCCGAAGGTACACATGTTTCGTTTCGGCTTTCACGAGTTATGCCCCACTGTGGAGGAATTTCATGCATACCTTGGCGGGTTTGACTTGGAGACGTTGGTCATACCTTTGCACGGGGTAAACTTCGCCGATGTGCTATCTGCCAAGCTCAGGATAAGTAATAAAGCAGCGAAATCCATGCTTCAAGGAGGCACTATCAACATTCCGCGTATTATAGCACAATTTTGCCCGGAAGGTTTTGCACTGTGTCTTTGCTTTCTTGCTGCTTTCTTGTTCACCCGGTCTGACAAGCAGGCGAGTTCATCACTGGTTGGCGTTGCGATGCAAATTGAAGAACACAAAGATGTGGCTCCGATGGTTTTGGCAGAAACTTTGATAGGTTTGGATAGAGTTTTATAAGGTAGTGCTTTGCTCCTACAGGTAGGTTTTTCACTCAGCTCTCCTTTTTCTAGTTTTTCCCACATTCTCATTTTACCTCAACGCTCAGGTTTCAGTTGTCTACGGTTTCTTACTTGTTTTCTCTCTGATACAGATATGGCTATGTGACAAGGCCAATTTGCTGGAACCTGTGCCACGGAGGCGGATTCATAAAACACAGGGATTCATTCGAAGGGACTTTCTGGAAGTCTTTGATGATGTGCATGGCTGGTTCAGGGTACTTTCCCGACTTACAGAAGAGATAATTGCTTGGCGTTTGGCTTGGCTTGACAATCCTGCTATGACTGTGAGCAACGTGGGGCGTCAGCGTGTGATTCTAGCTAGTCTATCTCGCTGGACTTTCTACATTCCAAACCGCATTCTCCGTCAACTTGGAGTTCGTCAGACAATACCACCACCAGAGAACTTTGTCATGCCGAACCACAACTTTGCTACATTCAGAGCTTATCAAAACACTTGGAGGGAGCGTGTGACCATTCCAAGAGAACAGTACCCGAGTGTCAATCTTTTAGAGTGTTATGTGAGATGGTTGATAAAAGACATGGAAACAAGAGAACATGGAAGCCAAAGTTGACTTTTGAACTTAATCTTAATGTGCCCGAAATAAATTGCTTAGACCCACAAGATGCTTCGTGTGAGGTCATGCTCTGTTGTTTGTTTTGTGTTTTTCAAAGTTTCATGCTCAGCCATGTAATCCAAGAAGTTTATTTGAATAAAGATGAATTATGAAAGTTGCATTTTGACTTGCGCGTGAAAGCTAGAAATCAACTCAAAGAGACATTTTGAAAGATGGTGACCGGTCCTCAAGGTGAGGATGCCTATGTATCCCTTTTATAGGAATCAGGTCATGACGTAGTTCGAAAGTACAAATTTGGCTAGGGTTCACTCGAGTATTGACACTCTCCTTTTGCGCTCTAAGTTTTGCCTAGTACCGCCCTTTCGGGTTTTCAGTCTAGCGAGCTCGTTTGATTGATTTGCCTTAACTTTTGCCTAAATTGCCCGATGTGGGTTTTCGACTTAGCAGGCTTGCTCTAAATTTTGCCTGACACTGTTCGCCCTTGCGGTTTTTAGTCCAGCGAGCTTCTCTCAGGGGTAATATCTCTTGAGCTGATCCATGTTAACCAAAGTGGAGAATTCGTTGCCGTCAAGATCAATGAGTTGTGCTGCTCCTCTAGACAAGATTTTCCTGATGATGTACGGACCTGCCCATTTTGGTCAAAATTTCCCGCGAGGATAAAAAACTGGAGCCCGGATCTCCTTCAAAACCATGTCTTCTTCTTGCAAGTCTCTGGATTTCACTTTCTTGTTGAATGCCCGTGCAATTATGCGCTGATAACCCTGAACATGATACAGAGCTTTGAGCCGCCTTTCATCAAACAACATAAGCTCCTCGAATCTCGAGCTTTGCCATTCCGCCCCGCTGATCTCTGATTCGACCATGACCCTCAGAGATGGTACCTCAAGCTCAATCGGGAGGACTACCTCCATGCCATATACCAAAGAATAAGGTGTTGCCCCTGTCGGAGTACGAATGGATGTCCTGTATCCCCATAATGCTAACGGCAGTTGTTCATGCCAATTCCTCGTGGACTGAGTAGTCTTCTCCAGTATCGTCTTGAGGGTTTTGTTTGCTGCTTCCATGGCTCCATTGGTTTGTGGCCGTAGACAGTTGATTTATGAACCTGAATTCCGAACTCTTCGAGAGTTTTTGCGGCTCTACCCTTGAAATGCACCCCGTTGTCTAACACAAAGCCTGAGGGACACCATATCGATAGATGATGTTCTGTTTGATGAAGTGGGAGACTTGAACTGCTGTTAAAGTTGCATATGAAGCAGTTTTGACTCATTTGGTAAAATAATCAATTGCCACCAAGATAAACTTGTACCCGTTAGACGCGACTGGTGTAATTCTGCCAATGACATCGATGCCCCAGGTAGAGAAAGGCCAAGGTGAAGTCATGGAGTGTAATTCTGACGGTGATACATGCATGAGATTGGCATGAATCTGGCACTTGTGACACTGTCTCACGTACTGAACGCACTCAATTTCCATGGTTGACTAGTAATATCCCTGATGGATAATCTTCTTTGCGAGCATTATCCCATTCATGTGAGGACCACAGACTCCTTCATGAATTTCTTCCATGATCATGGTGGCTTCCATACCATGCACACACAACTTATGCATCCTGCAATGCGACCGCTGGTATAGCTTTCCTCTACAAATGATGTACTGAGAGGCCAATCTTCGAAGAGCAATCTGATCCTTCTTTTCAGTCCCTGCCGGATACTCCCTTTTCTCGATAAAGTTCCAAATGTCGTGATACCATGGCAGACCGTCGTCAAGTTCATTGACAACCATGACATATTCGAAAACAAGTTTGTCCCTCTGCTCAATTGTGATTGGTCTGAGCTTAACCCCATTCGGTATCTCCACCATTGAGGCCAAAGTTGCTAAAGCGTCGGCAAATCGGTTCTTCAATCTTGGAACATGAGAACGTGACCGTTTGAAATCGTGGAATTAGATCTTCGATATCTTGGTGGTAAGGCTTAAGTTTGTTACCTTCCAATCTCCGTTGGCTTGTGATACCACCAAATTGGAATCCCTGACTACCTCCAATCTCTTGGCTCCGATTTCCAAGGCAGCTTCCATCCCTACTATGCATGCTTCATATTCTGATTGGTTGTTGGTGACTTCGAAATTTAACTTGAAAGCAAGAGGGATGTGCGACCCTTCTGGTGAGACCAGCAATACTCCGATTCCGAATCTTTTCTGATTGGCAGCTCCATCAAAATAGAACATCCAGACATCGTTGGTTGATGTCATTACATTCTCGTCAGAGAATTAAAACTCTATATCCTCCAGCCCTTCCACAGGATGATCTGCTAGGAATTCCGCAACTGCTTTCCCCTTTACTGACTTCCGAGTGACGTACTTGATATCGAATTCCACCAGCATAAGCAACCATCGTGCCAATTTGCCTGTCTGTGCTGGCTTTTTGAACAGATATTTGAGTGGATCCATTCGAGAGATCAGCTTCACGGAGTAAGCTAACATGTAGTGCCTTAACTTCTTGGAAGCCCAGACTAATGCCCAACAGACCTTTTCTAGTGACGTGTATCTCTCCTCACATCCCATCATTTTCTTGCTGATGTAGTAAACAACTTTCTCGCTTCCTGCTTCTCCTTCTTGCGCCAACATGCATCCCATTGCCGAAGAAGTGACAGATAAGAACAAAATGAGAGGTTGCCCTGGTATGGGTGGCATCAATACCGGAGGGTTCTGGAGATATTTCTTGATGGTCT
Source organism: Vaccinium vitis-idaea (assembly GCA_963854785.1). NCBI lineage: Eukaryota > Viridiplantae > Streptophyta > Magnoliopsida > Ericales > Ericaceae > Vaccinium > Vaccinium vitis-idaea. The sequence continues at coordinate 22,875,604 of OY978223.1, read as the reverse complement.
CGAAAGCTTGCTGACACTTATCATCCCACTTGAATAATACACCTTTCTTGAGTAAGTGAAACATCGGCTCGCAAGTGGAGGTTAACTTGGCGATGAATCTGCTGATAAACTGGATCTTTCCGAGGAAACTCCGTATTTCCTTCTTTGTTCGAGGTGGCTCCATTTCCAGGATGGCTTTGATTTTTGATGGATCCACCTCGATTCCTCGTGTGGTAATCATGAATCCGAGCATTTTTCCAGCCATGACTCCGAATCTACACTTCTCGGGATTGAGGCGCAACCTGTATTTGCGGATTCTCTCGAAGAATTTCCTGAGAGCGGGTAGATGCCCTTCCCTTTCCTTGGCCTTGACAATCATGTCATCCACATATACTTCTACTTCCTTGTGGATCATGTCATGCAACAATGTTGTGGCAGCTCTCTGGTAAGTGGATCCCGCGTTCTTTAGTCCAAACGGCATAACCCTGTAGCAATAGGTGCCCCATTCCGTGGTAAAAGTAGTCTTTTCACGATCTTCGGGAGCCATAAGAATTTGATTATAACCTGAAAACCCATCCATGAATGATAGCAGTGCATGCCCCGCGGTGTTATCTACCAAGACATCTATGTGTGGCAGAGGAAAATCATCTTTCGGGCTGGCTTTGTTCAAATCTTTAAAGTCCACACAGATCCTGATCTTCCCATTCTTTTTAGGAACAAGCACAATATTCACGACCCATTGAGGGTACTCAGTGACTATTAGAAACCCTGCGTCTATTTGCCTTTGAACTTCCTTCTTGATTTCCAACACCCAATCTGGCCTCATCTTCCTCAGTTTCTGCTTGACAGGCTTTGCATCAGGGTACAATGGGATTCGATGCTCCACTATCTTAGGATCGATACCGGGCATATCTGCGTGTGACCATGCAAAAACATCTTCGAATTTTTTCAGGAGATCTGAGTGAGCTTTGAATTCTTCTAGAGACAGTCCAGAGCCGATTTGAACCATGCGCGGATTAATCTCATCTTTCAAATTTATAGAAACAACTTCTTCTTTTATAGGCTGAGCATGCCTTTCATCTTCCCTTTCGATTAGAGATCGGAGTTCTTTTGGAATTTCTTCCTCAAACTCGATCCCCTCATCATCGGGGTCGACACAATTTATTTTGGACACAGCAAGATAAGCAAAGTCGATTTCATTTATTTCAAAGGAGGGGGCCCCAGGGGCATGATACATGAGAGTAGACTCAAACTCAAAGGAAAGGCGATGACGTGGAGTGATAACAGACTCAAGCTCCGACTCAAAACCAGACTCAGTGCTAGATGGAGTGCTAGACTCAGACTTAGATTCAAAATCAGTGCCAGGGTAAATGATTCTAGGTACAAAAGTGCAATTTTTATAAGTTCCATCGGCATCCACAATGAGTGCGGTAACATCCTCCAGAGCTTCCTGACCTAGCTTCATCAGCTCCATATCCTCAACAGGCTTTAAATCAACAAACGTTGCAGTAGGCTCGCCTCCTTTCATACCTAGTGGACTTTCTTCCCTAAACAGCGATAAAAGATTCCCTGAGTCAAGAACCTCGATCCAGTCAACATGGAGCATCTTGACCGGCTTCCCATTTTTCTGCTTCTTCATCACTATCCCAAGTGTTGTCAGCAAAGATTTCAAATCCTGGCAGCTTGGTCCTTGCTTCCATGTCCCAAAATGGCTCTGGGTCCCCTTGATAAATAGCCTCTGGAGCTTTTATGAAATTGATAGGTCCTTTCCTGGCACAGGCTTGTACTTTCCCACCATGACCAGACTTGTTGTCAGTTAATTCATAACCGAGACCAAAACGGTGGTTGTTTGTCAGAAACTTAGGGAACTCCGCTACCCCTTGATTGTTGCGACCAAGCCCTAGGCAGGGCAAATACTCCATTTTCAGCATCATGTCCAGGGCCGTTGATCTTATCGAGAAATCCTCGTCCATCTTGATAGTAAGTACGCCGTCAGAAGTATCAAAGGAAAACCCTCCAAGAGTGATGTCTTCCTCTCCGTGAGCAATCTCAAGTAGGGGAGCATTGTCAGGGATATGCGGGCGAATTCCAGAATCCCCATAGATGGTCAAGGTTCCTGTGGCCAGTCCGAGTTGGACTTTCTGATGTAGAGAGGAAGGTACAACCATGATGTCTGATCGGTGGAGCCATGGCTTGCCCAGCAACAGGTTGAATGATGAGGGAATGTCGAGCACATGAAACTCAACACTAGTCTCGAAATTTTTGATCATTATTTCCATCTGAATTGTCCCCACCACGTCTCGTCGAGTATTGTCGTAGGCACGCACTCCAAGATTCGACGGCTGGAAATCCTTGTTCTTAAAACCCAAACAATAAGTTATACGCAGGGGATAGACATTCAAGGCAGATCCATTATCCAATAACACAACCGGGACCCACTTTCCCATGCATTTCAGGGTAATGTGCAATGGCTTGTTGTGACCAGCTCCTTCTGGCGGCAGATCCTTTTCAGTGAAAACTACAACATGCTTCGCGCTGGTTGGTGTAAGTAGAGCTATCATCGTTTCGGGAGGAGTGTCTTGTGGCACCTCCATGTTTGACAGAGCTTTGATTAGCGTTTGACGGTGCTCTCGAGATGAAGAGAGTAACCCCCAAATAGACACTGAGGCTGGGGTTCGTTCAAGCTATTTCTGAAATCATTTGTTACCGGGGGATTCTTCGGAGGTGGCCTAGCAGCCGAATTCTGTTGAATGATAACTTCTGGATGGTTAGGAATCGTATCCTCGATAATGGGATCATCCCAAGCGAAATCTCCTGTTGTGGCATGGTTGGAGGGATTCTCACCTTGGAGGTGGGCTGGCTGGTAGACTCGACCACTTCTAGTTATTCTGTTGACTGTTTCTTCCCATAATTCCTGATTTTCGCCCCAGAAATTCATGTATTCTTCATTAGCCTTTTGTTTGTGGAGAGGGTAGAATCCAATTACAGAGGAAAGTACCCAAGCACGTACGAACCACGTGCTTAGCCTGGACACCACGTGAGGGTGGCTCAATTCGGGGGGACCACAAGAAGGTGCCTAAGGTTATGGCCGAGCAGGGTAGGCCAAGTGTGCAGCCAAGATAGCACCACGAGATGGTGGTAGCACCATGAGAAGGTGCACGAGGCCAGTGTCGAGCTATGTATCTGGTCGGCAACAGTATATAAGAATAGGCAAGTATATTGCCAAGCTAACCGCCTACGTGATAAGGTGGCGAGTCATTCTAGAGGGATCTAGAATAGCCTCTTACGCGATAAGGGTTAAATCCTGAGAGTTAAGGGATTATCATTAAGCTTCCATATTGGACAAGAAGTCCAATATAGATATAGAATCCTTGCGAGAAGGGAATTCTGATTGTATTGCCATACGGGCCGAATCCCATATGAGAAAGGAATCCTAACTTAAAGAGGATTCCAATAATGGTAAGGATTCCTAACGTGGGAGGAATCCTTGTAGAATAAAGATTGTGTTTCTATATGGAACAAGTTCCGTATAGGAAAGGACTCCTAATGTGAATAGGATCTTTGGACAAGCACCCCACATCTATAAATAAGGCGCAATACCCATGAAGAAAGGTACGTGGTAATTCGTGTTTACATGCTTTACGTGTTTTATGGTTTCCTCCTAGTACGTGATACTGACTTAAGCATCGGAGGGCCTTTGCCGACGAGAGGCAAATGTGCTCTAACCGTTTATTGTCTTGCAGTGCTAGGGTTCTGGCGAAGAGTGCATATTGTTGATCTCATAGAGGCGTGGAAATAGCATACCCAGATTTTTCCTCTCTACAGTTTGCCAGCCCTAATAGCTTCCCTTTTCTGCATTGCTTCTTGATCCTCGGTCCAGAAATTCATCAGATCACTTCTGGCCCTTTGTTCCCCGATTTTCACTGCTTCCATTTTTGTCTTGAGGTTGTCTACTTCGGAGTCTTGCCAAAAGGATGGATCCAGCATGGCTCTGTTGACAGTCCACACCTCATCATTGTTTACTCGGATATCGACTACTGCTTCTTCATCCCAGATGGTAGCCAAAGGGTCAGTGACTAGTACTGATACATTGGATGACGGCGGGAATGGCACCGACAGCTAAGGCAAAGATTTGTCACTGATGTATGCTTGTCGAAGCCAATCTTGGTTTCCGAAGGCGGCTTTTATGACAGAACGACCCTCTTCTCTGAAGCGTGCGAGTGGTGAAACACTATCTGCTGGATGTCTGTTTGGAGTCAACATTTCTCCTAGGGGATTTGTATTCCATTCTTCTTTGTCTTGCTTGGAAATGTTTTCTGTTACATTGATCTGGCAGACAGGGGAACTTTCTGGTATGTGAACAATAGGCTTCTCCAAGGATTCGGGGACGACGAACTGGTTCGACTCCCAAGAGATTAGCAAAGAACCGAACAATGCTTGTCGGGATTCCTCCCAATCTTGATCGTTCATGGACCATTCTTCCTCCTCCACAACGTCACCCCATCTTGGACTTTGCATCGTACTGGCATATGAAAGGAAATGGACCCCAAGATCTTCTAGCAGGGGGACAACGGGTTTTGGTTCTGTAGCTGTGATGATATAGAGGCTAGGGTCAAATTTAGTGGAGGTAGGGTCTTTTGTAGTGGAGATGAAGGATATTTGGCCAACTTGTGTGTTTTCCTTGTGATTCGGTAAAGGATTGCAAATGGTGTTGGGCTTTTGATCAGGAAGTGGAAGGGTTCCGTCGTCCACAAGATCTTGGACTTTATGCTTAAGACAGATACAGCTATTGGTATGATGGTCGGGCATTTGGTGGTAGGCACAATAGGTGTTTGGGTTATGGTTAGGAGGAAGCTCTTTGGATGGCTCTCGAGGTTCGAGCGGCTGGATGAGGTTTTTGTCAAGGAGCTTTTTGTATATTGTGACAAGGGGAAAAGGGAGTGGGTGAAATTCTCTTCTTGGTGGGGGAGCTGTTTGTGGGAACCGTGACTGGGTTGCAATCTGGTTAACAGGTTCGGCTTTGGCTGGTTTGGGATTGGAAGAGCTGGTTTGGTTTTGATTGTAGTTGATGGGTCCAAACAAGGCGTTGCTGTTGCCAGAGTAAACTCGTCTTGTTTTAGGGGTAGATTCACCTTTCTCAAATATGCCGCTTCGGAGAGCATCTTCAACTGCCAGGCCGGCTTCATAGAAGGTTTTGAAGTCAGCGGTGGTCTAAAAGACCACCAAGTGCTTGGCGAAATCTGGTTCTAGATTCTTTGTGATAATTCTCATCTGTTCCTTTTCTGAAGGTCGTTCCATCATCTGAAAGGCTTTTCCTCTCCATCTCTTAATAAAGTCAGCAAAGGACTCATTCTTTCCTATTTTGGTTGACTCCAACTCCCGGATAGTCATCTCAAGTTGAATGTTGTAATTGTATTAGGCGACAAAGGTTGCCCCAATATCTTCCCATGTCCTTTTCTTGGAGATGTCCAGATTTAGAAACTAGCGGAGTGCAGGCCCAGTTAGGGTTTGCTGAAACATCTGGCCCATCACGTCTTTTCCAACGTCATACATGGATAAAGTACCCACATATGTTTGCAGATGAGCTTTCGGGTCACCACTGCCATCAAACTTGTCCCAATCCATTGGTTTGAACTTGTCGAGGAGCTTTGAATCCGGGAAAAGGCACAACTTCTCCATATCCATTCCTGTAGCTGCTATTTTCTCTGTTTCTGAACAGACTCCTCGAGTTTAGCTATCTTGGTCAATACTGAGTCCATGTTCTGACTGCTTGAGTCCCCTGCTGGTGGAGGGAGTTGAGCAGTTAATTTCTGAATCATGAGCATCATCTGGGCCATCATCTGGGCCATCAGTTGAGCAGTTAATTTCTGCTCCTCTAAAGCATCCTTAAGAAGCTGAATTTCATTTGTTTCTGCTGACATAGCTGAGCTCCCGGTTGACTATTCTGTTCCTGACTCAGTTCGAACTAATCGCTATTCGGGGATTCGAGTCCAACCCGGTATGAGGTTTTTCTTCTTTTTGCCAATGGTTAGTACTGATGATATGCACAAACGGAACTCAGGGATGTAGTGTATAGTGTATGTGCAAAATGGAAAAGAATCTATGTACAAGAAAATGATGCATGATGCATGAAAGGATTGCCCCAATTTCCTTCTTATTTTGTTGGATATATTCAAATTCCCATGATTTATGAAAACAACGACCGGACCAGAGGTTGCCTACGTATCCCCATGGAGAGGAATCATGCCGTGACGTAGTTCAGGACTACAAATTTGGCTCTTTTTCTCAAAAGGTCTTTTCATTAAAAGCATGGAATTTTTACAAACTGACATGACAGACTCGATAACAGACTAAACAACTGATGACAGACTCGATAACAGACTAAACAACTAACGAAAAACTCGATAATCAAAAGTACTAAGAATCACAAGCTGGCTTGACTCTTCAAAAGAAGCCCTGCTGGCTGGACTAAGTTAGTGGATAATCACATCTGGCAACAGACTCGATAATTAAACAGGAACAGACTCGATAATAGACAAGAATCACAGGTTGATTTGATTCTTCAAAAGAAACCCTTGTTGGCTTGATTTGATCATTGCATGATCACTTCTGGCTCTGAAAGCTGTTCTTAAGAGGAGGGCTGATTTGGAGATGTTGACCCTGCGGAGGACCCTGTTTCGTCAGCTTTTCCTTTCCCCTTAGGGTCTTTTGTCTGTTCCCACTCGCATTGATCCTTGAGCTGCTGCGGGGTCATGCCATCATTATTGAGAAGGCAATCTGCAAAGCACACATCACATTCGCAGTCATCCCAGTACTTGCGGCCTGTGACTGGGTCTTCGAAGTAGTAGACAGGCTGGCCATTGGCATCAAAGTATTTCACGGGTGGCATGACTGTGAGCTCCCCGTCGTCCTGTTCCATCATCAAGGTGATCTTTTCTGGCATTGGCTCTGGCTCTTCTGGAAAGCAAAATTTACATCCTTCATTTTCATCCCATTGGAGAGACACACCTGGCAAGTTAGCTTCGGCCAGCAAACTGAGTTTCTGATCAAGTTCTTCCCCCATATGGTCTTCTATGTTGAGCTTTCCTGATTGAGGCTCTTCTGGCTTGCATGGAGGTTGCTCAGGCTGAACTTCCTCAATTACCCATACGGGTGCCCCTTGGTGGGTGGTGAGTGTAGACTTGAATTGCTTGTATGGTCCTCCAGACATGATGACTCTACCATAAAGGAAATGTGTTTTTTATTTTGGGAAAGGGAGCCAGTCGTAGTATTTTTTTTTCTTGATTTGATTTTTTTTTTAAAAGAGGAATTATCGTATATCCAACACAATGCGCGGTTGTCAGGGCAATCCTTATGGATGTGATCATGATGTAATGACCTAAGGTTAAGCTATCCTGTGTATGCATGCAGTATATACATGGAGTGATATATACAAGGACGGATGAACAATTAACAGACAAACAAGACGTGCGTAGAACAGTCAACAAATAACAGGTAAACAGGATATAACAGATAGTCCTACCCTGTGGATCCCTATCCTAGGTTGGAAGGTACTACGGTTTACTATATGCAAAGGCTGGGTTTTGGTTTAAGGGGATTTCCTTAGACTAGACCCAATATTTGCCTTCCAGTGCCAAGTGTACTGCATGGTAAAGGGCAAACGGTAGGCTGACTCATCATCGTCCGAGGTTGCCGAGAATCTTGGGATGTCCTAACACCAGCAAGCCGGGTAGGGTAACCAAGACGCAACGGCGAGGCTTATCCAACATCGATGCACGTGCAATGCAAAAGTTTAAAAATAAAACTGTTTTAAAAATCCCACAATTTTTCAAATTTGGCTCACCTATAAATTATTTTTTATTTTAAAATTTTACTCAAGCAAACAACCGGGAAAGCTCCAGTCCGGATTGGTCGGGCGTAGCCCTGTTATTGCACCATTCTTTTCTCGATCACGCGGGGCGTGTTCGTTTTTGTCAAGCTTTCGAGGGTTGTTTTACATGTGTAAAATACCAAAATAAGAATTAATTTAAAAATCCCCAGCGGAGTCGCCATTCTGTGGATGGTGCCACGCGGCTCGGCCATTTGTGTTTGGAAAATGAAAAAAGAAAAATGTGAGTCGCCACCCAGGATTTATTTAGAAAATAATTTTGGTACCCGAGAAACCGTTTGGAAAAATAAATGATGACTCTTGTGCCGTTTTTGGAAAAGGATTTGATATGCGAAAAGATTCTTGGATTCGGAAGCCAGGTTACGAACGGGGAAGGTTTTATTGAAAAGCACCCCGCTCGCCCGGGAAATTCCCGGTCTCTACTAAATTTTTGTGGGATTTTGGAAAACGTTTTATTGAAAACCTTGACGAATAAACAGATGAATAATGATAAATAACAATAAATAAGACCATAACGGAAATAAAATTAAACGAAAGGACTTAATAATAATAACAGAGAAATAGAAGGGAAAAGGTGCAATTAGTAAATTGCAGAAAACCAAAGAAACAGAGTACGAAAAGGGGAAAACAGGGGAAACTTCTATGCTTCAAAAGTTAGCCGTACGGCTTACCCAAGTTGACCGTACAGTTTACTTAGGTGAGCCGCACGGTTAACTTTTTGAAAGATTTTTCAAAAATTGGTTTCTCGAACATAAACTTATTTTTGTTTGTAAAAACTGACTTTTATGAAAATTTTGATCACCCGAGTCTAGGAATGACTATTGGAGTCACCCTCGACCCGGGAGGATCCCCTCAAAGAGCCAAAGTTTTGAACCCGGCTTTGCGAAATATGATTGTACCTTTGTAAAAGCTTTGAACAGTTGAGAATCAGGAGATTTTCGGATGCAAAATTTGGGAGAGATGCTTGATATAGGCGAGAAGTTATCGGGGTTTTACGAAAGAAGGGAAAGACAAAGGTGTATGGTTTGTATCTTTTACTGGAGGAGGATTTGCGGTTATTTTTGGCCGAGACGTTTGCCGGAAAAATTTGTCGGCGTGTTGCCAGAAGGGTAGTGTTACTGTTGTTTTTTTAAAATGGAGGGGATGGAGAGGTATTTATAGGTGAAAAACAGAATAAAATCTTCCGAAAGATTTCGACGGAATGATGAGATGCTTCTGCTGTCAGATTTTCGAATATTGCCTGACACATAGCCGTATGGCTAGAAGGAGTGAACCGTGCGGCTAACAGAGTTAACTGTATGGCCAACGTGAAGAAAGGTAAACTGCGAGGCTAGTCAAGTAAGCCGTACGGCTAGAGTATTTTTGTCCAGAAAATCTAAATTCTAAAACAGCTGTTCCAAGGTACTGCTGAGTATCTCTTTCATCATTGGGGATGCACAGGGGTTAAAATTGGGTGTCTACAATTAGAGTACAAACCTAGCCTCAGATTAGAGAGAAAAACAAGGTTATAATACTACTTTTGAGTTTTGTATAGGTTGGGGTTTCTCAAACGTGGATAAATAGAATGAGGGAAGAACCACCACTACGATATTTGTTCACTGGCACTTGGTACTATTTGGTAGTGGTTGTGGTTCCCAATTGTTGTTGGATATCGTTTTGTGATCACCAAAAAGACTTGTTGTTGGTAAAAAGATTTATTGATATAATTTGCTGCTTTGTGGTGCACCTCGTATGCCAAATTATATTTATATGTTAAAATATTTTTTTATCCCTGCTTTAGAACTTTATTTATTACACATGTTTTGCCATTCACTGGGCTTGTCAGCTGGCGGATTTAATCCACCATCATTTTCAGGGAAGTCGAGTCGGTAGATAAGGACTCTGGAGGCGTCTTGGGGAGTTATTGTGTCAACCTCCATAGGATGTTGCATTCAAGTTTTTATTATTTTATCTATTTGCTTCCGCACATATCAAACCTTTTTGATACATCGCATTTTTGTTATCATTGGTTAATAATTTTTATTGTATGGTTCATGGGATGGTGTTCCCCATGCTTTGTTTTGGTTAATAATAAATATGGACATTTGGTGTTTATCGACCTTATTTTTATTTTAGGCTTCGTGTTCCATGGGTTTGCCCCATGGCACACGGCCGGTCACTTCTCATTTTGGGGTGTGACAGTATTGCCTGAGAAGATGACGTGCACACTTAGAGCAACCACAATAGTGCCAAGCCCGGACAATGGTGGTCCGGGAAGGCATTCCGATAAGTAAGTCACCGGAGAAGAAGAAGTTTGCTAGAAACTTAGAGAGAGAGAGAGTAAAGAAGGTATTGAATGAGGAGAGAGAGATACCCAGTGAGGTAGGTGAGGTTGGTATTTATAGGAAGAGTGGGGCGTGTCTGTCACGCCCTTCGTGCTCCTCACGCGCGCCGTCCGTACTCGGAATGACGGCTGATGTGACAATAATCCTTGCTGCAGACGCCGCGCTTCGGTTGACGTCACCCTTAGTGAGTCTGAAGGGTCAACTCATTTGGGGATACTCTCCCATCAACCACGTGCTCTTGTAGGCATAGCATGCAGGGTAGGTGACTGCTGCCATTAATGATCCATGATGATCTGCCTAGCTTGTCAGACACGCCACCGCCGGGTCCCAAGTGCCATGAAACCGACGTCAAACGACTCGGTTCGTAAGAAGTTCGGCTAGACAGATTCCCAACTGCAGAGTGGTGAGTTCCCTAAGGGCAATCCGAGCGTCATGCCGAGAACCTCAAGTCTAAGACATGTCCGGGGGGCAGGGCTTATCTTCTTTTTGATATTCGTCCAGATCTAGACCTAGCCACTATGCGCTAAGGGTGCATTCGGTTTGGCGAGACCAGGATGGTTCGATTTACATTCGTTTTTTTGTTGTTTTCGCATAGGTGAACCTCTTGTCCTTCATCTTTCCTAGAGACAGGGTTGAACCCTTTTGATCCTTGTGGACCCGGCCGCTACACTTGGGTTGATCCTCTTAACACATGATTTACTAGTAAAAGAGTGTCTACAAAGTTGGGATAGTATCCGCAGCCATGATGTTGGGCTATACAACCCATTTCGGTGTATCCTTTTCTATTTGTAGTTCTTATAATATCTCTTTTTCCAATAAAAAAAAGTTTCATACTGCAAATAAATAAGCGAATAAAGAGATCATTATATACATTAACTGATTTGACAACTTCTAGTTTAAGAATATCGATAAAAAAAAGTCAGCTTAAGTCATATATCATCCGCACAATAGTGGCGACCATTATAACTCTCTCTAATCCTCAAGGAAGATAGTTTATTAATTATAGTCATTTGAAGTGGGAGTACAACTAATAAAGCAAAAGAATCAACAACAGTAAGGCACACGCGTGGTCTTTGTGGGTTCTCTCTTGTCTACGAAATCTTAAAAATGGCCTCTCTTATTGCTTGCATGTCATTCTCCTCCACCTCATCCCCACTTGCCCCTCTCTCTCTCTCTCTCTCTCTCTCTCTCTGTGGGTGGCATGGTTGGTAACTTGGTATGATGGTATCCATCAAATGGGAATACATATATGGGAATGGGCGTGCAACTAGTGATCATGAACTCATAGTCAAAGGAGCTAGCTAGGGCTAGTTGCATTTGTAGCTTTATACACTATCTTAGCATTTTCTTTTGTACGAAATGGCAATTATAAAGAATATGAAAACATGGGTATGATAAGAATCACTTTTATGAGATCTGTGATCCATTCTTTATGGATATTGTCCTAATCATCTGATCATTTGAGAAAAAAGTACTTCAACTCGTATAATGAGACATGACACCATTGTGTCTCTCAATTTTCTAGAGAATAAGTTCATGATTTCCAAATTGAAGTAATAATTAATGCAGGCTATGAGTCGATTCGCATCACCTTTATTCAAAGTATCAAATAGAAATAATGATACTGTTAACATCAAACTCGTCCTATGCATAGAACTGCAACACACACACAAAAAATAAGGAGAGTTTCAACACCCACTAAATTGATATCCACACACTTTGTTTTTGTCATTTAGTGAAATTTTTATGTGTAAAAGTTTTTACTAAAAGAAAAAAAGTGTTTGGATATCAATTTGGAGGGTGTGAAAATCAATTACCAAAATGAATTATTATTCCCTTCGTTCCATTTTAATAGTCACTTATGAAAACATGGCAATTTTCAATTAAAAATAAAATATCTCGTTTATAATTTTTTGATTTTTTCCACACCAAGTTAAAGAACTAATCGAGATATTTTATTTGGTGTAAAAATTTTAAAAATCATGCACGGAAGTACTTTATTTATTGCACGTATTTTCGCAGGGACTGTCATTTTTTGTCGGAGGGAGTAATAAATTACTCTAACCATAAATATTTTTATTTATTTTATTTTACAACAAATCTAGCATTGTCCCGTGCTATCCAAGGGCAAGAGTAAATGCACGGCTAATAGATTTACAATAACATAAAACCGGTGTTATGGATGGGTGATAACTGATAAATATTTGTAACTTTCAAAACTTTACATAAGTAGAATCAATTACAATACAATACAAAATCATGACTCAAAAAAAAATTGAGTATATGAGCAAAAGATCGATGTGGTTGTTATGCACCATTTGAAAAATTAGTTAAGAAAATAGTATTTTGAACTTCTTTTTGAAACTATTACTCTCTCCGTCCCAATTTGTTTGCTCACTACGAATATCTGTGCCGTTTCTAAACGTTTATAACTTTTTATTTGTAGTGTTTTTAAGTTTTTGAAAATTTTTGTCTTATAGAACTAATTGAGATCAATAAAATAAAATTCATATTGCATTTAAAATATATTATAGATTGAAAACTATAAGAGTTTTTAAAAGGCAAACATAACCGTAACGAGCAAACAAATTAGAACAGAGGTAGTACTTTTTCTTCCAAAAATAGAATGAAGTAACTCTAAAAATTTCAAAATCATGAGATAATTGGATTGTCATACGCGCTCATTCACAGCCTTAATCATTAGGATGCCCGGTGCCCTCTGGTGGAGGATATCGATCTTTAGGGAGCGGGGTGTATGTGTTGTGCATTGTTGCACAACACGCATGTTATGCGGCAGTTTTGGGGCCCACTCCGGATTTTGTTATTTTATTAGAATTGTTCATCTTTTTTGGCTTATCACTCCGCATAAAAATTCTCATCATATGATTACCGATGTCCAATCAACCTGAATTTTTTCAGTGGAATACCTACTTGATGAGATGAACAAAATGAACGGTTCAGATAAAAAAAACTAGACCTGGGGTAGGCCCTAAAACCGCCGCACAGCACACTCCTCGTTTCCCAAGGGCGACATCAAGATCGTGGTCTTTCTTATGGTGTTGTCGGGAGAAGAATAAAGTAGTGGGAAAATCTTGTTTTCACAAGTTTGTATTCTGCCCAGTTTAGATATCTAAGTTAAAGGCTCTAAGGGTAAATCCCTCAACATTAAACTTCAATGGGTTGGCAAAGTGGTCGTACCTTGGGACTTAGGGATTTGCTTTCACCTAAGGTCTCAGGTTCAGTTCCTCTTACTAGCAAATTCTTGAGACCACTGAGGGTTATGCCTTGTTATAAGCTTCAGGACTACGAAATTAATCGAAATATGAGGAAGCTGATCTGGACACCCAGTTACCAAAATCCCTCGACTAGAGTAGTATCATGCAACTAAGGTCCAATACACGTTCCAATTTAGGGTACGTAAGTGAAAGTAATTCTTTTTTCTTTCCTTTCCTTTCCCTCCTCCCACATTTCAAAGTAACTTTTATGGTGATATAAATTGGGCTATGCAAATTGAGAGTCAACAACTAATTGAGATTTCTAAAGTGACAAATAATTAGGACAAAAAAGAGAGAGAAAGCTACTTGTACAAAAGACAACAAAAAGGATAAGAGAGAGAGGGAAATCGACTGGCAATAATTACTGTATATCAATGGGCCCTTGGAATGCGTGTGGGTGGAGAAATTATTGTATGGTCTCGAAATATTGCTCCACATGGCCTCCGTATAGCAAGTAATTATTTCATGGTCTTAGGGCGCCACCACATAGTGCCCCTACATTCTTATTCACCACACATTGTACTGGAATGGATAATAGTTTTGGGACAGTGTCGGTGCCGCAAGACAATGAAAAATTGGTCATGTAAAACATGAGAAAAACCTTATTTGCGAACCGTCTGCAAACAAGGAGTTTTGTACACCGAGCACATCTGTGTCGTCTATCCCGAAATCTAACTGCCCGAATAAACGCGCAGATTTTATTTTTTTATTTTTGCTTTTAATGAGGAGAGAGAGTGCACTGATCTAGGCCGTTAGATCTCGGAATGAATGAGACGGATGCTCTGTGTGCAAACTCTTGTTTGCGAATGATCTGCAAATAAGTTCTTCTTGTATAACATACTTGTGTGGTGTCCATACTAATGTGTGTGGAGTAGAACCCTAAGAAGTAATGCTCTAGGTGCCAATGACAGAGCCCGTAGGTGCGGCAGGATGGCATGTGTCATCCCCGATTTCAAAAAAGGTTATTATTTTACACTAATGGATTATGCATGTGCATGTACTCAAAGTCTCAAACAACTTGATTTTTCACACATAAAAGTAAAAAAAGAAATAGCGTTTTAAGAAGGGTCTTGCTAATATGTGCCTAATAGGCACACATTAAGCATACTAACAAACAAAAAAATCACACACACAAATATACTTTTTACACTTTTCAATACACTTTCACATATTCCTATATACTTTTCACACTTTCAATATACTATTAGGCACACATTAGCATTTTCCTTTTAAAAATGGTTCGGATCATTAAAAAATATCTCAAAGATTTTCATTTAAAGACCACATGAGAATTGAATAAAACCTCTTATTTTGTATTTAACAAAATAGAAAGTTTAGGATATGCTTGAGTTCGCACTTAACCTTTCTCTTCATATTTTTACTAAAATATGTACGGGGATAAAATCCACGTAGCCCTGGATCACGTGCTTCCTTAATTTAACCCTAAATCTGCAAGACAGAAAAAGGGTTAGAGCACATTTGCCTCTCGTTGGCAAAGACCCTCCAATGCCTAAGTTAGTATCTCGTACCGGAATTCTCAAATCACAATGCGTATGAAAAGGATTTCACAGCGTACCTTTTGTCATGGTTCGTGTCTTGTTTATATAGGTGTAGATGTTCTTCATATTAGGCATCTCGTGCCCCTGTTCCCTATTCTCTTTAGGAATCCTTTTCCTAATAGGACTTTCCTATTAGGGACTAGTCTCCATGTCCTGCTAGATCTCGTCCAGCAGGGGTCTTCCTTTCCATATAGGATTCTTTCCTATACGAGGTATACTCCTAATCACGTTAGGACTTCTCATATCAATCCCTTATTTCACGGGATTGCTCCTTATCTCATAAGGAGCCGCTGTAGAACATTCTGGAATGTCTCACCGCCTTGTTCGTGGCGGTGTCGTGCTTCCACGTAGTTCGGACTAACCCGTACATAGCTCAGCCCATCACGCCGATCTGAATTATGTATTCCAGAATGCCGTCTGAGCTATATTCGTAGCCTACCTAGCTCGGGCATATCGGGGGAATCCCTCTATGTCTCACGCCGAGCTAGGGCATCCTGATGTATTAACTTACTTAGTTATTCCGATCTTGCTCATGGTCGGTATAGCTCGGCACAGGGCTCACGGACTCCCTATGTGGTGCCGAGCTATTCACCCTCTCGTGGTGACTGCCACAGGCACGTGCTATGCCAAGTAGTAGGGTAATCAGATTTTACCCACTCCAAAATATCTACTCCCTCCATCCTAAAATCCTCTACAAAAAGACTGGCAAATTTAAAATAAATAAATAAAATATATTTGTAAATGATTTTTCAAATTTTTTCACACCTGATTAAAAGATCTTGATTAGCTCTAGAGACTCTAATTTGTAGCAATAAGTTCAAATATATATATATATATAGGTGAATCTTCTAGTCCAAACCCTCCCGAAAATAAGAAAAAATGATTTTTTTGTTTTTCAAATTATTTTTGGAAAATCCGAACCGTCCAATGTGTTCAGAAGGTATTTTCAAGAGTCCACACGGGCAGTTTTGCGAAAATTGCTTGGATCAAGCCCTTCCCGGTATTTTTTTTTGAAGATTTTCCGCATGGACCCTTGAAAACACCTTCTGAACACATTGGACGGATCAGATCGTCAAAAAAATGCTCGGATCACGGAGGTCCGAAAGTCCGGAGTCCAGAGTCCGGAGGAGAAGTGGAACCTATATATATATATATATATATATATATATATATATATATATAGGAAAATCTTCTAGTCCAAACCCTCCCGAGAATAAGAAAAAATGATTTTTTTTGTTTTGCAAATTATTTTTGGAAAATCCGAACCGTCCAATGTGTTCAGAAGGTGTTTTCAAGGGTCCACGCGGGAAATCTTCAAAAAACAATATCGGGAAGGGCTTGATTCAAGCAGTTTTTCGCAAAAACTGTATTTTTACAATTTTGCGAAAATTGTTTGGATCAAGCCCTTCCCGGTATTTGTTTTTGAAGATTTTTCGCGTGGACCCTTGAAAACACCTTCTGAACACATTGGACGGATCGGATCGTCAAAAAAATGCTTGGATCACGGAGGTCCGGAAGTCCGGATTCCAGAGTCCGGAGGAGAAGTGGAACCTATATATATAACTGCACCATTTATAGGACTCGGGGTTGCTGCTGTGAGTCCTATGCACAGCGGTGTTGTGCTTATCCGGGCTTTCCGCTACTCGGATAGACTGCCCAAATTTTATCTTGCACGCACAATAACAAACGGTTCAGATGCAAAGGAGACGAGATGAAGTCTGGATCGCCCATCCGAGCAACGGACGGTCTAGATGTACACAACACATTCTGTGCATGGGACTGCACAACAGGAACTCTAAATCTCCATTTTTAATATGGGATTATCATGTTAGAACCAAGAGAGTACAAAAATATCAGTAGTCTTTCGCCAAACAACGCCACCCCTAAAGTAGGCATTTATATACTCCTATTTATAAAAACAAAATAACAATATGGTGTGTACCTTTTCTCCTTCCAGCCAGTTGGCTTTCAGGAGTAGTAGTATACGACGCCCACGCCTCCCAATACGAGTCACGTGTCAGCTTCCGCTTGCTTTCATTAACCCAGAAAAGACGACGAACCCCTTCCCACCCCCGTTGTAATTTCCCTTTCGATAATTGTTACTCTTGTTAAAAGAGTTGGACCATGGATTACTGGATACATAGCCTTACGTATTGTGCACATATGGCTTTGTGAAGCGGGGTTGCACATTAGTGATTAGGGTTGGCCATTTCATCCGCCCCGTCCGAATCCGATCCGATTTCCGATCCGAACGGATCGGCAATATGGAGATCTGTTTGGAGATTGGATAGGATATGGGGATTTTTTTTGAAAATGTTTGGGGATTGGATAGGGGGTGGAGATAGGCATGTCCCCGCCCCGAATCCGCTCCGAATCTGTTCCCCGCTCCGCCCCGTTCCTGATCTGTCCCGTCCCCGAATCCCCGAAATATAGGGGTCTATTTATGAATTATGAAACTTTGGGGTCTCACTGAATTTTTTTCAAATATATGGGGTTACACCAAAATTTCTCCAAACACATGGGTTTCACTGTAATTATTGTTCTAGGGCTTAAATCTACGTTGTTTCTTCTTTCACTTTTCATTTGCAGCCGACAGTCGACACACTCTCAAGAGTCTCAACAAACTACAGAAAACCCTTCCACTCTCGATCTCACGCACATCAGTCATGCTCGATCTGTGACTCTCTCAATTCGCGACAAAGCCAAGGCCCATGGTAATCCCTCTTCTATGTTCTCGGTGGTTCATTAAATCAATTCATGGAACGTATTTAAAGCTTGATTTTCATGTGATGTTTGGGCAGTCCCCCTTTTCTATGTTCTTGGGTGCATGATCTTGGAGTTTTTTTCTTCTATTTGTTGCCTTCAAAGTTGATTTTCGAGAAAGGGAACTTTCTTGTCTGATTTTCCTTCATCGTGCATAGGGTTGGTTTGGTAATTGAAGCATTTTCATCCACTGCAATGGCATGGTTTTAACATATATGTTCCAATCAAAATGATCATTCATGTGATCGATTACACAAAAAATATCTAGTAGTACAATCTATAAAAATGTGGCTGGGTCCTAGTGAAAAGAATTTCTATTTGTTCTTGTTCTCGTGATTTGGCCATGGGCAACCACAGAGTTCTAGTAGTCATCACTACAGTGAATCGCTTTCATTAAATCATTCTTCTTCAAGAAGTGGGGCAGTTAACGGCCAATGTAGAACCACAACATTTGTGTAGACATATAGTACCCATTATATCGATCTACCTACAAGTCCATATAAATAACTTAGCGTAATTATTCATTCAGTGGCCGTGGGCCTCAGTTTGATTCTGGAATTAGGCGCCCGGGATTGGACTAATTACTAATGTGTGATTAAAAATTGCAACTCCACCTTTCTGTTCTTGTTTGATTGTATCTGCTCTCAATATCTCCATCCCTCTTGTTATTGTTTCAGAGAAGCCTAAAATGGATATGAGATCCCCACGCTCGTTAAGGTAATCACTCTCTCTTCCAGTTGTTTGATGTTTAGTCAGTTTAAACAATGACGAGGATATGGACATTGATGAGTGTATGTCTGATGTAACTACTATTGATGATTGATCAGGTAATGTGACATTTTGTCCTTCACTTATGGATTCTCTGTTTCTTCCCAGAAAGTAGAAAGTATCTATATTCAGTACATTACTTGGTTAGTCTCTTGTATCAAAATAGTTTGAACAAGGGCATATTTAACTTAGTTTTTTCAACTCGATGTCATTTGCAGGCCTAGTAGTGTACCTTTTATGGAACATCATTGATGTTACCGTTGCTGGATCAGAGAAGAAGGTTTGCTGGATCAGGCCTAGTAATGTGCCTTTTGGGTGATCTGGCACTGTTTTTGGAGTTGTTTTTAATTATGACACTTGTTTCTTGGGTTCCTTAAATCTACACCAGCATAAAATGAACACTGAGTGGTAAAATTAGGCCAATGGATGTTGAATGTTCTATTAATATTTCGTGAGCTGGTGCAAGTTGTATGTAACTTACCTTAGGAAAGGATAAAAGAACGGATTTTGTGAGTTTCATTGATTTTCAACCAAACTAATGTCGGGCCGCAGGACTCTATGGAGTTGTGTGCATTTGTTTGGCTTTAGCAAGTGGAATGAGTTTTAGCGTGACATGTATTTCCCAATCATTAGAAACATGTTTTTCTAATGATTTTTGGTTTTTTTCTTCGCTTAGGTATATATTTTTCTGTGACTGGAACCTAATTAATTCCATCAAGTAAAAGCCAATTGAAACAAGTCAAAGTACATATCAATAGATGTGGCCCATTTAATTTCCATCTTCGCGAACATCTCATTTTAAAAAATTTGGAGGGTTTTGAGAATGTAAACATAATGGAAAACATGGCCTTCTAATGATGTTTTCCAACTGGTGGGAGCTCGGAATTCACAATGTTATATGTTGGGCTGCCTGTTATTTTGTTCGGAATTCACACTTAATTTTAGGGAAAATGATTTGTAATTGGGCTTCTATAACTATTTACTTGTTACTCTAGGGAAAATGATTGGATCTCCGAAATCCCCGTGGGGATCCCCGTTCCCCATTTGGAGCGGGGATGGAGGATAAAAATAAATCCCCATTGGAGATTGGATAGGGGATGGATATGAGTAAGGGGTTTGGGGATTTGGGGTGGAGATAGTAGTCTCCGGCCCCGATCCGTCCCCATGCCCATCCCTAATAGTGATTCAAGCTGCTGATCTCATATTTAACTTTGTATTAAAAAATCAGAAACTTGATTCTAAATAAATATCATAAAGATGGATCAAATAATACTACAAAATTTTCAATTGAGTAAATTTTATACAAAATAATTAAAAATTTATTTTGCAATTATTGAACAACTCAGATCATCTACGCACATTAGGTCCGTACCCAAAGAAATGCAGTAATTACTCGCATCATCCATTTGTTGACCATTTTTGTAAATAAAGAAAAAATTTCAACAATCAGGTTACACAATAACGTATTACAGCGTATGATTTTTGTGAAAATATTTTATTTCATCCTTGGTACAGTGGAAGACAATTTAAGAAATATTTATGCATATGCATTGTTTGTTATTTTGAACACTAACGCCATGATAAAAATGTAAACACAGCTGTCGAAAAGAAATTAACGCTTTGTTTGTTACAGAGAGAAAATATCTTTAGGAAAACTTTTTCTGTAAAATTGTTTTTCTGTGTTTGGTAAAGTAGAAAATAAAAACAATAGGCACCCCAATTTGGACCCTGTGGATACCCTTAAGCAGTGGCCGGTTAGTCTCCCCAATGATAACATGGATCAAAACATGCCTCGAAAGTTTTGAACAATACTCTTTGTACTCAAAACCCAAAATAAAACATTTTCAAAACAAACCCAAGCATACACTATCTACTAGCACATTCAAAACCTCTTTATCAATATATAATATGTCTCAATCTGTTTCAAAATGAGAGAGATGTGAATGTTTTAGCCGAAATCACTTGTTTTCCGACCATCTGAGGGTCAAATGGTCATATCTTTTGATGTACAAATTATTTTGGATCCAAACTACTTAAGCTAGAAAGTAGACTCAACCAGCTTTCCAAGGCTTCAAACCACGCGTAAAACAAAGTTCGGTAGTACCCGAGGTAGCCCTGCGAAGTTTGGTCTGTTGTGTAGTCAAACCTGGACGCTCGGATAGCTTGGTCAAAGCCCCTGGGCCCCGCATTGACTGGGCGCTTAGTTACTCTGGTATCCGGATGCCCGGATAGCTATTCAAGCACTCGGATACTCTGCAACACACCAGAACTTTTCAAAGCTCGATCAGTAAATGAAATGATGTGATTCTCTGCAACACACCAGAACTTTTCAACACTCCTCTGCACCCACGGACCTTCCTTCTCTGTCCCCTTGACCCAATGATGGCCTCCCCACTCACCTCTTCCTATATAAAGACCCATCCCTCCTCCATTTCTACCCTAGACTCCGCTACTTTCTCTCTCCTACATTTTCAAGATCTCCCCACACTGATATACAGTCCATTATACTTATATAACAACTAATATACACTCCCTCCTACTATTACACACCACCTCACATACTCACCTCATATTAGACTTTACTACATACAAGACCTCCAATCTCCTTGCTCTCCTTCTCTCAAACACTCTCCAGCTGATACACACCCACATTGCACCCTCAAACTCTAATTTTTAGTTGTAAACCTCTCAAATATTCCACAAAAATCCCAATATACTTCAAAAAATCCTTCACAAAACTCAAGTCCAAAGCCTACACACTTCAAAATCAATCTTTTTTCAATCACAAATACCAACCACCAGCATTGTTTTCCAGTAAAAGAGCATTGTTCAAGCTAGAAAAAGGCAGAAAACCTTCTTAAAATGCTATTTTATCAACCTAAGGAGAGCCACTAGTCTAGGTCCAGTTCCTTATGCTGGATCTACGCTCAGCTGGCCTTTATTGCAACCAGAAATGAGGTTAAGAACCTCAGGTACCCAGAAGGTACCCGAGCGCTCATATAGATACCCAGGCACACGGTTACCTATTTGGGCGCTCCATTATGTTTGTTTGTAAGTTTCAAGTTTAACCAGTGTACTGTTTTAAAGGCTTAATTTGGTTATTTTCATACACTGTCTCTCTGGTTAATGCCTTTTAATAATTTATTCCAGTCTCAATACTGTCTAAAATGTTTTGAAAATGGATTTTCAAACGTGCAAGATAAAGTCAAGGGGGTTCTGACCTTTTCCAGAGTCCTACTAAAAAAAAAAGTTCAGAAGCTGCTAGGATCTAGGTACCTGAGCACCCGGGCTGTGCATTTGAGAGCTCGGGCGCCATGTTGAGCACTCGGGTTCGGTAGCAATCTATTATTTTGATTCTTTTTAATTCTGTAATTTCTATTTTCATGTCATCTCATTCATGCTATCAACTACACACTGCTCATACACTAGCACACAATGTGTGTTACTGTTTTACCTCCCTATTATTCGTCTCCCTCTCTCTTTATGTGAACTTGAAAAAATAAAACATTTTCAAAATCCCACAAACACCAAGTAGAGATCGACCCACATGTCGGGAGAGAGGGGTGCCTTAAAACCCTTCCCCTCTCGTAACTTGGCTCCTGAACTTAAGATATTATGGTTATGATCCAGTAACAATCTTTTCTAAAATAAGGCACGAAAGTCATTTTAAAGTTCGGCTTCTCGGGTGACAATCCTCAAACTCGGGTGGTGACTCCGAATTGGAATTGGCGGTATGTCCACACTAACATAAAACATTTTCCCCAGTCAAACAAAAAATGAATCAAGCAAGGGGAAAATGATTTCCAGATTCCACAGCCGAAAAATGTTTCTGGAGAGTTTCGTCGCACACTATGTTCAAACCCCATGAGCCGTTTAGGTATTCTCTCCCTCGTGTCTCATATCTCCCTCTCCTTCACCCTCTCTCTCTCTCTCTCTCTCTCTCACGCACACCCACCCCCCATCCCATCCTTTTCTCCCCCATCATGGAACAAGGGAGTTTGACAGTGGTTGAATATCAACGAAAATTTGATGAGTTGTCAAGGTATGCAGGGAAACAAGTGGAAAATGAAGAAGATAAAGTGTGGTATTTTCTAAAAGGGCTTCGACCAGATATCCATGGACGGGTTTCTTTACTTGATGTTAAGACATTAGCTGAACTTGTGACTAAGGCCCTACCAACAGAGAATGATATAAAAGAGGAGAATATGAGCAAGGAGCATCAATTTAAGAGAACTAGAGAATTGTGGCAAACAGAGCAGAACAATGAGGGTTGTAACTCTAATAAGAAGACATTCAGTGTGGGACATCAAGGTCAGTGGTTGTGTGATCGTCGTGGGAAATCTCATTATGGTTATTCTTGTGATGGCACGCCAAAGATATATTATAGTTGTGGTCAACCAGGACATATAGCTTCTCCTTGCAAAGGAAAAGGAAAAGATGTTGATCCGTCTCAGGGGCAAGGTGTTATCTCGTTTTCATATATCGACTAGGCGTATCATGTATTAATTTACTAGTGGGTCGTGTTAAGTTTTAGTGTAACTACTTTTTCTAAATTTCGAGGACGATATTTCTTTTAAGGGGAGAATGATGTAACATCCCCGACTTTTTCCTAAAAATATACTCCCTCCGTTCCTATTTGTTTGTCCACTACAAAAAGTCGTGCCACTTTTCAAATAAAAAAATAAAGTATTTTCGTGGATCATTTTTCAAATTTTTTTACACCGAATTAAAGTACTCATTGTGTAC
Organism: Vaccinium vitis-idaea; assembly: GCA_963854785.1. Taxonomy (NCBI): domain Eukaryota; kingdom Viridiplantae; phylum Streptophyta; class Magnoliopsida; order Ericales; family Ericaceae; genus Vaccinium; species Vaccinium vitis-idaea. Next base: position 22,852,302 of record OY978223.1, on the reverse strand, counting down.
TTTAATTCGGTGCGAAAAAAATTGAAAAATGATATACGGAAGCACTTAATTTTTTGATTTGAAAAAAAGTAAGAGAGAGAGTGTGGGACAAACAAATAGGAACGGAGGGAGTATATTTTATATTATTTTTATATTAATAATAAATTCTTCTATTTTCCGTTTTTATACTTCTTTTTAATAAAAAATAATATATATTATTGCGTTCTACATTTATTTGGGGAGCTCTTCTAAAATTAAATAACTTAGTATTTTATTTTTATAAAAAAAGTTAAGCTAAATTGAATATGTTTACGTGAACATTTATATAATGAATCATGTTGTATCTTAGTTGTAAAAATAAAATTACAAGAATACAAATAAAATTTGACAAAAAGAATCCAAGAAATTTATTGCAAATAATAAGTTGTCTCTGATTGGGCTACTAGAACATAAGGTTAAGGAGGGTAATGCCAAAAGAATTTTGAACCTTATATGCCCCTTTTGGCATGTTACGCACAACTATGATTTTGCTCCTATTGGGAGGATACTTGTATGTTGGGATCCTCACAATGTTGCTGTCAATGTATTGAGCATATCTGATCAATACATTCATTGTGAGGTTCAAGTCCTCCAATCTGGTATTAGTTTCTTAGCTACCTTTGTATATGGTGCTAATGATCATGTGGATAGGCATGGTCTGTGGGGCAGTCTTCTCAATATTAAGTCCAATTCTCCCTGGATAATTCTTGGAGATTTTAATGCTATTAGATCTCCTAAGGAGAAGTCTGGGGGCTCAACCGGTTGGCCTTCTCATACCGGGAAGGGCTTGATCCAATCAGTTTTTCGCAAAAACTGTATTTTCCTTGAAAACACCTTCTGAACACATTGGACGGATCGGATCGTCAAAAAAATGCTCGGATCACAGAGGTCCGGAAGTCCGGAGTCTGGAGGAGAAGTGGAACCTAATATATATATATAGGAAGATGTTCTATTAAGGACTCCCTCACGGATCTCCTCCGTGAGGACCACCCCTTTTTTTTATTTTCCGGACCAAATTTCGACGATCCGAACCGCTCAACGTGTTTAAAACATGTTTTCCATGGCCAACGCGAGGAATCACAAAAAAAAAATACCCGAAAGGGTTTCATCCGAGCAGTTTTTCATAATAACTGTACATATATAGTTTATCGAAAAAAGCTCGAATGAAGCCCTTCCGGATATTTTTTTTTGGACAAATCCTTGCGGTGACCCTTAAAAACACGTTTTAAACACATTGAGCGGTTCAGATCGTCGAGATTCGACCCCGATCCATGAGGTCCGCAAATTGGGAGTTTGAGGGAGTCCTTAGTAGAACGGGATTGTATATATATATATACAAAAATAATTATTGACCCAAAATAATTATCAGAAAATTGGTCTAAAGGCCAAGTTTGGGGCTTTAAATTGTGTTTAGTCCAGTTTAACTTATTTTAATGCTTCCAATACATTGATGGAATTTTTTTGAAGGTTCAAGGACAACATTAGACAAAAATACCCTTAATGAACTACACCACTCACGCTCACTGTGCGGAAGAATATCCAACGGACAAAAGAAAAAGTTGGGACTCTATTCAATGAAAGCGACACTTTAATGTTGTTCCCGTAACTTGTCCCAATAGCCCTGCAACCCGTCACTTTCAGACCCATCTCTCTCTCTCTCTCTCTCTCTCTCACACACACACACACACACACACACACACAGATGAGACAAGTTTAATGGGTGGGACAAAATTAATTTTTCTCTCTTCAATTTTGGAGGTGGGTTCAATTTTAGGGGGTTTAGGCTCTTTAGGGTAGGGTATAGTGGGTTTAGGCATTTAGGGTGCACTTTTCAATTATAGGGTTTTAGTTGTTTAGGCACTTTCATAGGATACCCTAGGTTTAGGTTTAGGGTGCACTTTCTAATTATAGGGTTTTAGTGATTTAGGCACTTTCATAGGGTACCTTAGGGTTTTAGGCACTTTCATAGAGTACCCTAGGGTCTTAAGCACTTTCATAGGGTACCCTGGGGTTTAGGTTTAGGCACTTTCATTAGGTTTGGGGGTTTAGACACTTTCATTGGCTAGTGGGGTCATTTTTGAAATGTATAGGTGATTTGTCCTTTTGGTATTAAAGAAAAAGTTGATGTCCTTATTGAAGTAAAGGCCCCTTTACTATGTCCTTGCCAAAAACGGACCCAATAATTATTACCAAAAATCACTTTAAGTAATTTATTTAAAGAAAAGAAAATTCAATTTAATAAACGAAATTTTTATTTAGCAAAAATCGGGGTCGTTACAAATATAGCCATCTGAATAGACTGCAGTTAGAGTTTTTCTGCCACAAACAATGTAGCGGCCGGGCTCACAGGGGTCAGCAGAGGCATCCCCCTCCACATCACGAAGAGCCAAAAAGATCATTACCTCAGAATCTGCAAAACCGAATGCAGATCGAACCGCCTGGACGATGCCGAACGAACGGTGCCCACGGCGGACGATGCGGACACAGGGTCTTGGACGAATATAGGTTTGAACGGAGACTACCGAACGGCTCGGTGCCGAGAGCATGGTACTCGCAGCTTGGTTCCCAGACAACCCTCGGGAGCTCCGCCGAGCGACGCGCCGAGCGCCCAGGGGGCTGGGCCGCATGCCTGCCGAGTCTGTTGACCTCGGTAACGTGGGGGCTCGGGCACATCCGGTTTGGTGGAAGTGTGTCGGGCACGCCACACAGCCCATGATGAGGCATTAAATGCGGCAGTCACCTACTCTGCCACCGCCGCCTGCAGAAGCACGTGGGTGATGGGGAATGTCTCGAGCTGATTTGACTACTCGAACCCACGTGCCGTGACGTCAGCCCAGACATGGCGTCTGGGGCTGGGGTGAAGGTCATGTCACCTGTCATTCCGAGCGTGAATGACAGGCACGTGAGGGGCGCCGAGCGCGTGGGACGCACGCCCCTCAGCCTATAAATACCCAGCCACAACTACCACCATGGGTATTCCTCTCTCCTCATTCAATACCCTCATAACTCTACCTATTTACTTCTATCTCTGAGATTTCTGGTGCATTTCTCCCCTCCGGTGACTGACTTGATCATCGGAGTGCCTTCCCGGACCACCACCGTCCGGGCTAGGCACTGACGTGGTTGTCTACGTGTGCAGGTTATCATCTCCGGTGAGTAGCAGCGGCTCAGGCGTGCACTGCCCTTCTCTCTCCAAGAGGTCCAAAGAGTTCACTCCGGCGAAGAGACTCCCACAATTGGCGACTCCGCTGGGGACAAGAGAAAAGCCACTCCTCCCAGCCTCTCTGAACACATTGGTGGTGTATCTTCCCCTTCTCCAAGAAACTCCTAAAAACCTCTTCAAATATTGCTCCAAATGGCCGACCTCACTCTGGGCCTTGACGCGTTTGGTCCCACCGGAGAGTTCCGCAGCTCCTCCGACCGGCACCGGTACCATCGGGTCAGGAGTGACTTGGGCCTCACCCTGTCTCCCGTCATCAACAGAGACGGAACGGTCACCATGACAACTAACGGCGCCGGCCCCAGCAACGCCGGAGCCAGCAACATTCTTTTCAGCATGGATGGAAACGTTCTCTCTCTCGACAACCTCACGACTCCAGCGCTCACAGAAGTTCTTCCCCCACCCCCTCCTCTCACTATAGAGGCCGAACTAGCGCTATTGAGGAAAGAAGTACTGGCCATGAAGGAGGCCAGGCATCAGCCCACAAGATCAAGGTCTGGCGGGCGGACGAGGACTCGGAGGCCACCGCCGAGCACGAGGCCCGACAACGAGGGACGTGCCCCAGTATTTTCACGTCTCGGACAGGTCGTGGAGGTAGACCGCCGAGGCAGCGCACTTGTCATCCGGTCGGATGCGGCGCGTTCGCACCAGCAGCATACACGCGGCTGGAATTCTCAGCGGACTGACCACGCCGAGGATAGTGCCACGGCATCGAGCGCTCGGACACCAAACGTCCGAAGGGATGTGGAATACGCTCGGGAGGTGGAAAATCAACAACATAAGGGAAAGGGCCCGGCGGACGCTCCTCAGAACCACAACGGCCAGGACCGATCACACGAACAACGGGGGGGATAACCGTAACGATAACCAGTCGGGGGGCCGGGACCGTGACCGGCGTCATAGCCGATCGGTGGATAGGCATGGCGTGGGAAGCGGGGCACCCAACGTTCGGGGTAATTGCCCGCGAGGCAACGTGGTCACCGACCCTGTCGAAGTCTCGGCAGGTCATGGCCGGAACGAAAACAACGGTCTCAGGCCCGGGGACAGATACACGCTGCGGAATGACGGTGGCAGCATCGTCCTTGTTAACGCACAGACGGGCGAAACTAAGGTTTACCACGCCGAGCCCGACACCAGGGACCGTCGCCACCGGGAAGAGTTGGCAGGGGCCCGGGAGGGGCGCAACAAAAGGCTGTCCTCCGAGAGGAGCAATGTGCACGCAGACGGGCACGATACGGAGCGCCGAGCCGCTGGGCCAGCAAAACGCGCCCATGAGGAATACCGAGCGGTGGACCTCAACCGCCCTTACCCTGCCGACTCCAGGTTAGAAAAAGCAAAACAATCCCCTTTCTCACGAACAATAGCCGAGGCAGCGCCGCCGCGCGGGTTCAAAATACCCAAATTCGATAAATATGAGCCCAAGACGGACGCGATTACGCACGTCCAGCAGTACCGCCTGGTCTCCGAGCTCTACGGCCATAGCGATTCCATCATGTGCCGGACGTTCTCCATGAGCCTGGGGACCACGGCCCTCCTTTGGTATAGCCAGCTCGCTCCGGGGTCCATAAATGACTTCGATGAGCTCGAGCGCGCGTTCACATCTCGGTTTGTGACTAGCAACACACAGCCAAAGACGCTCGACGCGCTTGTCAACATGAAGAGAGGTTCGGACGAGACCCTGAAAGAGTACATTGCACGATACTGGGAGGTGTACAGCCTCGTGGAAGGTTGTGATCAAAGGATCGCTTCCACTTCATTCAAAAATGGGCTCGATGACCGCTCCGACCTTTTCAGGGAACTTATGGTGCGACCTCCAAAGAACATGGTGGAACTGATGGAAACGGTGAACCGTTTCCGAGAGCTTGAAGAGTTGCTCTTTGACCGAGCGTCAAAAGGAGCCTCCGGCAAGAGCATGCCGAAGGAGGCGAAGAAACAAGTTAACAACCTGAGGGAGGGGAGAAACGATCAGGGCGGGGCAGACGGGAGCAGGGGCCCCCGGGATGCCGGCGGGAGCAACAACGGCAGAGGGGGATGGGACAAGCCCCCCCGAAATGACAACGATTATGTCGCCGAGACCACAGTCTTTACCATGCCAATCTACAGGTTGCTGATGGAAATCGGCAGGAAACGGTGGTTCTACTGGCCGGAGGAGAAAATGGGGTCAGATCCCACCCAAAAAGGAAAGTGCACGTACCACAATGAGGTGGGCCACTACACGACTAGCTGCCGGCCGTTTAAAGCGCACCTCGAGCGATTGGTCGCCGAGGGACGCATGGAGAATTGGATAGACCGCAGCCGCACACCGACCGTGCTCAGAGGGGCTGCCCCCCAGCCGAACCAGCAGGCTATCGTACCTCAGCCGCAAGGGCAGCTGGCGCAAGGGGACAGAGTGCGCCCGGGGGTGGTCGTTACGATCCACGGCCCGGTTGGGAAGGCCCGAGCCGAGGCGATGCATGAAGAGCTGCAAAAGATGGAAGCTGCTATGCAAGTAATGACGCTCGGCAGAGCGCCAAAGCGGAAGTATCTGGAGCCCTTTGACCCGTACACTATTTCCTTTTCCGAGCAGGATCTGGATGGGCTGCAACTCCCGCATGACGACGCCCTAGTGATCGAAGTGAGTATCGACCACGTAGAGGTCAGGCGGATCTTGGTGGACCAGGGGAGCTCCGCCGACGTCCTTTACTACTCGGCATACAAAGCCATTGGACGAACGCGTGATGAGCTTACCCCTGCCGACACCCCCCTTGTCGGGTTCTCCGGGTGCCCGGTGTACCCGCTCGGCAGCATCACCCTCCCGGTCTGGGCGGGGTCGATGCGTTTGGAGATAGAGTTCACTGTGGTGGACTCCCCGAGCCCATACAACGCCATTCTGGGACGAGGCTGGCTCCACGCAATGGGAGCTATCGCGTCGACCCTCCACCAGTGCGTCCGGTTCATTGGCACGACTGGGAAACAGGAAACCATCCGGGGCAACCAGATGGCCTCCAAGAGGTGCTTTGTCAATGCCGTCCGCCAGAAGGACAGAAGGGAGGGCAGACCGCCAAAGCAGGTGCACTGGATAGAGGCGCCCGAATGCACCCCGGTCCTCGAAGACGTTGGCTCAAAGGCTGAAGACAAGTCGGTGGAAGAATTGATTAAGGTGCCCATCAACGAAGAAGGCACCAGGTACTTCATGCTCGGTTCGGATCTCTCTAATCCCGAGCGCAACGACTTGGTATGCTTCCTCAAGGATAACATCGAGGTCTTTGCGTGGACTCCTTATGAAATGCCGGGTGTCAGCCCTGATTTCATCACGCACGCCCTCAATGTTGATCCGGCTAGGAGGCCGGTAGTGCAGAAACCGAGACGGTCCTCGGCCATCCACTCCGACGCCGTCTTGGAAGAGGTTGACCGCCTGATCGAGGCGGAAGCGATCCGAGAGGTGATGTACCCCACGTGGCTGGCAAACACCGTGGTAGTCAAAAAGAAGAACGGGAAGTGGAGGGTATGTGTAGATTACACTAACCTCAATGACGCATGCCCCAAGGACTGCTTCCCCCTCCCTCGGATAGATCAGCTGGTCGATGCCACGGCTGGCCATGCTAGGCTCAGTTTTATGGACGCCTACTGTGGGTACCACCAGATTGCGATGCACAGCATGGACGTCGAGAAAACCGCATTCATCACGCCGAGGGGTACCTATTGCTACCGGGTCATGCCGTTCGGATTGAAAAACGCTGGGGCCACCTACCAAAGAATGGTTTCCAAGATGTTCGCTAGGGAGCTCGGCGACATTATGGAAGCTTACATTGACGATATGGTGATCAAAAGCAAATTCGCGGAAGACCATCTCTCCCACCTCGGAAGGGTCTTCTCTATACTCAGGAAGCACAGTTTGAAGCTTAACGCAGAAAAGTGTGCGTTCGGGGTCGGTTCCGGGAAATTCTTGGGGTACCTCGTCACCCGCCGAGGGATCGAGGCCGACCACAACCAGCTTGAAGCAATACAGAAGCTCCGAGCGCCGTCAACAATCAAGGAGGTTCAGCGGTTGACAGGGATGGCTGCTGCCCTCAACCGATTTATAAGCAGGTCGTCCGATGCCTGCCGACCCTTCTTCCAATCCATCAAAACCAGTAAGAGAGCCTTTGTCTGGAATCCCGAGTGCGACGCTGCGTTCGCCGGGCTTAAAGACTACATGTCCCGAGCACCCCTGCTAGTCATGCCGAGGGAAGACGAAGATCTCTACCTTTACCTGGCAGTGTCCGAACATGCTGTAAGCTCGGCACTGGTTCGGCAAGAAGGTTTGGAGCAGTTCCCGATCTATTACTCGAGCAAAACAATGCTCCCAGCCGAAACCAGATACTTGCCAATTGAGAAGTTGGCACTTTCGCTGGTTACGGCGAAGAGGAAACTCCTACCCTATTTCCAGAGCCACACGATCGTGGTAATCACAGCGTACCCTCTGAAAACCGTCATGCGCAAGGCAGATCTCTCGGATCGGATCTGTAAGTGGTCCTTGGAATTGGCCAACTTCGACATCCGGTACGAGCCCCGGACGGCGATTAAGGGTCAGGCATTGGCCGACTTCGTCGCCGAGCTCACACCAAAGCTGGAAATTGATTTCCAGAAGGAAGTGATAACCGGAGACGGGGGTGCCGAGGGGGCCGAAAGCACCACCGCCCCCGAGCAATCTGGGTTCGTCCTCAAGCGCTCCCCTCCCCGCACGGCTACAATTTATACGGGCGAGTCCTGGCGGATGCACGTTGACGGTGCGTCAAACAGCCGAGGGGCGGGGGCTGGTATTGTGCTTATTTCTCCTGAAGGGACCATCCACGAGTGTGCAATGAGCATCGGTTTCCCAGCCACAAACAACGAGGCCGAATACGAGGCCTTAATTGCTGGACTCCGCCTTGCTCTTGCTCTCGGGGTGGATGAACTGCAGGTTTATAGCGATTCCATGCTGGTCGTGAACCAGCTGAATAGCGATTATGGCTCTGGGGATGCTCGGATGCTGAAATACCTCAGCCATGTCCTGGAGCTGCAAAAAGGCTTCAAGACCGTCCACTTTTCCCACATCGGCCGAGCCAAAAACGCTCATGCCGACGCCCTTGCTGCTCTTGGATCGGCCTGTAACGAGCTCGGAGGCACGCGGACGATCACGCTCGGAGAAATCGCGCTCCCAAGCTTCGAGCCGGGCGCCGAAGACGTTATGACAATCGCTGCCTCTGGCTCGAGCTGGATGGATCCCCTGATCTCCTACCTCCGAGACCAGGCCCTCCCTTCAGATAAGAAAGAAGCACACCGAATCCGCTGCCAGTCCGCGTCCTACTTCCTCTCCCCGACTGGACAGCTATACCGCCGCACCTACGTCGGTCCGGACCTCCGCGTGCTGCACAGCGCCGAGGTACCTCACGTCCTCCGTGAGCTCCATGAAGGAAGCTGCGGTAGCCACTCGGGAAGTCGCTCTCTCTCCGAGCGGGCTGTCACCCAGGGCTACTGGTGGCCGAAAATGAAGAAGAGCGCTGAGGATTACGTCAAAAAGTGTGAGGCATGCCAAAGACACTCCCCCATCCTTCACCAGCCCACCCTATCCCTGCAGCCCGTCACAAGCCCATGGCCGTTCGCCCAGTGGGGGCTTGATATTGTCGGAGTTCTTCCTACGGCCCCCGGCGGGTTTCGGCACCTAATCACGGCCACGGACTACTTTACTAAGTGGGTGGAGGCCGAACCGCTGATCCACATCACGGCCTCCGAGGTCGAGCAGTTCATTTGGAAGAACATCATCTCTCGGTTCGGCGTACCCTATGCTATCATCTCCGACAACGGCACTCAGTTCGTCGCCGAGGCCGTTAAAACACTGTGCAAGAGAAAGAATATCCGAGTTTTTAATTCAACCGTGGCTTACCCTCAGGGAAACGGCCAAGCCGAGGCATCCAACAAGTCGATCTCGGCCGGCCTCAAGCGTCGGCTGACTAACAAGCGCGGGAAGTGGGTAGAGGAACTCCCCAAGGTCCTCTGGGGTTACCGAACGACCCCCCGGCGAGGAACTGGCCGAACGCCGTTCTCAATGGCATACGGGATGGAGGCCGTCCTTCCACTTGCAGCTGTTGTTCCCTCCGCCCGAACCGAAGCGTTCCATCCAGCCACGAACGACGAGCACCTGGCCTCCGAGCTTGATCAAATTGAGGATCTCCGTGATGAAGCTCACATCAAGTACGCGGCCTACCAGCAGGAGGTGGCTCGGGGTTATAACAAGCACGTTCGCCTCCGCCCCTTCAATGTTGATGATCTCGTCCTCCGAGCGGTCGTGCAAAAGAAAAACAAAAAGAAGTTCATGCCCAATTGGGAGGGTCCCTACCGAATCCTGGCCAAAGCTGGTTATGGGGCCTACAAGCTTGCTGAAATGGACGGCACGGCGGTGAGCAACCCATGGAATGCATCAAAGTTAAGAAAATTCTATGGTTAGGATCTTGTGTTTATCATTTTTTTTACTCTGGTGCCCTCGGTAGCCTTTTGTAATGCCTGAGGGGCGAAATGTTAATGATAAGATCCTTTCTTTGTTACCCTTCGGTTCTCATTATTTATAAAGTAATCGCCCTCGGCAACGGGGCCGCCTCTGGATCACTTATGTTCGGTCGAACAAAAATTTCTGTTCGCTAAGACAATCATTAGATCGTTCGGTGGAACGTCTGATTGTGACGGATAGAACGGCGCTGATATGTACAAGCGCTCGGGGATATGCCCAAGGTCTCAGGACCGCCTTATCACACTAGTCGCGGGCTATTGTATGTGATTATCGCTCGGCGCGAAATAGAGAATCTCTACAATGCTATTGTATTTGCTTCGGCTGCGTGCCATCATTTCTTGATTTTTACTTTCCTACGGTCGCCTATGTTCGATTGAGCAAAAGTCTCTACTCGGCCGAAACGATACGTTAGCGTTCGGCTGAACACACGATCGTGTCTGATAGAGCGGGCGCTAATACGTACCAGCGTTCGGGGAGATGCCCCTGGTCCCAGGACCTACCTGGCGAACTAGCCGGGGGCTATTGTTTCGCTCGGCGCATTCTTATCCAAACATTTGCGTAAAATTATGAACTCACTTGCTTCGGCAGGGCGCCGTTATTACATTGACCCCCCGCCGAAGCAGGGGCTATCATTTATTACCAGTTTTGATGATTACGGTTCGTTATGGACGAGGAGCATAACTTGGAAGGAAATTCAGGCATAAAAAATTCATACATTCAGATGCAAACATAGACGAGGAAGGAAAGAAAAGATATCTTCTCATTCATTACAAAAATTGAGGGGGCTCAGCCCCGAGTACATAAACTTCAAAAACAAAAAGAAAGAGGAAAAACAAGCAGCTGGTTAGGCCCCCGTAACGGCGGCCCCAGGGTCGGTGGCATCGAGGATCTGGTCCTGGCTTGTAGCACTGGCGTCGGCACCGTTCCCCTCGGTGGCCTCCGTGTTGGTGACGTCCCCACCCTCAGGGATGTCCTCCTCGTCATCATCGAAGGGCATCTCCGGGACCACGGTCTCGGGGACGGGAGGGATGGATGACCGAAGAGCAGAATCCGCCGGCACGGAGATGATGTCATAGGCATGGGGAAAGTCAGGCCACCCTCGGTGATGGCCATCAAGGGCACAGTCACCTGCCCTTTCGCGTAGTGGATTTTGTTGTCGACGGGCCTTGTGATTTCCACGTCAGCAGGGATGTTGTAGTCCCTTCGGAACGCGGCAAGCTTGTCCGCAGAACCGTCGAAGTACGTGTCGACGTACTTGCACTTCCCGTGCTTCGGGTTCGGCGGCAGGATCGTTTCCCAGCCGTGCCCATACTCGACGCCCCCCTCAACGTCGGCCTCGTCTTCATCTTCGGGGGCTTGCTCCTGCTCTTCGTTCTCGGCACCGTGGTGCGAGGAGCCTTCGTCTTCACCCTCGTTGCGGGGAGCGTGCCCCTCGGATTGTGGAGACTGGGCTAAAAGCTCGTCCACCTCAAGAACCTCGACAGGCTCGGGCTCGTCGAACCCCGCGGTTTCCCTATCGATCTCAATCACTTCGGGGTCCGAAGCCCAATCCCCGGAGAGATCCGGGAGCTCGGTAGGGTCAATGGTGGGGGATGAAGGGACATCGGTCGGCACGGCCGTCTCGGGGACAGGGTTCGGAGGAGGGCTCTGCCCGGACGAAGAAGCCTGAGCGCCGCTCTCGGCGCGCCTGGTTTCCATTTCCATCTCCATCCAGCGCTCGGGGGTTATGGCCTGAAGCGGGGCTATGTCTAGGGGTATGGCTTCGGGTGGTGGAGAGCTGAACTGTGCTTGGCTCCTATAGCCTCTCCCGAGACTTCTCAATTGCTCTCTGAAGAGGACGCTTTGGATGAAATCGCTGAACTGGGATTCGGCAAGGACGTCGTCGGAAGATGAGTCCGAGGAGTCTGAGCTCATCCAAGAAAGACCTACAGTGCACGGGTGAAACAACCATCAGCGATATGCACAGGTGTGATTTCAGAAAAATACAAAGGGTTGAGCGTCGGCCCCTGCCGAGCTCCCCGCACGTCGTTGATTGTCCGAGAGCCCTACTACCTATGAGCTCTCGGCAATACCTAAAGAGAAATCACGCTCGGGTATATCCTCCGCCCTCGGCGAAAAGCGGTTTGCTCGATGAGGGGACGCTCGGAAGAACACGTTGAGTGTTCTTCAAGCCCAGAATCCGGCAGCCGTGCTCCGCCGCACAAACTGCCGGAAAACTCAAACAAAAACAGAGGCAGAAAAAGGGAAAAAGTGAAACACTAAAAAATGCAACCAAAATGCACAAAAAGCTCCACAAAACGTATAGAAACAAGGGAAGAACACAATACCTTGGATTTGGTGGAAGAATCTTGGCCTGAAAGTGAGATCTCCGCGAGGAAGGAGCGGTTGAGCACGGCGGACGGTGGCGGCGCAAGGGTTTGGAGCTAGAGAGAGAGAGTAACAGTGACCCTCTCTCCCCCTGTCCGTGTATTTATAGGGACACCGGTCCGGGAGATGGAGGGTCACCCCCCTTCAGATTGCGACGCGTGCCCCGTCCGATTCGAGCCGTTTGGGCGCGAAAACCAAACGGCGGCGCATGGACCAACCGCGCGACGGCACGTGGCATCAACGTCATCACGCGTACGGGTTTCTGCACCAAATGTGTCAGACGTCCCTTCGCTTCCCAGATCGATGTGACGTTCCGAGCACCAGCCTCCCTCCGAGCGCATGCGCGGAGGGACTCGGACCGTCGCCAGCCTGACCGCAGTGTTCCATGCCGATCGCGTGAAACACGAGCGCCGAGCCCATTTCTCCGACCGCTTGATCCGAATTATATCAACTCCCGCACCCTTCCGTCGGTGTGCGGTAGTTGATGGGGCTATTGTAGCGGACGGGCTCACAGGGGTCAGCAGAGGCATCCCCCTCCACATCACGAAGAGCCAAAAAGATCATTACCTCAGAATCTGCAAAACCGAATGCAGATCGAACCGCCTGGACGATGCCGAACGAACGGTGCCCACGGCGGACGATGCGGACACAGGGTCTTGGACGAATATAGGTTTGAACGGAGACTACCGAACGGCTCGGTGCCGAGAGCATGGTACTCGCAGCTTGGTTCCCAGACAACCCTCGGGAGCTCCGCCGAGCGACGCGCCGAGCGCCCAGGGGGCTGGGCCGCACGCCTGCCGAGTCTGTTGACCTCGGTAACGTGGGGGCTCGGGCACATCCGGTTTGGTGGAAGTGTGTCGGGCACGCCACACAGCCCATGATGAGGCATTAAATGCGGCAGTCACCTACTCTGCCACCGCCGCCTGCAGAAGCACGTGGGTGATGGGGAATGTCTCGAGCTGATTTGACTACTCGAACCCACGTGCCGTGACGTCAGCCCAGACATGGCGTCTGGGGCTGGGGTGAAGGTCATGTCACCTGTCATTCCGAGCGTGAATGACAGGCGCGTGAGGGGCGCCGAGCGCGTGGGACGCACGCCCCTCAGCCTATAAATACCCAGCCACAACTACCACCATGGGTATTCCTCTCTCCTCATTCAATACCCTCATAACTCTACCTCTTTACTTCTATCTCTGAGATTTCTGGTGCATTTCTCCCCTCCGGTGACTGACTTGATCATCGGAGTGCCTTCCCGGACCACCACCGTCCGGGCTAGGCACTGACGTGGTTGTCTACGTGTGCAGGTTATCATCTCCGGTGAGTAGCAGCGGCTCAGGCGTGCACTGCCCTTCTCTCTCCAAGAGGTCCAAAGAGTTCACTCCGGCGAAGAGACTCCCACAAACAAGTAGTACAAATTTATAGCACCGCACTCCATGTTATAGAGTTTTACGCAGTTACGCTCATATTTTGATCAATTTCTTCTCTATTAAAAAATACGCAGGAAAAAAATTCATATTCGAAGTACGATTTGTAGTTTAACAGCAACCCAGATGTTATATGTTACAGAGAACAACTTATATCAATGGGTATTAACCTAGACACATCCCATTCTGGGTTATTTTCCCCGGGACCCTAGAATTCCTCTTATTATAGGGTTATGGACAGTATATAGAGCATAATGCATCGTATGGATGAGAAATAAAAGGTAGTGGTAATAGATTGGTTATATTAAAATATAAAATATGTCAAATCAGAAAAACCCTATGTGCAGTCATAAGACTCTTCCCAATACAAATGGCATCCACAGAACGCAAATGGTAAGACGGTAATAGTTTTCATAATCGGGCACTTGCTCTTCACTATATTGGACAGTGTGTATAGAAATAAAGTCCTTTTTGCACAAAAACGTAATTCTGAAGAATCATAAATAAGAACCGCTGTGTGCAAATAGAGAACGACTTGAAGAAAATTATGATACCAATTAAACACACAAATCACAAGTTTAATCACTAGTAAATCCCAAGTGAAAGTATATATGCATGTGCGTTTTTAGAATTAGATGCCCACACCTAAACCGCATAAAAACACACACGGAGAATCCAAGTAACGTGGGGCTGTGGAGAAAAAGGTCTAATCAAAGGAAGAAAGAATATGTGAAAATATGTCAAAAGGGTAAGGGCACCAGTGGAAGAAAATTCTGATAAATCTGATGGTCATAAAAATAACTTGGGGCAACCAAGAATTAGGTAAAAGAAGTGAATATAGTAGTAGCCAAGAGTAGCTTCTCACACCAAAGACTGGCTCCACCACTTCCCAGTGCTCTGCCGAAAAATTATAATTTATGGACCGAAATTGGAATCTAAATGATGGGTTTTTTCCTTTAATCATGTATCATGTTCTATTCGATCCAAATAATTGCAGAGAGAAAAAAGCTAGAGGGGAGAGAGAATATCAAGGGAAAAAGACTTTGATTCGCATCTAACTTCCATCTATGATCATATTAAATGGCATATAAAATACTATAACAGGTACAATAACAACTTCAATTTCTGCGATACGAATGTTGAATGCTAAAGTAAAAAAAGAAATAACATCCTTTATAAGGGAATATAAGAATCAGTTGGCTTTACAAGGAAAAACACCATTTCTTTTATTCGCTCGCTTTCGTTTGCTAAAACTTTCAGATGTTTTTAATTCTTCCATAGAATTGTTATCGATCCTACAACTAATGGAGAAGCATAAATGACCACCAGAAGATCAACGTATATACATACATACATACATACATACATACATATATATTGGAGAAGCATAAATCTCCCACTGAACGCACGGATATACTCTGCTTTTTAACTGAAAGGTGACAAATGCACCAGCAGTTTGGATCAAATTTGGCACAAATTCTTGGAGTCAATATTCTAGCTCGCTCTCTCTTCATACGCACACACCTGTAAGCATGAATATGTGTCTTCACATGTAGCATTAAACAAAAGAGCTAAAAAAAAAAACTGATTAAGTTACATACCTAGCTGTTCATCTTCCATACCACATGTAAGCGGGAGTCTTGTCCATTGAGTATCACTGCAAATTAAAGAGAATCTCAGACATATACCCAAAGTAATAAAGCTCCTAAGATATGGTAACTGCTTCACAGGTGAAACTTCATTTTACTTCTTGTATGAATTGGTAAACACAGAGTCAAGACCAAATCCCAGGAACAGCTTTCCCAGAAGATTCCCTAGTGCGTGCAACTGGCTTTTAACATAATGATGCTCTAACACCACACAAAAAAGAAAGGGAAAATGAGAGTTCATAGATTCTCTTTATACATGCCAATGCCAGTTTGTCAATAGTTTTCAAAGTGACCGATAACTAAATGTTGAGGAGCCAATATCATAATTTGACTTTCCATAAGGGTTATAAACTTTCCCAGGGGTCAACATGATTACAAGAAAGGGTCATCTTCACTTCCACTACCCCAAACCAATAATTCATAAATATTACTAGAGAGGAGGATTCTAGATTACTGAATGTTTTGTTTGAAGAACAGATTAGTAGAAAGAGTTACCAAGGGAAAAGAGGCGTTAAAAAAATTGGGGGAAAAAAGACTTATCCATGTCATTATCGTCTTCTTATTCTTTTCTTCATTGTGTTTCGAGAAAATATTGTACCAAATTCAAATGTCAACAAAAAAAAAAAAAAAAGATCATATATTCATGACAACACAACAGGCAAGTCCAAAACAACAAACCACCAACCCAACAAAAACTTTCTAATGAAGCCTAGATTGAAAGGTATTGCCGCTAATAGGCTTGCGGTAATCCCACTTGCGTCATGGATCCTTATCCGTGAAGATTGTGTTTTTCTTAGTCAGCAGTGACTCTGGTCATCAACTTTATAGACTGATATTGGATGCAAGCAAAAGGATGGTCCATGCACCCAAAGGGCAAAAGTCACTGTTAGGATACTGAAAATAGGCTTTTAGGAAGAACAACTTCACATGATGAGAGAGAGAGAGAGAGAGAAGGAACACAAGTAAAGGGAGGAGGAACTCGAGTAAGAGATCAGAATAATCATTGAACCAGAGGTAGTGTTAGAATACTTTAAGGAGAAGGTGGGAACCCACCATGGAGGCTAGTTCTACATCTGAGAGCCTTTAAATCATGAGAGGTCCTCGTTTGTATACCTGTGTATATATGGGTTGTCAATTTCACTTAGGGAAGCCAAAGTTAAAAGAAACTGCTTAACTTCTCTTCCTTTCCCACCCTATTAAAAATAGAACACTACTACCAAAAAAACACCATCAACATCTGTTAACTTGCTCATTCCCCTTCACTGGCTCCTCCCAAAACCAGAAAATAGCAGCAGTAGTGTTTCCATGGCAGGTTTGTCGAACTTGTCGGAACCCCATAGCATATTGGAGTCCAATCATAGAACTGTCCTCACTTACCCTGTTCAGGCCAATACACAATCCCTTCTACAAGCACAGGCCAATACACAATCCCTTCTACAAGCACAGGCCAATACACAATCCCTTCTACAAGCACATGCCAATACACAATCCCTTCTACAAGCACCCTCATACTCCATAACTTTAAAGGTCTATTTCTCAATCTCTTTCTCTACCATCAACAAGAGTTTCAAAAATATTAATCCAGTTTCACTTGTACCTTTTGCTCCATTCTGTTTGTTCATTTTGGTAGTTGTGCCTTTAATGATTAATCTGATCAACAAAGAATACATTTTCATGCACAAATCTTATAATTATTTTTCACCAGTCAAAATATCTCAATTAGTTCTTTTGATTGGTGGAACAAAATCTGAAAAATTATTCAAGGTCATAGATTGTATATTGAGAAAACTAACCTTTTCGACTATAAATTTTCACATGTAAAGTGCAAACTTTCTTGAGTACGATATAATTATGTTGATTTTCTGATTTCTTTGCAGTTTGAAGAAGTGGTTTACAAAGTTAAGTTGGAGCAGAAAGGATTCCTCTTTGGTGGAGGGGCATCGATCTCCAAAGAGAAGACTATACTAAATAGCTTGAGTGGCATGGTTAGTCCAGGAGAGATACTAGCGATGCTTGGCCCATCGGGAAGTGGAAAAACCACTCTCCTAACAGCACTTGGTGGCCGACTAACCGGCAAGCTATCCGGAAAGATCACATACAACGGTCAGCCGTTTTCCAGTTCCATAAAACGGAGAACTGGATTCGTTGCACAATACGATGTCCTGTACCCTCACCTCACCGTAACTGAAACTCTTCTATTCACTGCACTGCTAAGGCTACCCAATAGTTTGACAAAGGATGAGAAATTTGAGCACGTGGAGCTAGTTATTGCCGAGCTGGGGTTAACTCGCTGTCGAAATAGTATGATAGGGGGGCCACTTTTGAGAGGGATATCAGGTGGGGAGAAAAAGAGGGTGAGCATAGGCCAAGAAATGCTGATTAACCCAAGTTTATTATTGCTGGATGAACCCACCTCAGGTTTAGACTCGACCACGGCTCAGAGGATACTGAACACGATCAAAAGGCTGGCTAGTGGAGGTAGAACTGTAATCACAACAATTCACCAACCTTCAAGCCGACTCTACCATATGTTTGATAAGGTGGTATTGCTCTCTGATGGTTGCCCCATTTACTACGGTCCCGCATCAACAGCTTTGGAATATTTCTCCTCGATTGGTTTTTCCACGTCCATGACAATAAATCCTGCTGATCTCTTGCTCGATCTTGCCAATGGTAAAAATCTCTTTTGTCTTGCTGATTTATTGGCAGAAACTCTGTTCACTTAAGCCAGAGCAGTATGGAACTCGTCATCTAATGACCATTTATTTCATTCTTTTCTTTTCACAAGAACTACAAATATTAGTTGCCTTACTGAAACTGGTGGTTACAGTTGTGTCATTTACCCCACCCGACTTTCCAAAGTTAAAACCTTGGGGACAAGATGAAACTCTCATTATGCATAATCTATAACCCATAGAGAATCACTACCATACTTATGAGCTGCAAACCGATACACGCATTTGTAGCAGAAGGCCACATGCTAAGATATACACATGCTAGGAAATTGTGGTTTCAATGTCATGAATATTGTTAGAAACAAAAATTTGCAGGAATTGGGCCTGATTTCGAGCATTCAAATGAGCAACGAGGTGATACAGACCAAGAGAAGAATGCAGTAAGGGATATTCTCATCTCTGCATATGACAAGAACATTTCTACAAGATTGAAAGCTGAATTGTGCAGTTCAGAAGTCAGTAACTATAATTGCACAAAAGATGCATCCATGAGTAAGTTCCCTTTCTTCTCCCCCTCATTGAGGTGAACAAATCATTTCATAATCCCTATATTAGCTACAGAACCGTCTTTCCCTTTAACCTTCTTTCTAATTGTACACTAAGTGCCTTGTGGTTGTGAAATGACAAAGGAAACAATATAAAGCCAGCACAATGGAACACAAGCTGGTGGCATCAATTCAAGGTTCTTCTGCTAAGGGGGCTAAGGGAGCGGAGATTTGAAGCCTTCAACAAGCTAAGAATCTTCCAAGTCATAAGTGTTGCTGTACTTGGCGGACTCCTATGGTGGCACACTCCGACTTCCCACATCGATGATCGCGTAAGAGTCTTGCAAAACCTTACTATCGCTACCATAATATGACAATGTACTAATAAAAACCATTGGCGTCTTCACATGATGGTAATTCCATACTACAGTGCTACATTCTACGACCAGTTTAGGGGTTTCATTTCCATATTGTGTACCACTTCAAGATTTCATGTTAGAAATTGAGATGTTCTTCTAATACAACAATTCTCAAACTAAGAAAACTCTGGCAAGTATAGGTTGTATTTGGATTAAAGATTTGCTTAAGGCCGTAAGGAAATAGACATTAAAGGATCTAACCATGGCGAGATGTCAGATCCTTCAGATATTCTATTTACATTTCCTTTTCCTTTTCCTTTTCTTTACCCAAATCCTTCATCCCTACCCAGCCTTAAGAAACAATAAAAGTCCAGGATCATAGACGACTAAGTGCTATTTTAAATGAGACAGCAATCAAGCCCAAGTCCTTTAACTTTACGGCCTCGATTTTTTGTGGAAGCTAAACATGTTTTCTTCTTGACTGCAGATGGCCATGCTTTTCTTCTTCTCTGTATTCTGGGGCTTCTACCCTCTATATAATGCTGTTTTCACATTTCCCCAAGAAAGAACTATGCTAATCAAGGAACGCTCATCTGGAATGTACCGTCTCTCCTCTTACTTTTTAGCCAGAACTTTTGGGGACCTGCCCTTGGAGCTTGCACTTCCAACTGCATTTACCATCATAATCTATTTTATGGGTGGACTCAAACCAAATCCTGTTACTTTCATCCTTTCTCTTCTTGTTGTCCTTTACAGTGTCCTTGTTGCACAAAGTCTCGGCTTAGCAATTGGTGCCATGCTCATGGATGTAAAACAAGCCACTACATTAGCCTCAGTTACAACCCTTGTCTTCCTTATTGCTGGGGGTTACTACATTCGACAAATCCCTCCCTTCATAGTCTGGCTGAAATACTTGAGCTACAGCTACTATTGTTATAAGCTACTTCTCGGGGTTCAGTATAATGAGGACGATTTTTATGAGTGTGCAAAAGGAGTCTATTGTCGGGTCGCAGATTTCCCTGCAGTCAAGTCAGTGGGTCTGGACAATCTGTGGATTGATGTGTGTATATTGGCCCTGATGTTGGTGAGTTATCGACTTGTTGCATATCTAGCCTTGCACCGGGTGCAGTGAAGTAAGTTTTGCAGTGCACAGCTCAGACAACCAGATAGAAAGAGAGATGAGGCGGAGAAAGTTTTGTGGCGAAAGATATCATCCAAGAACGCAGCCAAGAAGGGTTCTCTATTTATTCAATGGAGGAATAATACTAGAATCTAGATATAGATGAAAATCTTTCTGTGACATTTTCATCTTTCCCTCTGAGAGTAAGAGCTAACTTAATACTAAGTTGAAAATCTTACTTGCCTTCAAAATTACTTTACAGCATTGTAAAAGATCAACTGCAACTAACAAGAAAAGGGAAGAAAGAAAATGTTATACCGCAAGAAAGAGTGAAAAACAGACCTTGATGTCACTAACCTTTTGGGGGACAAGATTCTGTATGAGTGCGGGGCATTTCAAAACCAAATAGCTTTAAGGGAAAGACTTGCGCAAGTGCATTGAAAACAATATGATATCCCTTGTTAAAAATTGAATTCAGTTATGAAGGACGTCAAGGTCATATAAGAAGGAAATGGGCAAAACATAGTAGAATGATGTCTTCGATTAAATAACTGAAAGAAGCATAGTTGTCAGAATCGCACGATTCACGATTCGATTCACGATTCTGTGCAAAAACGATACGAATCTATAAGTGAATCAAGGTTGATATAGAATCGGAGGTGAATCGTCCGATTCACGGTTCGATTCGCTATTCGATTCCCAATTCACGCAAAAACGATTCGAATCTTTAGGTGAATCAAGGTTTATCACAACTTACATTCGACAATATGAAACCACTTTTGCTATTTTGCCTTGTTTTTTCTTATAGAAAAGTAAGAATATGAGATCATATATTGCAAGAAATCATATTCCGTATTCAATGGAGACGAATCTACCATGGATATGTAATTTCACAAATCAATCTTTTTGGTTCTTGTATCCACTAAATCATAGATCAGGACACGACTGTGAGGCTCGGACTAACCCACATACGTTGTCATATAAGCTAGTTTCCTACTATTAGGCTACAAGCTTTATTTTGTAAGCTTTTTATTATGAATCCTTAACATCTATATGCATATATCAATGTTACTATAGTATTTATTTTGCTATGATGCCATGTGATCATCAATTTATACTAGAAAGCAAACTTAAATATGTATTTCAGCTTAAATTTTACAATTTTACAATGTATCTTTATTATGTAGATGCATAGATACATTTTCTAATATATTTTTGAAAGTTGGACCAAATCGTTACGATTCACGATTAAAAAAAGGGTCATTTCGATTCTCGATTCGATTCACGATTTGACAACCTTGGAAAGGAGGGCTTTTAAAGCTATTTTTCCCTGATGTTTTCATTCAATTTAGACCCCATTGGATCTTAATTAACTGGTCAAAGAAAGAGCTAGAAGGCAACCGAACATCCATGTCCATGATCCTCTATACTGCAACATATTACTGCTCCTCGCTCCTATCAACAGTCAACTAAATTAGGCCTCATAGAGTCCAAGTGACATAATTTTCATGAGAAATTAACTCCTTCTCAGGTAATAATGATTCAGATTGAGTCTGCATTCCACAAGAAAAAATTATAAGGAAATTAAGACACCACCCATCCCCCATAAGTAAAAATAAATAAGAGGGCAGTAAAACAACAGTAATGCTACATACCCATAAAGAATACCCAGAAATTACCTAGAATTTGAAACTACCCAAGTGAATCTAAGCCACTGATTTCAAATTCTTGGTAATTTTCTGCATACTTAACATTTCCCTACTACAAAAAGGTAAGTGTAATCAACAGACACTTGACATGTGACTTTTGAAACTTTACAAAGCTTCCTTCAAAAATACATATATTAAAAGCTTTAGGCATAAGAGTTCCTTATGAAAAATCTAAATTAGAATAAATTGTTTTCAAAACACCTAAAGCAGAGTGATTAAATAGGGATAATCCACACCTTTTTCAATTAAACCATTGGATTCCAACTTATTTGCATTGAACTGGTTGTGCCTTGGACTAGTAGCGAGGGACACCAATGTACCCAGGTGTCCAAAGAGTGCATAATTCTAAGCAAATGAACAGTAATAGAAACTAGTTAGATGCCTATCCGATGTGTGTCAGGTGTGAAGAAGAACACAAGTGTCCGCAAAACTGTCCAAAAGGTGCATCTAAACTAGTTAGACAAGGGGTGGTGCTACATTGTAGTCTATTGTTTCCCCTTTCAGTTTAAGCAGATCTAATTTTCCATCAATGTCAGGCTCTCCCCCAAAATCAGGCTCCTTTTCCATAGCTACACTGGACCCAAATTGCATGGGAGATAAAATCACAAGAATGAAGCACCTGAGGTTCATTAACGAGGATTTCATTCACATATCCTAAACGAACTTTAACAACACACTTTCATAAACTCACCTTGCCAAGGCAGCTGGATCCCATGATGATGGTACAGCTTGTTTAACATGATTCCGCAGTGCCACTTGGGATTTTTCTAGCACAATGCAATAGAGTGTTATGATGACCCCCCGTCAAAAGCAAGGGTTTTAGGTTGGCAGCATCCTTCTGCCAACAACCACTAAATTCAAGGGAGGATTAAAATGGCCCATCAGAATTTTCCAGAAAGTGAGAATTCCTGGTTGAAATGTTTTGACATCTAAAAACAGAAGAAAAATCATGTATGAGTAAAAGGTGCAAATACACTTATTCAATTTATATGCGAATTCATGCTAGGTTTCACAATAGTGTCATGCACAGCAATCCAATGCCTAACTTAAATAGGAACATAAATCTCTTTTTCTTCCATTATTAGTACTCCATGTCAATGTCCATAAAATACATGGGCTGTGTTTGGTTAGATAGTTTAGTTTAGTTTTGATGATGTCATAAGGTGTAATGAGTGGAGAGAGATAGAGAGAGAAATTAGGGAAATGATGATGTCATCAAAATTAAAACTAAAACTAAACTGGGAAATGAACAGGGCCATGGCTATTTTCTGCTAAAGATTGTAAGGTTTAGTTGGCGAAGGCAGCATTTTAAGCTGCCAGGAAGATTTAAAACTATTTGCTGTTGGCATTTCCATACAACACCATTTGATCATTACGGAATGTAGGAAAAAAATGCAATCCAGAAACAAAAGGGAAAAAACAATAAAGTAACCCAAATAGGATTTCACAATATCATCAGACCAATAAGGCAAGAGTTCCATATCATTCGCTTATGCAAAAGAACAAAAATTCTACTCAATATCAAATTCCCACATACGGATATGCCCGCTCATTTTCACAAACTTAATTACAATTAGCAAAGTTTGACCAAGTCAACCGAAAAAATAGACCTATGTATGCAATGGCCTACTGTTGCAGCTTGAAGAAACAAATGAAAACAATCCGTGATGTGCAGCATCTGAGCCGTCCGCTCGGTGATCCAATGGTCCAGATTTGTCGCCACCCGAGTTTTAGCGGATTGTCCCCGAGGAACCGAGCTCAAATGACTCGTGCCTTATTTTTGGATAAGGTTTAAAACCAGTCCATCTTCACCATAATATCTTAGGTTCGGAAGCTTGGTTACGAGAGGGGAAGGGTTTTATGGCACCCCT
This sequence comes from Vaccinium vitis-idaea, assembly GCA_963854785.1. Lineage (NCBI taxonomy): Eukaryota > Viridiplantae > Streptophyta > Magnoliopsida > Ericales > Ericaceae > Vaccinium > Vaccinium vitis-idaea. The sequence goes on along the minus strand of OY978223.1, from coordinate 22,828,840 downwards.
CTTGCCTGACCCGAGAGTCGGTCTCTACTTAGCATTTGTGGGATTTGCAAAATATTTATTATATAGCTTTGAGCATGTAAAAGGGAGATATCTTGCAATGAACTGCACGCATGTCACACAATCGAGATGAAAACTGGACCATTGGTTCGCCAAGCGGACAGCTCGGATGCTGCGCAGCACGGTGTTGTGCACCCCTTGCACAACACCAACAATGCTCCCAAAAACAATCGTGCTTGTACTACAAAAAGAATGATGATATATCATCATAGGAATATAAACATCGACAACAAACAGTTGGGTAAATTCTAAGAAGGGTCCATTTTTTGGAAGGACATAGTAAAGGAGTCTTTACTTCAATAAGGACATCTTAATGCCAAAAGGACAAATCACCTACACATTCCAAAATGCCCTCACTAGCCAATGAAAGTGCCTAAACCCCCAAACCTAATGAAAGTGCATAAACCTAAACCCTAAGGTACCCTATGAAAGTGCCTAAAACCCTAGGGTACCCTAAGAAAGTGCCTAAACCACTAAAACCCTATAATTGAAAGTGCACCCTAAACCTAAACCCTAGAGTACCCTATGAAAGTGCCTAAAACACTAGGGTACCCTATGAAAGTGCATAAACAACTAAAACCCTATAATTGGAAAGTGCACCATAAACCTAAACCCTAGGGCACCCTATGAAAGTGCCTAAAACACTAGGGTACCCTATGAAAGTGCCTAAACAACTAAAACCGTATAATTGGAAAGTGCACCCTAAGTGCCTAAACCCAAAATGCCTAAACTCGCTATACCCTACCTCAAAGAGCCTAAAATTGAATCTCAAAATTGAACCCAATTAATTTTGTCCCACACATGAGAGAGAGAGAGTCCCAAAATTGAAACCATTTAAAGCCCTCGAATACTTAGTGACGTGACGTGACGTGACGTGCATCAATTAGTGTGTGTGTGAGAGAGAGAGAGAGACGGGATGCTACAGGAAATTGAAAGTGACGTGACCTGGGGCTGCCGGGCTGGCATGGCTAAAAGTGTCGGGGGTTTTTTAATTCCTCCACACGCGGCTTTATTGCTTCATTAAGGGTATTTTTGTCTAGTGTTGTCCTTGAGCCCTCAAATATTTCCTATCAATGTATTGAATGCCTTAAAATAAGTTAAGGTGGACTAAACACCATTTAAAGCCCCAAACTTGGCCTTTAGACCAATTTTCTGTTCTAAGAAATATAAACATTCTCATCCATAAGACAAACAAAACAGCCCTTCTTGAAACTGACTTTTAGGTCGAGCGTTTCAACAAATAGTTCATTGGTGATGCCCAAACATCGGCAAACATTTGAAAAAAAACAACCGTTTATCTCCAAGCCTTATATCAAAGATTTGAAAAAAGATCAGTCCTTTCCGACTTCTTCTGCCTTCGCGATAACCCAACATAACCCAAAAAAAGCAACCCGTTTATTTCCGAGAATCGGCAAAACGAACCGTCTCAATCATCAGATCGTGATTGAACTCCGATCAACAGCAAAACACCTTCTCGATGAACTTAAACGAACAATCAATCGCTCTCTGATAAACACCGATCAACAGTACAGAACATTCTCGATCACAACTCATCTCGTTCGCGATTGAACTCCGATTAACCTTCTCGATCACGATGTATCTCCGTTACAGTCGGCAACAAAAAGAATTACTCCAGTTTTTAGATAAGGGCATTTCTGTCCTGTTCAAAATAAGGGGTGGACTTAGGCCTTACAAACAAGGTTCTCAATTTCATACCGGTTAGGGTACTGGTTTTCTTACTGGTACGATATGGTACCGGTACTAGTCAGTACCGGGTACCGTTTCGGATTTAGCGTTATTACATATATAGACACTAGTTTACGCCTCCGTGCACGCAGGGAGTCTCGTGCTCATTATTATCATTTGGTTGTATTGTTTGTTTTCATCTTACGATCGGAATTGTAACTTTTGATAGTACCACACACGTATACAATTGTTGTACGTAAGAGTATTGTACCTCTAGCAGAGCTCATACATAAATGCTATATTAGGCAAGTTGTACAATATAAACAGCTCAGATTCGTTTTGAGATTTAATTGCTGCTTGTGAGTCTCCTGGTAAAAGATAGAGTCCTCAACTGGGCCGGTTGCACATGAAGATAAGGTATCACTTCTGGACTGGAAGGGTTGAGTTTTGATGTGTTGGCCCAATATACCTGATCTGGCGAAAACAATGGCGCCTTGGCTGGTAAAAAAACAATGGTCGAAATTGGACTCAATCTGAACAATTTGATCTTGAACGGTTCTTTCACACTCTACACTTTTTGTTTGTTTGGCATAAATATACATCTATTGTGTCTATAGCTTGATAAGTTTTAATGTTTATTTTAATTTTGCCTTTCCTTTATGTATCTTCTTAAATCGAACAACTTGAACTAAAATATGATTTTTTTTGAAGCATCATTATGGGAGCGAAGAATTCGTAATGTTTTAAAGTATCAAACTAACAATAAAAATGTAATATCATAAACACCAAGCATACAACCCAGGAAAAATGTCCTCAATTTTCATTGTTGGCTAAAGACCTAAATGCCCCTACAAAAACCTCCCCTTCTTCTTCTTCTTTCCTATTCCCCTTTTCCACTGCCACCTAATCGATGGCGATGGTGAGTTGCGACGGTGGCATGACGTGGTTCTCTACATAACCAATGATAGCAGTGAGGCGAATGCCGACGGGTGGGTGTAGTTTGGGGTTTTCTCTTTTTGTTTCTAATTCAACTTGTGGTTGGATTCCCTTCTCCTCCTCCCGTCTCGATGTACCTTCATTGAGTTTCTTCAATATAGTGAACAATTTTACCGATCAAAAAGATTTTGCAAGACTGGAATTTGCTTCTTTTGTTTTTTTTTTTTTTTGTATTGTTATCCTTTTGAATGAAGATTGTAATTCTAATTTAGTTTCATTGATGTTTTCTATCTTTGGAAAATCAACTACGGTATAGATGCTATTTTGACGGACAAAAGGTGAAAGATGGGTGATGGAAGGTAATTCGTCAATTCATTCATTCATTCATTTCATCATCATCATCATCATTACATAACCTATAACAATGTAGTTGAGCCCCAAAAGCCTCCAAACCCCAAATGCTAATTTTCTAGAATTTTGATTTTTTTAAAAAGTCTCAAATCCTATTTCTCCACTTTCTCTTTTCACGTGTCCCATGACTCTTACCCCATCTATAACTTTCCTGTTTTCTCTCTCCACTTCCATATTATATTTCTTCTTTATTTTTTCCTACTTTCACAACCGTAGCAATTGATTGAAATTGCTAGGAGTTAGTTATGAGATTTTGTTCTTTTTACCTCATTAGCGTTGTGCCCATTTTGTCCCTGTACATCGAACAACAAAAAAAAAAAAAGGAGTTCACGTTGATTTTTTTTTTCTGTCCCTGTACATAGAACGGGCTCAACGCTTTTGGTAGTATATGAAAGTCTTCCATACTCATTTTTTTGGCCAGCAATGAAGATGAAATCATCAAAAGAAACAATAATGCTACATACACACCCTTGAGAAACACACTCCAAACCACACCCTCCACATGTCGTGCTATCAGGTGTGCCACATGGCCCGGGGCCTGCCACAAAGACTGACCTAAAAAAAACCTTCTCTCTCTCTCTCTCTCATCTCTGCTCCCCCACCCCCAAAACCCCAACCTATCCGCCTATCCCCACCGCCATAACCCACCGCTACCAGTCCTCCACCATCACCACCACCACCTCTGCCTGCCCCCCTAAGTACAAGACTCGAACAAAATCACCACATGATAGAAAAAAAGAACAACAAAAAATCATCGCAACATCCAAATTCCATCCGGGCAAGTCGAATGTCGATTACCAATCTGCTGGAAAACAAGTTTTGGTCCATCTAAACCCATTATTACCTGTAAACTACATAAATAACAAGATCCATGTGATGAAATCTCAAACCACTGCACATAATCCTACAAATATACCCGCAAAATCATTCCGAAACAAACACTCACATACTCCACAGAGAAATGATTCTCCCCATTTGAAAGCCCACGACCAATCCAAACCCATCCAGTACCACTGACCCATTTGAGAAATCGGGAAGTGGGTTTTTCTTTTGATTCGGGTTTTGCATTTGGTAGTTAATGGTGGTGGTATTTGGTAGTGGCAGCGTTGGAAGAGAGGAGGTTGCTGTTTTTTTTTTTTTAAGTCAGGCTTTGTGGCAGGCCCTAGGGCCACGTGGCACACCTGATAGCACGACACGTGGAGGGTGTGGTTTATGGGGTGTACCTCAGGGTGTGAATTAGGACTGAAAGAAAAAAAAGGAAAACCGGGCTGGTTTGGTTCTCGGTTCATGAGATTTAAAATTTTCGGTTTCCGATTCGAGAGATTTGTTAAGTGAACCGAACCGGGCTGAACCGGTTTACACCTATATACTTGAAAAATGAAAGGGAAGGGGGGGGGGGGGGGGGGGGGGTGCTCAAACTCCCAACCTTGTGCTTGGAGTGCTGGGTGTTAAGCACTGGCTGCCATTCCTGTTGTGCTAGAAAGAGAAAATAAACATATTTAACGCTTCCCAAAGATCCCTTCATATATATACCCTGTTAAATAGCCCAGGCCCCTATTCACCCCTCAGAGCATCACTAGTGGTATATTCAAACACAAAAATACTCAAAGATGAGTATTTTGATACACAAAAGAGGCTCACAATGGTATTTGGATAAATACTCAAAGTTAACAACATTTGTTACAAATACTCAACTTTTGGCATTTGGATACTCAAAACTACCAATCTTTCTCAATAACCAAACCTCAATAACCAAATTTTAGGGACCACTCCGTATCAAAAGTAACAACATTCTCTCTCCATTTTTCAAATACTTAGTTCAAAACTCAATTTTTTTTGCACTTTCTCCCAAAAATTGAAATTGTCAATTTTTAATCTTTACCAAAATATGTTCAAGATTGATCTCATTTTAAACGTATTGTGAATATCTTTTAAATGGTAATAATATTATAAAAAAATATATGTACAAATTTAAAGTTGTGCCCATTTTATGAATAAAAATAGAGTGAATAATACTTTTTTGATTATGGACACAAATGAACCATTGTAGAAGGGTAGATACTCAAACTTATAAACCCATTAAATGAATACTCAAAATGTGATGTGGCAATATTTGAGTATTCATATTTGAGTATACCACTAGTGATGCTATCATAACCCTAAAATCATTTCAGGATTCAGCGGCCTCCTCTCTCTCTCTCTCTCTCACACACACACACACACGACAACAAAGATCTCTCTCTCACGACTACAATCTTGTCGACTGGATCGAAGCAATCTTGTCGACTCCACCATCAGAGATCGAAGACCATCATCATCGTGTAACTCGTGTTCGTTTCTGTTTTTTTTTTTTTTTTTGGGTAAATCGAAGAAATCAAAATGGAAGACCATCATCAAAGAAATCTGTTTTTTTAGTAAATCGAAGCAATCTTGTTTTCTGTATGTGTGGTGTGTGTGTATGTATAAAATCTGTTTTTATATATGTATGTATATGTATAAAATCGAAGCAATCTGTTTTATATATGTACTAGCGAATGCCCGTACCTGAAGGCACGGCTCGAACAATTAGGACACGTAAATCAATACTGGTTTCACATGCAATAAGTGTGACAGTGACACCGTCTGATGTATATGGGCAGCACAAAATAATGAGGGATTCGTGTGCTACTGTATTTGAATTTGTGAACGAAACTCAACCTCAATAGCTACTCTGATTTTGTTGTCAACTCGTCATCAGTTCCTGTACTACTCCACACACACACAGTACAAATGTGGAGTAAGATAAAAGTTGAAGTGTTATGATGGAGTGGAACCAATTCTTAACTGCTGGATTCAAACCTCAATAAACTGCATTAGGTGCATCCTACACATAGGGACGATCCAAATTCATTCTTTGTTGCAGCAAATTCAACAACCTTCCACCATCTAAGGAGTCTTGTAAACAATCTGAGGGCATTACAGGCAGCAAAAACATGTGCTTCTCAAGCTTCAAAGCAGATCCTAATGTTTATTTGTGCACATTAAAAATAGACATCACAGAATATAATGCTCATGATGCCTTAGTACTGTGCAAAGTAAACTGTAACATGACCAACCTCCTTGCAAAATCAGAAGTAAAGCATTTGCACCAATGAAACTACACAATGAAATCGCAAAAACAGTCTACAATGGAATAATTTAAGAGTGGTGTAGGAGGCGGCCTCAACCCACTTGGTGAAGTAATCGATAGCAACTAGGATGAACTTGTTCCCATTTGAAGCAGCCGGGGTGATTTTGCCGATGACGTCGATGCCCCAGGTAGAGAAAGGCCAGGGTGAAGTCATAGAATGCAGCTCTGATGGTGGTATGTGCATGAGATTGGCATGAATCTGACATTTGTGACACCGTCTCGCATACTCAATGCACTCGGTTTCCATGGTAGACTAGTAATATCCTTGTCGCAGGATTTTCTTGGCAAACATTGTACCGTTCATGTGAGGGCCACAAACTCCATTGTGTACTTCTTCCATGATTCTGGTTGCTTCTTCGCCGTTTACGCACAACTTGTGCATTCCGCATTGGGATCTTTGGTACAGCCTGCCCCCGCAGATAATGTAGTGAGAAGCTAGTTTTTAGAGAGTGATCTGGTCCTTCTTGTTAGTTCCAGTCGGGTATTCGTCTTTCTCAATGAAGTTCCAGATGCCGTGGTACCAAGGAAGTCCATCATCAGGCTCATCAATAGCCATGATGTACTCATAAACGAGCTTGTCCCTTTGTTCAATCATGATTGGTCGAAGCTTGACTCCGTTGGGTATTTCCACCATCGATGCTAATGTTGCCAAGGCATCGGCAAATTGGTTGTTTAGTCTGGGCACATGAGTGAAAGTGACAACTTGAAATCGATGAATCAGATCGTCAAGGTCCTTATGATAAGGTTTTAGTTTGTCTTCCTTGACCTTCCAGTCGTCGTTTGCTTGTGAAACTACCAAGTTGGAATCTCCGATCACTTCCAACCTTTTGGCACCGATTTCGAGGGCAGCTTCCATCCCCACGATACATGCTTCGTATTCAGACTGGTTGTTGGTGACCTCAAAGTTGAGTTTGAAAGCAAGAGGGATGTGTGACCCTTCTGGTGAGATAAGTAGAATCCCAATCCCGAATCCTTTCTGGTTAGCAGCTCCATCAAAATATAACAACCATACATCATTGGTTGTGGTCATGACGTTTTCATCGGGGAATTCGAATCCCACACCTTCTGGACCTTCTACTGGATGATCGGCTAGAAATTCAGCGACAGCCCTTCCTTTCACAGATTTTCGAGTTACGTACTTGATGTCGAATTCAGCTAATAGAAGCAACGAACGTGCTAGCTTGCCCGTGAGTGCCGGTTTCTCAAACAGGTATTTGAGAGGGTCCATTCGAGAAATTAGCTTTACTGAGTAGGCTAACATGTAGTGTTTCAATTTCTTGGAAGCCCATATTAAAGCCCAGCAAACCTTTTCTAGGGAAGTGTACCGTTCCTCGCATCCTGCCATTTTCTTGCTAATGTAGTAGACTGCTTTCTCACTCCCGCCTTCGCCTTCTTGCGCGAGCATGCATCCCATTGCTGATGGGGTAACAGATAAGTACATGATGAGGGGTTGCCCCGGTATTGGTGGCATCAGCACTGGAGGATTCTGAAGATAATTTTTGATGGCTTCTGTACGGGGATAAAATCCACGTAGCCCTGGATCACGTGCTTCCTTAACTCAACCCTAAATCTGCAAGACAGAAAAGGGGTTAGAGCACCTTTGCCTCTCGTCGGCAAAGGCCCTCTGATGCCTAAGTTAGTATCACGTACTTGAACTCTTAAATCACAATGCGTTGCCTAAGTTAGTATCACGTACTTGAACTCTTAAATCACAATGCGTTTGAAAGGGGTTTCACAGCGTACCTTTTGTCATGGTTATTGCCTTGTATTTATAGGTGTAGATGTTCTTCCTATTAGGCATCTCGTGCCCCTGTTTCCTATTCTCTTCAGGAATCCTTTTCCTAATAGGACTTTCCTATTAGGGACGAGTCTCCATATCCTGCTAGATCTCGTCTAGCAGATGTCATCCTTTCCATATAGGATTCTTCCCTACATGGGGCATACTCCTAATCACATTAGGAAGGACTTCCCATATCAGTCCCTCACTTTACGGGATTGCTCATTATCACATAAGGAGCCGCTGTAGAATATTCTAGAATGTCTCACCGCCTTATTCGTGGCGGTGCCGTGCTTTCACATAGCTCGGCGTGACTCATACATAACTCAACTCATTACACCGAGCTGAATTACGTATTCCAGAATGCCTTTTAAGCCATATTTGTAGCCTTCCTAGCTCGGCCACATCGGGGGTACCCCTCTATGTCTCACGCCGAGCTAGGGCATCCTGATGTATTAACTTACTTAGTTATTCTGACCTTATTCATGGTCAGTACAGCTCGGCACAGGGCTCACAGACTCCCTATGTGGTGCCGAGCTATTTACCCTCTCGTGGTGACTCCCTATGTGGTTGCTCGGGATGGCTGACCTGCTCCTTCTCGTGGAGAGTTGGTGGAGGTGGGGCTACTATTGGAGTGAACTCAGCTACAAAATCAGCCAAAATTTGCCCCTTGACTGTCGTCCTGGGCTGATAATCAAGGTCAAATTGGCTCAACTCTATTGACCACTTTGAGATTCTCTCGGAAAAGTCTGCTTTCCTAAGCAAAGCCCTTAGTGGGTATTCAGTAAACACAGTGATGGCATGCTGCAAAAAGTAGTGAGGCAATTTCCTTGATGCAATAACAAGTGCGTACACCAACTTTTCCAAGGGTAAGTACCGTGTTTCCGCATCTAGCAAGGTTTTGCTCACAAAATAGACCGGGGCCTGCTCTATCCCCTTTATTCGTAGGAGGACCGAACTGACTGCATGCTTGGACACCGCTAGATACAGTATCAACCGCTCCCCAGCTTCTAGAGTAGAGAGTAAGGGTGGTGATGATAAATATACCTTTAACCCCTGGAAAGCCTGTTCCTGCTCGGCTCCCCACTCATATCCTTCTCTTTTCTTCAGAAGTTGAAAAATGGCCTGCAACGATCTGAGGATTTACTGATAAAATGGTTAAGGGCTGCTGCCATCCTTGTTAGCCTTTGGACCTCCTCCGTGGTCCTTGGGCTTTGAAGGTTCTGCAGAGCCGTGATCTGGTCCGGATTTGCTTCAATCCCTCTCTTAGTTACCAGGTGCCCTAGTAATTTCCTCGAGCTGACCCCAAAGGCACACTTTGAGGCGTTTAGCTTTAACTTGTATTCTCTTAGAATATTGAAAGTTACCCTCAGGTCGGCCAGATGATCAGGTTTCATTTTGCTTTTTACCACCATATCGTCAATATAGACCTCCATGGTTTTGCCAAGCTGTTCTTTGAACATCTTGGTGACCAACCTCTGATAGGTTGCTCCGGCATTCCTCAGCCCAAATAGCATGACCTTGTAACAGTAGATTCCTCTTGGTGAGATGAAGCACGTCTTTTCTTGATCGGGCTCATACATAGCTATTTGATGATATCCTCGATATGCGTCAAGGAAGCTCATCATTTCATAGCCTAACATGGCATCTACTAGTTGATCAATCCTGGGAAGTGGAAAGCTGTCCTTGGGGCATGCTTTGTTGAGGCTAGTAAAGTCCACACAGATAGCTCACTGGATAGCTCACTTCTCGTATGGCATCCGCTTTAAGCAGCCGATCTACTTCTTTTATCACAGCGTCTGCGTGCTGTGGGGCCGATCTTCTCGCTTTTTGCACAACTGGTCTGTGCTGCGGATCCACATTTAAATGGTGGCAGATCACCTCGGGGTCTATCCCAGGCATCTCCTGGGGAGTCCATGCGAAAACATCAATGTGGTCCTTCAGAAAGGCAACCAATTCCCTTTCCTCCTGTTCGACGAGGGTCTCGCCGACCAAAAAGTATCTTCCTGCATCATCCTCTTGAATCTGTATCTTTTTTAACCCTTCCACCATCTTCTTGGTGGGGTCTTCTCCAACGTCCTCCAAGGTTGGCTGATCTGGAACTTCGACTGTCTGCACCAGCTTGGCTCTTGGGGATTTCTTCAAGACCATGTTGAAACACTGATCAGCTATTTTCTGATCACCCCTAATGCACTCTATGCCATCCGCTCCAGGGTATTTGATCTTCTGGTGGTAAGTTGAGGAGACCGCCCTCATTTTGTGCATCCAAGTTCTTCCTATAATCACGTTATAGGAGGAAGGGATATCTACCACAAGGAAATCAGTCTTTAGGACTACTGATCCAGCTCGGACAGGTAGTGTGACCTTTCCCATAGGCCAAACCGTCTGTGCGCTGAAGCCGACCAGTGGGACAAGACACTTTTGTAATGAGGCCTCTGAATATGCCTTACCTCGTTGTTGGTATATGGGGCCACCAATCCATGTATCATACGAATTGTTCCCTTTGGACCTTTCTCGTAGTCCATATCTTCTACCAGCTCGACATCATTCTTGTTATCAGCCAAAAATTCTTTAAGATAGCCTTCCACCACTTTTTCTTCCAAAAAATTTTTGTACTCCACGTAGTCTTCAGTCATGTGTCCCCAATCTCTGTGATAGCTGCAGTGCTGGTTGGTAGCTCTTCTCTTCTCTGGATTCCCTATCATCTTTGGGGGTCTTCTGAACCATGGTTCATTCTTGATCCTGTACAGCATCTTGTAGATCGGGATGTTGAATGTTGTCATGACGCTGAAGTACGATTTCGGGTCCGGATCAGCTTTATCCTTCCTCTGATGTGCATAGTCTTTCCGTCCTGTTGTGTACTCCTTCTTGTACACCCTTGACTCCACCATTTTCTTCTCTGGAAGCTGAGGTTGTCCTGCCACAATCTTTCCCCCAGCCTGCAGGATGTCTTCGCCGCTCGCCTGTTCTTGGAGAGTCATAGTTTATCAGGCATGTATCCCTGAATTTTCGAATCTCAGGGATATGCCCTATTTTGAACCTCCTTGCTGCTGATTTTTTCTGTGGTGCTTTTAGGATCGCAGGAGTTTTGCCCACCCTTGTGCTCTTTCTCGTAGTATACACAAGAGTGGTTCCATCATCGTCTTCGATGTCCTTCCTTTGTGGGGTGCACAAGATAGGCTCTGAAACCACCATTGTTGATCTTTAGCGAAAAGAACAAAGCTTTTTCATAAGCATTTCCCACAGACGGCGCCAATTGTACGGGATAAAATCCACGTAGCCCTGGATCACGTGCTTCCTTAACTCAACCCTAAATCTGCAAGATAGAAAAGGGGTTAGAGCACCTTTGCCTCTCGTCGGCAAAGGCCCTCCGATGCCTAAGTTAATATCACGTACTTGAACTCTTAAATCACAATGCGTTTGAAAGGGGTTTCACAGCGTACCTTTTGTCACAGTTATTGCCTTGTATTTATAGGTGTAGATGTTCTTCATATTAGGCATTTCGTGCCCCTGTTTCCTATTCTCTTTTAGGAATCCTTTTCCTAATAGGACTTTCCTATTAGGGACGAGTTTCCATATCCTGCTAGATCTCGTCTAGCAGATGTCTTCCTTTCCATATAGGATTCTTCCCTACATGGGGCATACTGCTAATCACATTAGGAAGGACTTCCCATATCAGTCCCTCACTTTACGGGATTGCTCATTATCACATAAGGAGCCGCTGTAGAATATTCTGGAATGTCTCACCGCCTTATTCGTGGTGGTGCTGTGCTTTCACATAGCTCGGCGTGACTCGTACATAACTCAACTCATTACACCAAGTTGAATTACGTATTCCAGAATGCCTTTTAAGCCATATTCGTAGCCGTCCTAGCTCGGCCACATCGGGGGTACCCCTCAATGTGTCACGCCGAGCTAGGGCATCCTGATGTATTAACTTACTTAGTTATTCTGACCTTATTCATGGTCAGTACAGCTCGGCACAGGGCTCACGGACTCCCTATGTGGTGCCAAGCTATTTACCCTCTCGTGGTGACTGGTATAGGCACGTGCTATGGCCAATAGTAAGGTAATCAGATTTTACCCACTCCAACTTCGAAAGCTTTCTGGCATCCGTCATCCCATTTGAATGACACCCCCTTCTTGAGTAATCGAAACATAGGCTCGCAAGTTGAGGTTAACTTGGCGATGAATCTGTTGATAAACTGAATCTTCCCGAGAAAGCTTCTTACTTCCTTTTCCGTCCGTGGTGGCTCCATTTCGAGAATAGCCTTGATCTTGGAAGGATCTATCTCGATTCCTCGTTTAGTGATCATGAATCCCAACATCTTTCCAGCTGTGACACCAAATGTACATTTCTCAGGATTGAGATGCAACCGGTACTTGCAAATCCTTTCGAAGAATTTTCTGAGGGCGGGTAAATGCCCTTCCCTTTCCTTGGCTTTGACAATCATGTCATCCACGTAGACTTCGACTTATTTGTGAATCATGTCATGTAGCAACGTTGTGGCCGCCCTCTGATAGGTTGACCCAGCGTTTTTCAATCCAAAGGGCATGACCCTGTGACAGTAAGTGCCCCATTCTGTGGTGAAAGTAGAATTTGGTTGTATCCTGAGAAACCATCCATGAAATAGAGAAGCGCATGCCCTGCAGTATTGTCTACAAGTACATCTATGTGTGGCAATGGGAAATCGTCTTTAGGGCTGGCCTTGTTCAGATCCCTGAAGTCTACACAGACTCGAATCTTTCCGTTCTTCTTAGGGACATGAACGATGTTTGCAACCCACTAAGGGTATTCCGTCACCATCAGGAACCCAGCGTCTATCTGCCTCTGAATTTCCTTCTTGATTTCCAACACCCAGTCAGGTCTCATCTTCCTCAACTTCTGCTTCACAGGCTTTGTATCTGGATAAAGCGGGATTTGATGCTCCACAATCTCGGGGTCGATGCCAGGCATATCTGCATGTGACCATGCAAAAACGTCCTTGAATTCTTTCAGGAGATCCGAGTGGGCTTTGAACTCTTCTGGAGATAGTCCGGTATTTGTGGAGGTAATCCTCGTAGCATCCATCACAGTTGCATTCATCCCAGTATTTGTGGCCAGTGACTGGGTCAGCAAAGTAGTACACCGGATTGCCCTCTTTGTCAAAGTACTTGACTGGTGGCATGGGACAGAAGTCTTCATCATCTTCTTCATACATGACAGTGATTTTGCCTGGGAGCATATTTGAGCCGTGGTCTGGCGAGACATGGAACTTCCAGCCCGGATGGCCTTCAGTGTTGTTCCATTGGTTGGGCTCGGTGATCTGGTCAACCCACTTGTAGAGCTTTTCACCTTCGGGGGTCTTCTCTTCAGGCTTGGAGGATTCGCAATCCTCAATGATCTAGATAGGAGCGTTATGGTGAGTGGAGAACGTAAACTTGAGCCTCTTGTTGCTTGGTTGGTCAGTCATCGCTTTCTGAGAAGAGGAGCACTGGTTTTATTTGGAGAAAAGCGGAGCCTATTTGCAATGCTTTTTTGTGAAAAATGGGATTTTTTTTTTGGTATTCAGCCTAACCAGAGGTTATCGGGACAATCCTCAAGGTGAGTGAAGTGAAACCTAGGGACAATCTAACTCGTGTATGCATGCAAAATGACAGCGGTATATACAAAGCAGTAGACAAGTAGCATGGTATGTGCGGAAAGCGATAAACAGGCAGCATGCTGACAGGGTATATGAAAACAGCAAACACGGAGCAGGATATATCACGAAATCCTACCCTATGGGTCCTGTCTTAGGTTGGAAAGTTCTAAGGATATCTATATGCAGAGCCCGGTTTTGGTTTGAAGGGGGTTCCCCAGACTAGAGCCAATATTTGCCTCCCCTGAGCCAAGAATACTAACGTGGCAAGGGTAGTAACGGCAAACTGACTCATCATCGTCCAAGGTTGCCGAGAATCCTGGGATGTCCTAACACCAGCAAGCTGGGTAGGGTAACCAGGACACAGCGGCGAGGCTAGTAACCATGCACATGCAATGCAAAAGTTTAACAATAAAATCTTTTCAAGAATCCCACAAATATTTTTCAAGTTTGGCTCGCTTTTTAAATTAATCAAGACCTTGAAATTTTACTCATGCAAACAACCGGGAAAGCTCCAGTCCAGACTGATCGGGCTTTCGCCCTGACATCAATCCTTTCTAGTACAGCGTGAAGCACGTACTTGGTGTCAAGCTTTCAAAGGGTCGTTTCACAAGTGTAAAATGTCAAAATAAAGATTAATTTCAAAAATATCGATCCCCAGCAGAGTCGCCATTTTGTGGACGCTGGTTTCGCATGGGCGAAGTATCCACGCATTTTTGGTTGTGTTTGTGAAAAAGGGCGATCTGGGAAAAACGGAAAAATTTAGAGTCGCCACCCGGGGTTTAATTTTTGGAAAATGTTTGGTACCCGAGAAATCGTTTAGAAAAACAATGACTCTTGTGCCGCTGAAAAAGGGTTTGATCTGCGTAAATTAAAGATTTGGGTTCGGGAGCCAGGTTACCCGCGGACAAGGTTTTGTTTCAAAAATGCACCCCGCGTGCCCGGAATTTTCCGGTCTTTACTAAATCTTTGTGGGATTATTCTTTGAAAATGTTTTATTGAAAGCTTTATAACACATAAACAGTATATCATGAAATAATAAATTTGAAGGAAATCAATAATAACAACAAGTTTAAACAACACGTAATCAAGTACATAAATGCGAGGAAATTAACTAAGGAGGGGAGATAAATGCAAAAACAGAAAATGGAGGGGGTAAACTGCAATTAAACCTCCCTGGTTTTTAGGAAAACAGAGCATCAGATTTAAGAAAATAGAGCAAATCAAATATTTTTCCAGAGATGCCGTACGGCATCCAAAACCATGCCGCACGGTGCACCTTGGGTACCATACGGTGTCTTCTGTGAGTTATGTTTTTCAAGAAAAATTTCATTTTGTCCGATTGAAACTGGCTTCTGTTTTTGGGTAAAAATCACATTATTCATCAATCAAAATAGGTTTGGAAAATGGTTTTGGGCGGGTGAATGTACCTCGTTTTAGGGACGACGTCCCGCGACAATTGATAAGGTCGCGCGATGTCTACCCGAGAGGTTCGATTTTTGTTGAAATATCTCCGTTTGGACTCAAGGAAGAACTACAGAGCTCTCCTCGAGCCCGGTGGAGACTCCCCTCAGAAGATTATTACTTCGATGAACACGAGTATATACCTCCGGTTTGCTCGATTAAGACTGTGAACTTTGGAAGGGATTGGCTTGAGGATCAGGAATCGTAGTTGTGGATTTATAAAGACAAGGGTGATGTAATTTGAATTTGGAAATGGTTTTGGCAGAGTAACGAAGGGAATGACAAGGTTGTCTCGAGGGAGATTTTTTTGCTGAGAATTTTCTCTGAATCCCCTGGCCGCTCCTTCTCATGGTTTATATAGAGAGGATTTCTGGATGAAACCATCATTTGGCTGATTCCCGTACGCCAGTGAATGGCATGATTTGCGAATATCATCATTGTTCTGAGCTGCTGGAGGAACTCGGGAATCCTGTTGATGGGACAAGAAACGTCGTACGGCGTCAAAGATGTACCGCACGGTGCATAGTGTAACACCGCACGGTGTAAAGAGAACTTCAAGCCGCACGGTTCTGGGTTTTGGGCCGTACGGTTCAGGCGGGTTTGGGTTTTTGGCTCTTTTGATCGATCCGACTCAAGGAGCTGTTCCGAGGTACATTTCGCGCATTCTTTTCATCATTGGGGATGCACAAGTTTATCAAAATTGGGGTATCTACACATTTATATTTTTGTCATGGCAATAGTTATTAGTACAACCTATTGTGATTTTATTAGGATTGTCTATGAAATTATCTTTATTTTTGGTATGTATTTTAGAGATTAATGCTTCAATTTGCTCAATATTTTGATCTTGACTTTTTATTGTGTTATCTGGTTTTTCCCATTTAATTTTTGTACTAGTGTTAAATTTTTTATAATAATTTTCTAAATAATCAAAAAATTGAATTTCTGTTCTTGTATCGTTCATGAATTGTCTCCAATTTTTTACTATTTCAGGTGTTTGACTAGGATTATATTTATTACGAAATTCTTTTCTTTTTACTGCATTATTTATTGATTTAAATTCTCGGAACAACTTTTCTACATCTATAGTAAAATCTCTATGTATAGTTAATAAACTTTTATCTATGGGATGAGGGGTTATTTCCTCAAAATCAGTTTGGGTTGGTGATCCTTGGGATGTTTCTTCATCCTCAAATTTTGACTGTGTTGAGTAACATGGTTTACTAATCTGTGAAGTTGTTTCAATTCCTTTTAACCTAACTTGTTAGGACCATAGGCCACATTCTTTCTGTATTGGCAAATCTCACGACAAAACACATGTTTAGGTGTATCCCTATTATCGAGTTGTACTTTTTATTTTTAGATGCGTCTGTATAAGATCGTGGAAGGAAATCAATGTGTAATTGTGTCTATGTTTTGATGTAAGTCAAGGGTGTCGAGTTTTAGAGCGATATATAGTGTTTTCAGCAAAGTGCTCGAGCAAAAACATCCAGCAACTAATCTGCCAGAAAAGTGCTCGAGCAACTCAAAATGTGCTCGAGCAAGAGAGTTTGCAACTTATAAATACAGCAGCTAGGGTTTCAGAAAAGTCACGTCTTTTACAGCCACCACATGAACGTGAGAAATTTAGAGAAGAGGGAGGGGCTGTTCCTTTGAGTCTTGGCACACAACTAATGCATCGTTGATCAACGCAATCAACTCCAAGAAGTTTTTCCGCAATCTTTATTCAATCTTTTAATACTTTTCCAGTGGATTTCTGGAAGCATCTCGGAGGGCTTGAGTGATTCAAGGCGTGCGGCAATCAAACACTTGGTGCGATGA
This sequence comes from Vaccinium vitis-idaea, assembly GCA_963854785.1. Classification (NCBI taxonomy): domain Eukaryota; kingdom Viridiplantae; phylum Streptophyta; class Magnoliopsida; order Ericales; family Ericaceae; genus Vaccinium; species Vaccinium vitis-idaea. The sequence continues at coordinate 22,811,898 of OY978223.1, read as the reverse complement.
ACGTGGATTCGGCAATCGGTTCTTGGGTCAATTGAGAGGAGTTTCAATTGTAAGTATAGATCGATTGTAATCACACAATGGTTTCTTTAGTGTTTTGATTCCTTCCCGTGGTTTTTACCCTATTCGGGGTTTTCCACGTATATTGCGTGTTTATCGTTTCTTCATTTATTTTTAATTCCTATTATTGCTTGATTATTCGATTGCAATAAAAATGGAATTTTTCATAACTTTTGGATCTAGCAATTTCCTATCTTGCCTAGGTATACTGGTTGAACTTTCTGACCTACTAAGTTCTCTAATTTTAAGGGGAGTGTTAACTCGTTGTTGATCAAAACTAATTCTAACTGTGCCATCTAAGTACTGTTGGATATAATCAAAATCTACCGTATCATTTTGTATTCTTTGTGGATAACTTTCATTTTCACTAAGCCAACTGCTTGGTAACTGGATATCATTCCATTGAATTGTTTTTGGTACTTGGACATTAGCATCAGCAGTGCTACTTTGTATAAGTACAGTTTTGTCTTTTGGACTTTTGACTAAGGCATGAATATTTAAATTAGTTTTCATACACTTGTAATAAATATGATAAACTAAAGCAATTGAGTGACTTCCTTCAAGCATATTGGTAATTGCTCTGTCAGTTTGAATATTTAAAGTTAAAGTTTTTAGGATATTTTTATCTCTTAAACTAAGTGGTAAATCAGGAAAACAATTAAAATATTCTGGACCATTGTGTAGGCTAGATTCCATTAAGCCTAACAAACTATCACTGTATACTGTGAATCTACTATCTCTTAAAACTAACAGAATTGAAGAATTAAGTCCTCTTCGTGTTAGGGGTTTAACTGCAACTTGTACTAATCCTACATGAATAAATTATAACCTCTTTCTAGATGTTTTTTAACTGATTCTTTACTTAAAAGAGCACATCTTTCTTGTTGTTTTGTAATTGCATAAACTTGTTCTACAGTTTTTGCTACTTGATCAGTCTTAAAAGTATCTTCTAAAAAATTAGTTTTATAAATTTCTTTTACTGGGAATTTTGGTATATTCCAATTTTCTAAGTCTGTAGTACAATCTTGATATTCATGTTCTTCTTCGTTTACTATGTCTTGTATGGACGACATCAAAGCCATTGAGCTAGTTGAAGAGCTGCACCTAAATAATCTATTCATTATCTTTTTCACTTAAAAATTTCTCTTAATATTTTTTCCTGGAGTTTTCTTTTTTGAGACCTAGCCTGTATACACTCATACCCAATTGGTGACCCTATCCTCACGACTGCCTCACTCTTAGGACTTACACATCTAACAGGGCTTCAAGCTTGGGTGGCCAGAGACAGGATGCTCAAACGCAAATTATCAAGGACAAAATACTAATTGAATTTTCTAAGTTTCAAAAATAATTTACAGATCCTGCCACGGATCCTATCAAGGATCCCGGATTGGAGGTTTTTCGGTGTTTTGATGTTTTTAAAAATTGTTTTTGGAAAATCCGAACCGTCCAATGTCTTCAAAAGGTGTTTTCAAGGGTCCCCGCAAGAAATCATCCCAAAAAAAATACCGGGAAGGGCTTGATCCAAGCAGTTTTTCGCAAAAACTATATATTTACAGTTTTGCTAAAAACTGTTTGGATCAAGCCCTTCCCGGTATTTTTTTGTTTAAGATTTCCCGTGTGGACCCTTGAAAACACCTTCTGAACACATTGGACGGTTCGGATCGTCAAAAAAATATCGGGAAGGTGGAGTCCCGGATCCGGGATTCCCAGACTAGATAACTCCTCTCTCTCTCTCTCTCTCTCTCATTAAGTAAAAATTTTAGTCCAAACCTCCCGAAAATAAGGAAAAATGATTTTTTTTTTTGTTTTGCAAATTATTTTTGGAAAATCCGAACCGTCCAATGTGTTCTGAAGGTGTTTTCAAGGGTCTACGCGGAAAATCTTCAAAAAAAATACCGGGAAGGGCTTGATCCAAGAAGTTTTTCGCAAAAACTGTATTTCACATTGGACGGATCGGATCGTCAAAAAAATGCTCGGATCACGGAGGTCCGGACTAGAAGTGCTCCCTATTATATATATATATATATATATATATATATATATATATATATATATATATATATATATTTTTTTTTTTTTTTAATATTTTTTTTTTCCTATAGAACATTTTCCTATATTGATCCCATTCTACTAAGGACTCCCTCAAACTCGTAATTTGCGGACCTAATGGATCGGGGTCGAATCTCGACGATCCGAACCACTCAATGTGTTTACAATGTGATTTTAAGGGTCACCGCAAGGATTCGTCCAAAAAAAATACTCGGAAGGGCTTCATTCGAGCATTTTTCGATAAATTATATATATACGGTTATTATGAAAAACCACTCGGATGAAGCCCTTTCGGGTATTTTTTTTTTGTGATTCCTCGTGTTGGCCATGGAAAACATGTTTTAAACACATTGAGCGGTTCGGATTGTCGAAATTTGGTCCGGAAAATCAAAAAAGGGGTGGTCCTCACGGAGGAGATCTTTGAGGGAGTCCTCAATAGAACATTTTCCTATATATATATAACTGTTTCTTATGCGGGAGCCCTAAAATGGGCAAGTTTCCGCTCCAACCTTTTCAGCCGTTGGATTAAATCCAACGGCCCAGGTGCACTCCTTCATTAAACTGACCCTCTCAATTAATATGGACCCTTTAAGGGGTCAAGGGTCAACAACAAAACCCCTTGTTTTTCTTCCACCTCTCATTTTGCACGCTACTTCTGGAGAGAAGAGAGAGAAGCGATCCTCTGAGAGAAGAACGACGAACGACGACGACGAGCTCCACCACTCTTCCAGACTCCGATCTCACTCGTTTTCCCCCACTTTCCCACATAGACAAAGACTTTTGTGAAGAAGAAGAAGACTACGAAGAAGAAGGTGTTCGACTGGTGTAGCACAACCCACGACCCACGAACACGACCCACGACCGCTGCAAAAATGGTATCTCTCCTTTTGTTTCTCTCGGTCTTTGTCTCTGGCGTTCGATTCATGTTTTGAAGTTGACCTTGTTTTGTTCTTGAAGAAATTAGGGCTTCTATTGAAGTTGACCTTGTTTTGTTCTTGAAGAAATTAGGGCTTCTATTTCATGTTTAAGAGGATTCTTTCCTGTGAACTGAGACGTGGCTTTAATTTGATCCTCTACGGATACAACTGCAGTACCATCTTTTTGGTTGTTATGAGCATCCTCCATCATACTATAACTTTGGGTCCAAATTGTAGTGATTTGAATTAACTTAATGTTTGTTTTTTGCTCTTGTTTTTTTTTTTTTTAATGAACCACAAATTTTGCCCTTGTTTTTTGTTGAAGAATGAAGAACATTGCACTTCATGGATGGGTTTCAGTTTCTTCGAAGAAAAAGAATTCTCTCTCTCTCTCTCTCTCTCTCTCTCTCTCTCTGGTTTGATTTTAGAATTCGTGAAACCCTTTATGTTGTGCCAAACCTATATTTGTAAGACAATCAGTTATGAGATTATCACGACTTCAACCTTTGTTCTATTGCCAATAGCGACCCATGCATGAAGATGCTTGTTCGAAGTTTGAATTTCTGTTGTGAATATGAATTGTTGTTAGATAGGTTGGGCCTAAAAAAGCACGTGAAATGTGGGTTACGGCAAGGTTTAACCCTGCTTCAGAAGCAGAGAGAATGGGACTTGTCAACACTGTTGTCCCGGTGAGTTCACTTAAGCCTACTGAGAGCATTCGCATGGTTAAATATTTAGCCAATGGTTTTGAAGCAATTGATTTTCATCTATTTCTGTATAGCTAGAGAAGTTGGAACAAGAAACAACAAAGTGGTGTCGAGAGATCTTACCGGATTAGTTTGTGTGAACTTTTATGTGTTCGTAGCATTGTTGCTGAGACAGTTTGTATGCAATCTACACAATTTCTTCAATATTTGAGTATCTAAGAAATATAACTCATGCCATATCATTAATTTTCTCACATTAGTTTACAGACCCATGAGTGCATTTTGTTCACAAACGTATGTAATCGCAATAATTCTGGGGTTTTCAATTGCTATGCAGGAACTTGGAGGAAATGCCACTCTATTGTTTTATGGAACTGAGGAGGGTAATGAGGGGAAGATAGCATACATGGAACGTAGACGGCCGGATTTCTCAAAATTCCCAAGACGACCCTAATGTTGGTCAATTTCTCTCCAAATTTGATCAATCTTGTGGCTTCCAAGATTAGATGCTTCAGTCTCGAACTTCATACAACATGGGGGCTAAAAGATGGCTTTTGTGGTTGCGAATGGGAAGTTAGCTGAAGAATCTGTTCTGCCACCTCCTAAAGACCTTCCACCCTGCTAAATATTGCATCTGAAGAAGCATTCAAAACTTTCTCCTTGAAGCAAAAAGCTTCTCCTTTTAACCTGTTTCTACATTTTCAATCAACTATGTAAATATTGTAATTTTTTTGCCTGTAAAATTTGCAGCTGATTGTTTGGGATGAGATTTACATAATTGTAAAGCAAGATATATAAACATCAAGAGTTGGATCATTTGTTCTTCTACCTTGTATAACTTCTAATATTAGCTGAGACAGTTTGTAAATTGATGCAAGAGAATTTGGCTATTTGGAAATTAGAAGTGTTCTTAGAATCTGTTAAATCTTATTTGAATTTCCTAAGGAAGTTGCAGTTTACTAGTGCTTAATCGTAAAAGGCTTATACAGAAATGCAATTGATGGGTAGAATGAGTACGATCCCAACATGGATTATGGTGTATGTACATGTAAGTAGGATACGGACACGATATGATATAGACACACGACAACCTTGCAACATTTATAGGTAAAAGGAAAGCTTGAACTGAATTTTTATTGATCGTGTTATTACATCATCTCATCTGTGTACAAGTTACAAAATTCATCTCTTTGACATTCCAAAAAAAAAAAAATGAAGATCCAAACAACTTAATAATCTATTCATCTACGTTTAATGCAAGTCCTGGCCGCCTCAATCTTTATGCAGCTTTCCATCCAAATCCAAAAATGTAGCATCACGCTCTTCCTTCGCTGCCGTCATGTGGTCAAAATACTCAACGACTGCAGCTCCAGCCAATGCAGCAAGCGTTAGTGCTTGTGCATGCAACCTGTTTTCCCAAAGCAAAATCAGCCGTTACATTCATGATGCAGCTGTCCGAATACGGGAAATGCATACAATTGAAATGGGCTACTCAAAAAATTAGATAACTAACAGGACATGATCCAGAGCTAGAGTGGTTTATAAAACAACAGTTCCCCAATTGTAAAACTAGTGAGACTTATGAGTTGATTGAAACCAGGAACAAACACCCCCAAAACAATTACCGAGGAAAAACATATTTTGCTGGATGATATGATCACGAACAAGTGAGAATGTCCCAAATCAGTTTTTGGAGACACTATAAATCAATATGAGACAAGCTCTAATAATTCCAATTGAACTTGTCAAGTTTCAAAAATTACAAATGAAGTCACAAAAATGGTTAGTTGTTTATCAACACACGTTCTCCTGATTTTTCAGTTTGCGCAATTGGCCATGAAATCTAAACTAGCACATATAGTGTCCAGAACTTCGAACATATTCAAGGAGAGATTTGGTGGATGCTTTGAAGAAAGGACAGGATTTTCAAGCGGCTATATACAACTTCTCTTTCGAAGAAACCAATGGTCATATTTTTCAAACTAAAAAAAGAAACTAGGGTTTCTCGGATATAAATCAAAACAGACAGAGACTAGCAGAGAGAGAGAGAGAGAGAGAGAGAGAGAGAGAGAGGATAGACCTGTTGTGCTGGTGGAGGTGGTTGTGCGTCGACGCTGGTTCGATTCGATCGGTAGGCACTACAACAAAATTGTGGTATCCCGACAAAAAAAATTCGTCGCCAAAGTACCAGTTTTTGTCGCTAAAGCTTTTGGCGAGGAAACTTTTCCTCGCCCACTTTCCTCGCCTATACTGTGTCGCAAAAGGCTAATGCGAGGAAATAATGTTTTCCTCGCCAAATCTGCATAATTGGCGAGGAAATTTGTCCTCGTCAAATCTGTACAACTTGCGAGGAAATTGTTCCTCGCCAAAAATTGGGGCAATTAGCGAGGAAATGTTTCCTCGCCAAAATTAGGGCTATTTGCGAGGAAATTTTTCCTTGCCAAAAATTGGGGCTATTAGCGAGGAAATGTTTCCTCGCCAAAATTAAGACTATTTGCGAGGAAATTTTTCCTCGCCAAATCTTGACAATTTGCGAGGAACTTTTCCCTCGCTAATTTAAGATATTTTGTCGCCAGAACATTGCTTGCTAGTTTAATGAAGCCCATAGGCGAGGAAAATATATTAGGGGCAAAACTTTTAGAGACAATTTTCTTGTTAATGATACATATAGTCAACAAAATAATTTCTCTGCTATAGGTTTTTTCCCACACATTCCCTGCTAATTTATAGAATTCATCCATTGACAACCAAAAAGTGTATACCATACATCCACCTATTTTCTACTTAAACAAAATGTCAAAACAATACAACATTGCCGATGCATAAGACCTAATCATGGTTCAAACCATCAAAACTAATCTGTCAAAGTAAAATTTAGGCCCTAAAAATAAAAAAATAGAGTTTACTACAACTTATGCTATAGCATTCTCAAAAAGCATCATGGCCCTAATCAAAATACTGCACCACCCGCGTGCCAAATTTGCATTGTACCCATGTTGCCACATCATCTCTTGCAAGTCCACGAGCTCCAAAAAGTGATCACTTCTTACACACTGCCAATGCAAAAAAACAACATTTGAATGAGCAAAATACATGTTCTAAGTACATTCCATTTAATATATATATAAAACAATCATGTATTGCAACAATCCTCAACCCACTGCCATAACAAGAAGTAGGTTAAGAACCATAATTTAGCAAAAGCAATCTGCAACAAACTTTCCTTAGGGGTTGTTTCACATAACTTTTTTGAACTTTTTGCATTTTTAGTCTACCAACAATAAGTTTTTTTTTTTTTTTAGCAAATCCCATCACATTCATTAAAATGCAACCAGGACAAATCATGGCAAACAATCAGCTATGAGAGCAAACATATCATCAGGATTCAACAAACATGACAAAAAATTCTAAGTATTGGCTTGGGTTTCCAGCGAAATAGTGTAGCAGAAACCTTAATGGTCTCATTTATTTCATTCAGGAGTAATAGCTAAAGTTCAGCAAAAAAATTCCAAACTAGTGACCGGTAACCAAAATCCTCATTCACCTGCCACAAAATATGGAAGCCTATATAGAGGCGAAAGAATTAGGAAGACGTTGCCTCCTTGAGATATGCAATAAGGTCAGCTCGCTCCTGCGGCTTCTTCAGTCCAGGGCAAACCATCTTGGTTCCGGGGATGTACTTCTTGAGTTGAAAAACTTAATAAGGTACTAGTAATTGGGCAAGTGCGATGCACATGATTGTTTCTTATGGTACTATCTTATAATGAAATCTCCTAAAAAACACACAAGTTCAAAGAGCAGGTGAATTACGACCCGCAAAAAGACATCCTGAACTTTCATTACTGTTATACATAAAAATATATCATAGGAAGATTTGAAATTTGTCACCTACTTGGATCATGGATAATCATTGCCAATGCTTCTCATTATATCTACTTGGGCTACTGCCGTGGATGTTTGAGCAAAGAAAGAGAGGGCTTGGAGAGAAATTGTTGAAGAAGAGAGGGACGGGCAGATGTGCACAGCAAAGAGGGAGTGATTGTTGGATTTCTATTGCATTGATGTGGAGCAGTTCACGACTTCACATACAGGAAGCACAAAAGAAATAAAATCCTCTCAAATGACGAAGAAGAGATGGCCTAGGAATTTGCATTTTTTTGCTGAAGTTAAATCCTCTCTAATGACGTCATTTCACCCTTGTTATTTTAGCGAGGAATTGTTTCCTTGCCAATAAATTTGGAATCCCGCCAGCGCCCTTGATTTTTTCGCAAACCGCACCAAGAAACACTAAACAAATGTGGGAATTAAAGGGCGACAAAAAAAATCCTCACCTATAATAAAAAAAATTAGCGAGGAAAGTTTTCCTCGCCTTTGTGTCCAAAAAAATTGGCGGCACCGAAAATTTTTCGCGGAATTATTTTTTGCGAGGAAAAATATAAATTAGTCGCTGTAAAGGGTCTTTGGGCGAGGAAAATAATTTTCCTCGCCTATTTAATCACCTTATTTCAATTCTACGACAAATTCTATTTTTCCTCGCCATTGACCGGGCTTTAGCGAGGAAATCAAACTTCCTCACTATTTTTCCTCGCGATAGACCTATTTTGTTGTAGTGAGGGTTTCTTCTTCTTCGTTGTCGTTTATCTTCTCTTTCCCTTTCTCTCTCTTCTCGCAGAGGATCGCTTCTCTCTCTTCTTTCCAGAAGTAGCGTGCAAAATGAGAGGTGGAAGAAAAACAAGGGGTTTTGTTGTTGACCCTTGACCCCTTAAAGGGTCCATTTTAATTGTGAGGGTCAGTTTAATGAAGGAGTGCGCCTGGGCCGTTGGATTTAATCCAACGGCTGAAAAGGTTGGAGCGGAAACTTGCCCATTTCAGGGCTCCCGCATAAGAAACGGATTGTATATATATATATATATATACAGCCCGGATTAGGTCAGGGCGCCTGATTTTGCAAAAAATCCAAACTTCTTTTTTAGGCCATTGGATCTAATCCAATGGTTCCCAAAGGAGATGAAACTCGCGGGTTAAAACACCGGGTAAAAAAGAGCCCACGCGGGTCGTGACCCTGGTTATTCCCCCTCGCGGGTCAAAAAACCCCCAATCCCCCTTTCACTTCTAGAGAGAGAGAGACAATCGAAGACGAAAGGCTGGAAACCAAAGGAGAAAAACACGAGATCGAACGACGAAGACTAAATCAAGCCTTGATACCTTTCCATTGACGCACCAACGCACCCCTCTCTCCCCATGATACCTCTCCATCTCTAACGCACAACCACCGACGCACCACCACCATCGATGGACTACAATCACCAACAACTCTCTCTCTCTCTCTCTCTCGATTTGAAAATTTAGGGTTACGATTCAGTTGGAGCTGTAAAGTTATGTTTTTTTTCCCCTCAAATTTTAATGAAATTAGGGTTGAGGTTGTGATATGCATTTCGTGTAAGTGTATGTTTGATATGCAATTTGAATCGTTTATTTGGTGGAGGTTGAAAATGATCAAGTGGTTGGAAGAATCTCAGTATAAGATGTGTTTTACTCGATTCAAATTTTTGCTATCAACTGTTGGTCCTACTAGAATGTCTGGGATATCACCTTGGGGTCAAAATCTGGATACTAATCATTTCCTTTTGTATTCCCTCTTGTTTATCTATAAAAAAGAGCAACAAGTACTGAATTTATGGAAGTGGAATGATACAAAAAGCCTAACAAGCTTGGTCAATTGTTTGGTATGCAAGTATTTGTAATTTTCTTTATGTGTAAGCAAGTGTTTGTAAATTCTTACCTATTTGTGTTTCAGGGTGGGAAAACGACTCCTGAGAAGACGGGGGCATGCGGAGATGGAGATGAAGATTTTTTTTTAGTAGCTTGTTGAACTATGGAGTTTCTTGAAATTTTGTTTTAGTAGCTTGTTGAAGTATGGAGTTTCCTGAAATTTTGTTTTAGTAGCTTGTTTGTATTTTTATTGCTAGTTGTGTAGGCAAGTTTATGAAGTAATATTGTAATCTGAGTTTGGCATTTCACTTGATCAATGAATGAAACGACTTTTCTAACAAGCCAAATGTCACGCCCTGCTTTTTAACAAATCAAATATCATAAATATCCAGCAAGTTGTCACGCCCTGCTTTTTAACAAATCAAATATCTTAAATATCCACGTGGCACAAGTCAAAAGTCAACAACTCTCCATTGGAAAGTCTAAGTCCAAGTTCCCTTACATACTTGATCCAAGTCAACAATTCTCTAGGGGGAACTACATCGTACCCGGATGCATGAATACCCAAAATACAAGTTTAGAGTTATTACATAAGTCCAAATTGTTAGAAGATTGAATAACCAAAAGTCACATTGTCATTTATCAAAATACAAAACTTGAGATGGAAAAATATCTTCATGCATGCATAAGCTTCACATAATGCATCACTCCACAAGCATCCGATCTCATGCTCCATGCTGTGTACCTGGGAAAGATAGGGTGAGCTCACTAGCTCGTAGGGAAAACCATACTACAACCACTAGGCATATAAATATGATGAGTGCACATGATGTGGTTTGCCAAGATAAGAGATGCTCAAAGGAACACAACGGAAGCTACAACAAGGGATACGTGTCCAAGAAGAACCCACGTGTCCAATGTGATATCAAGTGTCCAAAAAGATTTCAAGGTGTCCCAGAGTACCCATTAGTTCATTAAGTTTGTCAAAATCATCAACAAGTATCACACGTGTCCAAAACCGTGTCCAAGTGTCCATTGTTACCAAAATGCCATATGTACCTCAAAACATTATCATTTCCAAGTACTCAACACCACCTAAGTTTCCATCTTTGTTTCATCAAAACTACCCAAGTTACTCACGCAAGTTTAAAACCAAGTCCACAAGTCGAGTTTCGACAAAACACCATAGATAGTCCAAAATCTCATTTCCCGTTTTTTTCATTGAAGAAAACCATCATTTTTATTAAAACTAGGGATTTAATCCCTCTGCCGGGTTCCATAGGCCCCGCATGCCTCTGCCGGGTTCCATAGGCCCCGCGTGCCTCTGCCGAGTTCTGTAGGCCCCGTGTGCCTCTGTCGAGTTCTGTAGGCCTCGCGTGCCACTGCCGGGTTCCATTGGCCCCGCGTGCCTTTATCAAAAAATTTACCAAATGATGGCATTGGTTAAAACACCTCATTATCGCAAACATTTGATTAAAACTTTCATAACAAATCCATTTCTCCATTTCATTTCACCAAAGCATCCCCTTTTTGATAAAATGAGTTACACACACACTCACACACGCATTTAAAATCCAATAACCTTTCACGCATCATTAAGTGACATATTTAGTTACAATTTTATAATTCTCGAGTCAAAGCATGAATCAAATGATACCAAAGGTCAAATACGAGAAGGAATGGGCAATCGGGGTCAAACGGACGTCAACGGGTGGCCGAAAATCACCCAAAAAACAGGGGCAGCAACATAGAAACAGGGGCAGCAGCTGCCTTGTCCAGAAAATGGCAGATTTTCACCTCTAAGGTGTGGAATTTCAACCCAAAACACAAATGTGATAGTTTAGGCTCAAATTGGAAATGCTAGGCAACAATTAAACATGGAGGGAGATCAATTTCACTCCCAATTTCATCAATCAACAACCAATTTCATAGATCACAAAATTAAAGCATATCCAAGGAAGGCAGCAGGCGCGCAAATTACCCAATCCTGACACGGGGAGGTAGTGACAATAAATAACAATACCGGGCTCGTTTGAGTCTGGTAATTGGAATGAGTACAATCTAAATCCCTTAACGAGGATCCATTGGAGGGCAGGTCTGGTGCCAACAGCCGCGGTAATTCCAGCTCCAATAGCGTATATTTAAGTTGTTGCAGTTAAAAAGCTCGTAGTTGGATTTTGGGTTGGGTCGATTGGTCCGCCTTTGGTGTGCACCTGTCGTCTCGTCCCTTCTGCCGACAATATGCTCCTGGCCTTAATTGGCCGGGTCGTGCCTCCGGCGCTGTTACTTTGAAAAAATTAGAGTGCTCAAAGCAAACCTACGCTCTGGATACATTAGCATGGGATAACACCATAGGATTTCGATCCTATTCTGTTGGCCTTCGGGATCGGAGTAATGATTAATAGGGACAGTCGGGGGCATTTGTATTTCATAGTTAGAGGTGAAATTCTTGGATTTATGAAAGACGAACAACTGCGAAAGCATTTGCCAAGGATGTTTTCATTAATCAAGAACGAAAGTTGGGGGCTCGAAGACGATCAGATACCGTCCTAGTCTCAACCATAAACGATGCCGACCAGGGATCAGCGGATGTTACTTTTAGGACTCCGCTGGCACCTTATGAGAAATCAAAGTTTTTGGGTTCCGGGGGGAGTGTGGTCGCAAGGCTGAAACTTAAAGGAATTGACAGAAGGGCACCACCAGGAGTGGAGCCTGCGGCTTAATTTGACTCAACACGGGGAAACTTACCAGTGAGGAAAACCCATATAAAGAGGGAAAACATGATTCACAAGGGATTTGAAACCAAGAACAAGATATATGCTACAAATCACAAGTATATAACTGGACGAGGTAGTAATTGTTTCCCTACCTCATGGTTTAAGCTCCAAATGTGAAGAGAAAAGAAAACCCTAGGTTTAGAAACTCCCAAACCGAAATGTGAGCTCCCGGGGTGAATCCAAGGTGACCCAAGCTCCCCACGGCGCGTAGAACGTGAAAATGGCATAGGTTCTTGAAGTGGTTGAGTGAGGAGGGGTTAACTTGAGCTTGGGGGGTGCAACAATGGAGGAGGGAGAGGAGAGAGAGAGGCCGATCTGGTGGAGAGGGAGGAGAGAGTGTAATGTTTTAATTTTTGCAAATCTTCCCCCACACACTACTAATATAATTCACTTATTACACTACACACTCAAATGTGACTTGTGTATATAATATGTGACCACAATACTTACTTTCATAAACCAAACTTAAGTAAAGAAAACAGTTTTCTTTACTTTAATTTATTTATGAAAATAAGGAAGTACCCCCCATTTGGAAACAATGGCATTTCCAGAATTTTGAAATTCTAATCACATCAAAATCTCATCCCCCCACTTTTAGTTCAAATCCGAAAAACGGCACATTTTTCGCCGAAGAAAATGGGTGAAAGATGACTTTGCTTTACTAAAAAATAATTTCCGATTATACCGTTGTGATTAGAAAAATCCAAGGAACCATTACCGGGACTTTTTATCGACCAAATCGAAACTTCTCCAAAAAGTGATTTTTCAAAAAGTAATTAAATTTTCTGGGTCTTTACACCAAAGTTCGTTCTCAGAGTGCCAATGTTGCTTCTCTCTGCTAGTGCATATTACTATGTCATAGAGTGAACATTGAAATGCTTAATTTTCAAGAAAAGTTTCAGGTCCTTAAAAGTTTCATTCCAGCAAATTCATCACCAGTGTTTCTCATCTCCTTGTCCTAAATTAGGGTAGATGGAGATAGTAACAGATTAGGCAAAAGTGATTGATATGCAGGTAGAAAGTGATTGTTGTTTCTGCATCAGCTTTGGGCGAACTACTTCATGTATACAATGCTTTCTTATGTTTTACATGTAAAACACTAACTGTAGTTTGGGAGCAAGTAAACGAAAACTGCTGATGTTTCCATGAAAGCAGGCTTCATGTAAACGAAAACTATTGATGTTTCCACCTCTCTTGCTTGCTGCACTCTCATCCATGAAGAACAATATAGTACAATATAGTGGAATTGAAATCATGCACATACAAAAACTGAAAAAGGAAACAACGCCAGACTAGTAGTTCACAATTGAAAACTGAAATGGAAACAATACGCAAAGATGACTGCATTTCCAAATTACAAATTACAAAACAAAACAAAACAGAAGTTCAAGCAATTAGAAAATAGGGATTTCAACATGGACGAAGGATGAAAGTTTCATCCCCTCAACTACCTCTTTATATATATATACATGTAAGATACAATTTTGAATTTTTTTTACTATAATTATAAGAATTTTTTTGAAATTTAGGTAAAGAGATTGTTGGGGCTCATCGGACCTTGAATCTGTACTTGGAGATACATAGCTAGATATAGAAATAAGAGGTAACTATTAGAAACGGTATTAACAGAGAAGAGGTAGTTTTGGAAAACCAAAACAAACAAAATGAACTACATTTTTTCACTTGAATTACAAAGGTAATCATTACAAGGCAGTAAAAAGGAGGGTGTGGTTATCATGCGTCTATGAAAATAAACTGCCTTGTTCAGTTGTCAGTTTTGAGATAGTAAGTTTTTGACATAAAAAGGTTGTACAGAGTTGCATTTTTTTCGTCTTTAGTCAAAATTTTGAAACATTTTAAAAATATTTTTTTACTTTTTGAATAGAGCTATGCTATTTATTATACATGTAATACATCCAAAAGGTAAAAATTATAATAAATAATTTGCTAAAAAATCATTAAAGAAAAAAAAAAAAACACGAATGACAAAGCAGTAAAAAAAAATTGGAGATAAATTTTATACGTTGAGAAAAGAACAAAGCAATATGGCTAAGAGCAACCCAAGTACCTCTCTTGACTTTAAGGTCCCGATTGGATGGAGGATTATTTTCAGGGGATAAGTTATGGATGGGGATAAGATAAGATGGGGTATTATTTTTTGAGGGTTGGCCCACATTGATGTGATGTTTATGGAATGGGATAAAAAAGTAGATGGTTTGGATGAGAGATTAAATAGGGGGATAACTTTGACTTGGTTTGAATGTTTTATAAGTAATAAGAGAGGTCGATGATGAAAAAAGCTATCAAATGACTCAGTTTGAAATACTTGCAAAAGGGAGAAAATTTCTCAACAAATAGGAAAGAGGGGTGTTGATTTTGGGACTCCAAAATTTAATGAAGTTACAAAACTACCCTTTTCAAGATATAAAAATCACTAGAGGCACTCCACCCCCAATTATCTCTTCATTTACTAAGGACGAAAAAATGAACCAAAACCAATTAAACATAAACATTAGGTTCTAAACTTAAATATTAACATTCGGTTCCAAACATTAAACATCCACAACATAAACATAGGTTCCAAACATTAAACATGCATCCATGTCAAATTGATTCACGTCACTTTGCACACAAAAATAAATAAATAAATAAATAAACATTGCTAGAATTCTCCAAAATAAACAACACACAATTAAAAATGTTGATGCTGCAAAATCTTCATAACAGTTGTGACACAAGATCTTCATACTTTCATACTCATTATCTACCATTTTTTCCTCAAAATCTTCATAACGGCTGCAAATCTACATTTTAAAACTCATAGTGGGACAAACAAAGCACAATACCAAAGTTATGAGCACTCTTGAGAAAAAAGTAACAGAACTCCCAAGAGACTTTGCATGGACAAAATGATGGTTCTACAATCATAGGCCGAAGATCACTTGTCCAGGTTGTCCTGATGCAGAACATGGAGACAATAGCATAAAGACTCTATCAAGGAAATATTACATATGGAAGTAGGCAATTCAATGACGTGCAATAAAAAGAGTTGAGCAACTATCTTTTTTTTTTTTGTGATAAAAAAACCTTGCTTTTTTGGAGTGCCTGAAGTAAAGGAGAAGAGTAAAAGTTTTTTGGAGTGCCTGAAGTATATTATGAAATTTGCAAAAGGGTAATTTTGGAAAACTGTTGTAGCTTGGAGCGCCTGCATCAAAATTGGAAGTGCGAATATCAATTTCGTTTAGAAAACTCATAAATGTTGCCCATCTTCAAGAAATCATTTGTCAAACTCGTTTATTTAATTAGCAGCAAAACAAATCCAAAAAAAAAGGAAGAACAAGGGACACCGGCAATTCAAATAGCCAAGTGAAACATCTCAATCAAACATCTATCCAAGTTTGATCAAACCCCGTCAAAGTTCAAACCAATTCTCCCAAAAATTAGGGCTTGAAGCTCCCTCACTGTAGCAAGTAAGAGATCCCTTACTAGAAGTATGGGGTGTGTGTGTGTGTGACAAATATCCAATAAGGGCTCTCTTAAACTCAATAGTGCGGGATTTTTTTGTTTGTAATTGAATTTCATATATATTTTTATCGAAAGCTGCTCGGTTGAAGTCCTTCCGGATTTTTTTTTTTGACGAATCCTCGCGGTAGACTTAAAAAATACATTTTAAACACATCTAACGGTTCAGATCGTCAAAATTCGATCCGAACAACAAATCCCGCACCGTGGCCTATATGAGGGAGTCCCTACTAAATATGCTATATATATGTGTGTGTATATATATATATAAAACTAGCAATCTCACTACACCAAGAGAAATCGAAACAAAGAGATCGAGTGAGTAGTCATGTACTGTGTGTGTGGGTGTGCACGTTTGCAACTTATAGAAGATTTCATGCACTTACTCCCAACATGAACAGTTAGTGGAAGGACCATAGAAATATACTCTTTCAACCAATTCTAAAAAAAAAAGAGCTGGAAAGAAATACGAGCACAACAAAATTCGCCATACGGGAAAGAAAAATATTATACTAGTAAAAGATTATCTAATTAATTTCTTGGACAAACACACCATGGATTCTAATCACAAAACCAGTTTACAAGAAATTCCAATTGATCAAACAGTTTAATTCCAAGCACAATACCGAAAGCTAGAGTGTTATATGAAAAAACCAATTGAAAAAACTCATGCAGTACTCATGATCACCACCACCCATTGACTACCTGGGTATACCTATTCTTTACCCACTTGAAGCTCTTTTTCAGGGACCCTTTGACCTTCCCTTCGACAGAGTACACCTTATAGCTAGCAACCCTCTTCTTCCTCTCGAACTCAGGATCACTCAAACCCCAAGAAGATTTTGAAATTACCGACGACGTCGACGCACTTGTGCTTTTTGACTTCTTAAACTTCAAATCCTTCACTGCTACAATCTGTTTTTGTTGTGGGCTCCCCCCATAAGCATAATAAGAAGAAGTATCATATGATGATGAAACACTCTGAGACCTGGAATGAATACTGGGTTTTTTAGTATACCCATAGTAGCTCTCGTTTGATTGTTGTGCAGGTAATCCATAAGCATGAGAAAAATCATATGAAACACTTTGAGACCTGATCAAATGATTAGGGACGTTTGAATTGGGTTTGTGTCCAAAGGAACTCTCGTTTGGTTGTACTTGTGGGGGTCCTCCACAAGCATAAGAAGAAGAAGAAGAAGAAGAATCATATGAAAAAGTTTGAGACCTAAAATGATTGGGTTTTGAACTGGGTTTTTTGTGCCTATAGTAGCTCTCCCTCCTCATCTTCCCATCGTCACCATGTGGCTTTGATCTGTAATCTCCCATTAGATTTTCTTTTATCGAAGTTGTAAAATTTGGCAGGAAATTAAGGGAAGGTAGAAGGGGGAATTCTTTGGGGGGAACAAAATAATGAATGAATGAAGCCACAATTGTTTCCCTCAGCGGTCAGGAATATGTTTCTTGTACAAAGGGCGCAATATATATTTTATTTCTTTTCTTGAGTGAAAAATTGATTCTAGATACCACTAGATATGAAAGTGATTTTGTGTGTGTGAGTATATTATAGGTACTATTATGGGGCGTTTTGGCCAAAATAAATGGATTTTTTTTTGTTGTTATTCAATTTTTTTCGCATTTGTTAGTTTTTGTCGATTTTTTTAATTTTATTATTGGCTCATCTCGATGAGTGAATTTCAAAGTAAAAAATTAGGATCAAATTCTTTAAAAATTTCACTACAGAAAAAAATAATCCAAAACAGGTAGATTTTTTATGGATTATATTTATCTTTATTTAATTTTTTTAGTTTTATTCATAATTTTCATTTTTTTAGATTTATCTCATCAAGACGAATCAATAATCTACAAAAAAAAAAAAAAAATTGACGCAAAACTAATACATGCAAGAAAAATAATTCAGCTTAATTTTTAGCCAATATCAAGCCTTATATATGGGGTGTACGACATAAAAATGGATACACATTCATGATTAGTTATGGGTTTAATTTAATTCGTTATGTAATTTCTAATTCAATTTGTTACTTGTTTTGTTATTCATTTGTTACAAGTTTTATAACATTTTTCTCACATACTATCTTAGTTATTCACGAATAAGCTAATGTGTACAATTACAAAAACAATATGCATTATTTTCTTTAATTTTAAAAATATTTAGTTTGCTATAAATCATATTACTTACTTAAATAAAGAATAAAGTTGTGTTATATGATTCACATCCTTACCGTTGAAATAAGGGAAATAGGGAAATAGTTATTCACGAATAAATAGTTCTCCCTTGTTTTCAATGCAATTCAAGAATTGACCAGTAAATGAAACTCTGTTAATCAATTTGATCGATAGCCGATAGGGGACCTGAGCCTTGCTATTCCATATGCATAACAGCATCTCACACGATTCTACAAAAAATTATGAAAGTACAAATTTATTTTCTTGACAATTATATATAATGGTATTTTCATGTTTTGGCAATTAATATGACTCCAATACAATTACTACTATTTTAGTCCTTGTATCTTGCATGGAGTAATCACAACCATTTTACGTGATGTGACAAAAATTGACTTTTCAGACAAGTTTGAAAGATTAACAATTCATTGTTCGGGCTTAAGATGTGATAAGTCAACGATTGCAAATTATGATTGTAATCATTTTAGTGTTTCGGAAAATGACTTTGTTAAATTTTGAGCCAAGTTTGACAAGTCTGATAGTATATGGCAAAGTAAAAAAAAAATGTTTTTCGACATTAGCAAGGAAAATAATCAATCATTTGTAATTCTATAATAGCAATAACTGGGAGTGTTAATTGAGTCAAACAAGCAAAACAAAGAATTACTCAGGCTTGACTCAACCCTTTTTACACTTGCTTCGGCTTGGCTCAAGTTTTTATATATGTTCAACCCAATAAATAGCCCCATTAAAGGGATAAATAAACACGACAAAGCAAAGGTGAATAATACAATACTTCCATGCACGCCGATCAAAAAAATAATAATTACTCCCACGCACGCTATAGAAATTCAATTGGTTAATACACCTAAACTTAACGTCGACCTAACAAAAATGACGCATCAATAAAAGCTTATTATCATTTACTTTTAATGTAAAAGTGTCGAAATGCATAGTTGTTTTAGAAAATAGGTTGCCCCTCCGAATTAATTAGAATGAGTCACCTACAATTTCCTTGACTTGGCCGCCACCTTGAGCTGACGTACGTTGATAACCGAAAACTAGCAAGACGAATCAAACATAAAAAGCTTAAAAAATTTAATACTATATGATTATATGGGTTTGCCAATAAAATAAAAATAAAAATACTCATACATGAAAATGAAATGTGATGAGTGAGAGTACACCCACCCACCCGTCAAAAACAAAGCTTAACGTCATTTTCAAGAATTAGGTGTACTAAATTGGCTACTAAATTTTGATTAGTAATATCTTTTTCCTAAAATTAACTACTCCATTCAAACTTATTATTTCTAGTATGCAGGCCTGTTAACGGGTTGAATCCGATCTGGATCCGAAAGGACCCGGATCCGATAAGCTGGGATCCGATATTCACAAATCCGAAAACGTTAATCTGGATCCGGATTTCGGATATCCTTTAATTTTTTTATCCTTTCCAGCTAGTTTGCTTGTGGCTTTTCCAGTTTTCTTGCTTACGGGTCGGATTTGATCCGGATCCGACAAGCTTGGATCCGATCCGGATCCGATCCGAATTTTATTAGAATTTTCGGTTCCGATTTATCGGATTATCAAATCTGAAATACCGGATTCGGATCCGAATTTTTCGGATCGGATCCGGATCAAATCCAATCCGTTGACAGGCCTACTAGTATGGAATGGAAACTAGGAGAACTCTCCTTGCAGGCCCCAGTGGGAATCTCGGCTATGAGCTCAGTGGTTAGAGCGGAGTTCATATTGAATGACTTTATTAACTGTTGGGAAAATATTGTGGAGAGTATATAATCTTCTACCCTTAGAATCTGTAAACAAACAAAAATAGGAAGAATTTTTTTCCAGAAACGTAGTTGGGTGAAAGAAATAAACATGAGGCTAATTGTCGTATTTCCAAATTTGGGGATTTGCACCCCATGCTCACGAGGTTCGCCAAGCGAACCCAGTTGACTGGTTTCCTCAAATAACCTTTCCCTCGCAGCCAATTTTCCTAACCGCGCGAGATCTCTCCTTTGTTCGGGCCATATTCAATAGCCCACTAAGGCCCCGTTTGATAACCACATTAGCCCTTGGGATTGGACTACCAATCCCATGGGGTTCTCAATACTTTATTTGGTACACATCATATTGCTATTCAGCACAAATGGAAGTTACAACAAAATGGGATTGTTTGAACGTTTCTAAACACTATCAACCACCAACTTTTATTTTTCTAAACCGAACTAAGCCAAGGAAGGGAAAAAAAAAAAAAAAAACCTAACAAA
Source organism: Vaccinium vitis-idaea (assembly GCA_963854785.1). Lineage (NCBI taxonomy): Eukaryota > Viridiplantae > Streptophyta > Magnoliopsida > Ericales > Ericaceae > Vaccinium > Vaccinium vitis-idaea. The sequence continues at coordinate 22,791,694 of OY978223.1, read as the reverse complement.
TCAACACCAATAAACGTAGTGATAAGTGCACCAAATATCAATGGATCAACTAGGAACCAAGAATTTGGTAGTCCTGGCGCCTCTTCGTTAGAGCATCATTAATGGAAACAGACAAAGAAAGCAAATGACATGGTTGAAAAGTTAATTCAACCAAAATAAATGTGTAAACTAGGAAACAAGAACTTGTGAACCTCTTTTTAAATCCCATGCATGACATGATTAAAAAGTTGAATTATATAGGAAACAATTGCACCCTTCCCCAGTTTCATAATCATCTGACCATCTACTAAGCTTTGCTAGCTGTATTATCAACTGGTATGGATGCATGAAACATATAAACCAATTACCATGTTCGTTTCCCAGTTTAGTTTTAGTTTTAGTTTTAGTTTTGATGACATCATGATCATTTCTCTCTCTATCTCTCTCCACTCATTACACCTGCTGACATCATCAAAACTAAACTAAACTATTTAACCAAACAGAACCAATGATTTTTTTTTTTTTGGTACATAGGAAACGAAAAAACAAACAGATTACAGTCTTTCAAAGGCCACCCCCCTCATATCAGCTAACAAGAGGGGGATGATATCAACTGGAGGAGTTATATGGGAAACCCATTTGTCTTCCTGATCCACTCCAAAATTTGCTAGTTTATCTGCAACCTGATTTCCTTCACGATAAACATGGTTCAAAGAACATCCACTGGCCGCAAGAAGAGCTTGGCACTCTTGGATGAGGGTCTTGTGGGGAGAGTGAACAGGTGCCTCTCCTTTGATGAGTTCAATAGCCGCAGTAGAGTCAGATTCAATGTCCACAACCTCCATATTCTGGCTTTTAATCATCTCTAGACCTTTAAAGATTCTCCACAATTTCGCTTCCAAACTAGTACAATCTTCAAGTCTCCTATAGAAGCCAATCACCCAATGCCCTCTTTCCTCTCTGAAGACACCTCCAAAACCAACAGGTCCAGGGTTTCCTCTACTACTGCCATCTCTGTTGAGTTTCAGCTTCCCGTACCTGGGAATTTCCAAGAAATGAGTTTAATTTGTCGAATTCTTGATGAAAATTGATCCCAAAAGGTGTTCACAATTTCATACCTAAACAGTAAACATTGTCTATGAATACTAGCAAAGTCTAAATTAATATTATCAAAGACTTTCTTATTTCTAGCCAACCAAATTTTTCATAAGGTAACCAAAATCAAAACAAAGTGAGAATAACTCCCTTTATCAGCTTTGACAGGTTTGATGTTCGTCTGCAACCAAGCCCTCCATGCTTCTGAATCATCAGTTGCTGGAATCTGAACATTAGGAGTTTTGGACCACAATTCAACACTTGAGGGACAGTTGAAAAAGAGGTGGAAAATATTCTCACAATCAGTCTCACATCTGGGACACGTGTCCCCAGTAGATAGAGTAAGCAACTTACCATGCATGCAGGTCACCTTTAAGTTTAGTAGGTACCCTAAGCTTCCATATCTAATTCCAGTTAATATTAGAGTCAGGAGGATCAGCAAGATGAGTATATGAGGACTTAACAGAGAACTTACCATTGTGACTTCAATTCCAATGAGGAGTATCATCAATCACAACATATTTAGGAATTAGAACATTAGTAACTCTGTTAGTAATGTTGAGGGTATTGTCCTCAGTTGAGAATTAGAAGGATCTTTGGGGCATCCTGGTATTTTTCTCTTTCCTCCGAAGGGCCTATCCTTCTTGAGGCTCTGTATCTTTTTTCTAGTTGGAACCTTGCCAACTATTTTGGTCGTGGAGTGGCATATGATCGTCCTCTGGAGGGGTGCCAACCTAGTTGGGATGCCTCCTTTGGTTGAGATGTTTTCTCTCCTCGTCCCTTTAATCTTTGTATTCGTCAAAGGTTAATAAAATTATTATTTTTGCCTTTCAAAAAAAAGTAACTCTGTTAGTGCCATTCACACCGAACGTCTGGTCCAGTAAATTTGTGTCCCACTCTTTGTTACTCCCTCCGTCCCTTAAAGTTAGACACTTTCACTATTCCAGCCCTATGATAAAATTGATTATTTCTTTTAATCTGTAATGTTTTATATAAGCAATATGGATCTCGTTTGATAGATTTCAATTAGTTCTTTTAAACAAAGTTCTGAAAATCACATAAAACGTTATGAATTGAAAGATATAGGCAATTTAAAAAAGGCACGCACTCTCGAAAGTGTCTAACTTTAGGGGACGGAGGGAGTATCATTTATGAAGTCAGCAACTTCAGCATTATCATGAAAGGGAATATGGTCTCTAGTAGCTAACGTACTAGTGCCACACCACCAATCATGCCAAAAAGAGATGTCCTTCCCATTACCTACAATCCACTTTATATTCTTAATCACAAAATCCTTGACTTTAATGATGCTTCTCCATGTGTGAGAAGCTTTCTTGCTAGTGGGCCAATCTTTAAAACTGTGGTTTTTGAGATATTTACTACAAAGGACTTGTATCCATAGGGGATTCTTCTCAGTAGAAATTCTCCAGCCAAGCTTAGAAATCAATGCTAGGTTAGAGTTACCAGCTTGTCTAATACCCAAACCACCCAGCTTCTTAGTTTTACAAACAGTTTTCCAGTTAACAAGATGGATCCTTTTCTTATCAGACTTGTCACCCCAGAGAAAATTTATGCTAATTCTATCAATTTGAGAGGTGATAGAAGCAGGCAAGATAGAGGTTTGCATGGTCTAGTAAGGAATGGTGGAAGTAACAGATTGCACAAGAGTGGCTCTACCCATAAGGTTAAGAGAGTCAGACTTCCAACCAACAAGTTTCATATTAAGTCTCTCAATAATATATTGATAATTACGCTTAGAAACTTTGGAATGAAGGAGGGGCACACCTAGATACATGCCAAGATCTTTGGTGAGACTAAAACCACAGATAGTACTCAGATTCTTAGCAGATCTAATATTAATGTTAGGAGAAACAAACAGTTTAGATTTATGCCCACTCACAAGTTGTCCAGATTGGTCACAAAACATATCAAGAGTATCTTTCATAGTATTGCATTTGTCAACAGTAGCAGTACCAAAGAGCATGATATCATCAGCAAAGAACAAATGAGAGAAACAAGGACCATCAGAAGAAGCTCTAATACCTTCCCATTGATTGGTAAGCACTTTTTGATTGATGAAAGCAGATAATCTTTCCATGCAAATAACAAAGAGATAAGGGGAGAGTGGATCACCTTGTCTTAATCCTCTCTCAAGTTTAAAAGGGGGAAGAGGCTCACCATTCCACACAATAGAGGACTCAATGTTGGTCACACAACTCATAATGAGGGCAATTAACTCTTCATTAAACTGGAAATATCTAAGGGACTCAAAAAGGAAATCCCATGATATTCTATCATACGCTTTATCAAAATCAATTTTCCAAATCATCCCGCCATTCTTAGCCTTACTACTCTTAAGAGTATGAATTATTTCTTGGCAAATAATCACATTATCAGTAGTATGTCTGCTATGAATAAAGCTAGTTTGAAAGGGGCTAATAATGTTATCCAAAAGGGGTCTTATACGATTCACAATTATTTTGGAGACCACCTTATAGGACACATTACTTAGACCAATAGGACGAAATTAAGTGATAGACTCAGGATTACTATCTTTGGGAATGAGGACAATGTTAGTGCAATTCATATTACTAGGAATCTTTATATTAGAAAAACAAGAATGGATGAGGTTACAAAAGGAATCACCTATAATATCCCAGTACTTGTGATAGAAGATGGCCTGGAACCCATCAGGACCAGGGGCTTTCTAAGCACTAATATTCCTCACAGCTCTAAAAATCTCTTCCCAAGTGGGAATTAAGGCTAACCTAGAATTGTCCTCAGGAGGAAGCACATTATGGGGCCAGTTACTCCAATGCATAGAAGTATTGTTGTGACTAACACAGAACAGGGCCATAAAATGATTGTTAATATGGGCTTTGATATCTTCCTCCTTATCTATCCAAATACCATTACTATCTTTAAGAGTTAAAATTCTATTACATCTCCTCCTGATGACGGTAGATAAATGAAAGAATTTACTGTTCCTATCCCCCTCAAGAATCCATTTAACTCTGGATTTTTGAAACCAGTGGAGTTCCTCTTGTTTTAAAATGTCCTGATAGGATTTGGAAATATCCTTTTCAAGAAGGAAGAGATTATGAGAATAAGAGGTACTCTGGCTTTTTTGGATACCTTCCAATCTAGCAAGAAGTTGTTTCTTTTTGTGAAAAATGTTGCCAAACACCTCTTTTTTTCCAAATTTGAATCCTATCAGAAAGATTACCAAGGTTATCAGTGAAGGAACCATTAGTGTTGTTCCAAGTCTCCTTGACAATATTAATAAAGTCAGGGTGAGAAGTCAACATATCCTCAAGACGAAAAGGCTTGATGCGGGGGTGGGAAGAAGGGCTACCCTCAGTGTAAATAAGGAAAGGGCAGTGATCTGAATAAACCCGATAAAGATTTTTCACAACAGCATTAGGAAACATAAGATTCCAGTTGCTATTACAGACTGCCCTATCAAGTCTGACCATGGTATTGGCAAGACCAGCTCTGTTGTTGGTCCAAGTGAGCTTAGGCCCTATACAGCCTAGATCAATGAAATTGCAGGAGTTTAAAAAATTAGCAAATTTATTACATCTAGTATACGAGTTACCTCGTTGGAAGCTTTTTTTCTCAGATCTTTCAGCATGATCGTTAAAGTCACCTGTGAGAAGCCTTGCTTTGTTGTCATCCGTAGCCCTCTCTTAGAGATCATACCACATCAAATCTCTGCATGTAGGGTTAGTGCTTCCATACACCGCTGTGAAAATCCACTCTTGATAATTAACCCGGGAGATTGTGGCATGGATGGCTTGATTGGTAACCTCCACGGCAGAAACCGTAACATTAGATGGGTTCCAGAGGACCCAAATACCACCAGATCTACCCACAGGATCAGAGAAAGAACTAGCCATGAAACCTTTTTTAGAGAAGAACTCATTGAGGGTTGACAACAGAACCTTGGTTTCCACTAAAACTAGTACATCAGGATTATGATTGAAGATAAGCTCAGATATGTTCCTCCTGAAAACGCTATTTCCAGCTCCTCTACAGTTCCATATGAGGCAAATCATTGAAAAGTGTTTAGGGAGAAATGGAAGTGGAACTAACTCATTCCATCCGACCATCTTCATGACCTCCAACTTGGTTTCGTACTATCCCTTTCAGACTCTCCAGATTCACTACGTAAAACGGGACTCCGGCTACGTTGTACCCTGGAGCCGTCACCTCCATCTTCACTTTCAACGTCGACCATTCTACTTTCACTAGCGCTCCTCCGTCTTCCTCGGGTTTGATTAGGGTGCAAATCGGATGATGGTGGAGGTGGGATGCCTCGATTTCCATCTGAAGCAAGGTGTGGAGTTGGTTGAGGGGAGGGTAAAGGTGAGGGAGATTGAGATGTGGTTGTCAGGTTTAGAGAGGTTGAGGGGCTGGGCTCGCAGATGATAGGGTTTGGGGTGTGGAGGTTAGAAATTGGCCTAGGGTTTTTGGGTGGGTGTAGTTGGTGGGTTAGTAGAATTTGGGCTAGAATTATCCAAGGCCTGGTTTTTTGGGCCATAACCATTCTTGACTTTAGCCCAAATGGGCTTGTACGGGGATAAAATCCACGTAGCCCTGGATCACGTGCTTCCTTGATTCAACCCTAAATCTGCAAGACAGAAAAAGGGTTAGAGCACCTTTGCCTCTCGTCGGCAAAGGCCCTCCAATGGCTAAGTCAGTATCTCGTACTCAAACTCTCAAATCACAATGCGTATGAAATGGGTTTCACAGCGTACCTTTTGTCATGTTTATTGCCTTGTATTTATAGGTGTAGACGTTCATCATCCTTAGGCATCTTGTGCCCCCTGTTTCCTATTCTCTTTAGGAATCCGTTTCCTAATAGGACTTTCCTATTAGGAACAAGTCTCTATGTCCTGCTAGATCTCGTCTAGTAGGGGTCTTCCTTTCCATATAGGATTCTTTCCTATATGGGGTATACTCCTAATCACGTTAGGACTTCCCATATTAATCCCTTATTTCACGGGATTGCTCTTTATCTCATAAGGAGCTGCTGTAGAATATTCTGGAATGTCTCACCGCCCTACTCGTGGCGGTGCCGTGCTTTCACGTAGCTCGGAATAACTCGTACATAGCTCAACTCATCACGCCGAGCTGAATTATGTATTTCAGAATGCTGTTTAGGCTTTACACGTAGCCTTCCTAGCTCGGCCATATCAGGGGCATCCTTTATGCCTTACGCCGAGCTAGTGCATCCTGATTTATTAGTTTACTCTTTACTAGTCCCAGCCTTATTCGTGGCCAAACCAGATCGGCACAGGGTTTAAGGACTCCCTATGTGGTGCCGAGCTATTTCACCCCTCTTATGGTGATCAACTAAGGCATGTGATGTGCCCCTTATTAGGGCTAATCAGGTTTTACCCACTCCAATTGCTCCCCAGCTCTGCTACTGCTGTAATTCATCAGCAGTGCGCAGAGCTTCAACGGTTCCTGATGCATCTCTTGCACGCCTCCCCCTCACGTGGGGAACAAGTCTGTTCTTGCATTAAATGCGAAATGACCCGTTGGTAACCGGATAAGCCCAAAGGACGTTTTTGCTGATGTGTCAAGTGCGTCACGCCCCACTTTTATGGGACTTCGGGCGGGATAATGATCACTTTTCCCCCCTAAACCCTCCAAGTCTCAAAAAAAAAAAAACCTCTCCCCTTATTCACTTCCCTCATTCTCTTCATTAGAAGCAAAAGAACAGAAGAGAGAAAGAGCTTCGTCCGCCATTAACGTCGTTTCCAGAGTTCGTTTCTCGCCATTGTACCTCTATTTTTCTGTCAAAGAGTGCCCTCCGTCCTCGTCGGAAAGCCCCTTTTTAGGTCCACCTTCACGTAAGTGACTTTTCTCCAGATTTTCTGTCCTTTCTGGTTTTCTGTTTGACTCCCATTCTTCCCCTGGGTTTCAATAGTGAAACCCTTATTTAGCAAAAATGGGAAGACATAGAGCCCTCCTTAGTACCCCTGAAAAGATAGCGGAATTCTGTCGAAACTATAGTATCCCTGCCGATGTTCAATTCCGGCTAGACAACCGCAACGATATGAAAGAACAAGGCCAGGATGAAAACAAGATTCACATCCCCTTGATTTTTATAGTTGAGGGAGGCCTTAGGTTCCCCTTACACCGCTTCTTCAGGGAGGTTTGCAGTCGGTGCAAGCTAAACCCTATGCAATTATGTCCTAATTTTGTTAAGGTAGTCATGGGCACAGTTGCCCTTAATAGGCTGCTCGGCCTGCATCTGGACTGGTGGGACTTGCACTATCTCTATAGTGTAGTCCCTACAGTCGATAACAATTACTACTTTAAAGCCAGGGACCCCAACTAGAAGCTCATCACCGATCTGCCAAATTCCTCAAAGGGAGAGGCAGATGACTATCTCGTAGTCACTGGCAATTAGGAGCCTAGAGACGCCGAGGGGAGGACCATCAGCTTTGCCTGACCTACTGCTCCAGGCCGACTACGTTAGTACTTTTTCCCTAGTTGGTTTTTACAGAAATATTTTACTTTACTTGAAGTAATTGTGCCTTTTTTTTTGGTTACTCTACAGCGAGCAATCTTAATTACGATGGGCGTTTAAATCACGGGAATCTTCACCGAGAGGAGATAGCCCTCGCCCTGTACTTCGACGGGTTTGAGCCAACACCTGTGGGATTGGGCCGCGCATCCCACCTACTCTTGGACTATACCCCAACTTACTGGGGTGGCATTAGAAGAGCAGGAAAGCCAAGATCAAGACACCCCTGGCCTCCAGCTGCTCCTCTTATTGCTCCGCTTGCTCCAGCCGATCAAAGGAGGGCCCGCACTCACAGAGGCCGAGCTAGAAGGGGATCAGCGCGGTCACGAACCCCAAGGGATCTGCAACAGTAGGTGACGTTTGCTCATATCCCGGAGATACTCACCACCATCCCAATCCTCACCCGTACTGACGAGCCTAACACATCTGGAAGGCCGATAGTGGAAGAAGAAGAAGAAGAAGAAGTATTTGATCATCGTGCAATCGTCCAATCCCTGTCCGAGCAAGCCGCCCTCCTTGCTGATTCAGACGATTCACCAGGTTACTCTCTGTGGACGGTCGATTTTCGCGCAGGCGAAATAGATATCCACGGAGTTTTGGTTGTGAAAAAGGACGATCCGGGAAATGAAGAAAAATTTAGAGTCACCACCTGGGGTTTAATTCTTGGAGAATGTTGGGTACCCGAGAAACCGTTTTAGAAAATAATGACTCTTGTGCCGCTGGAAAAAAAGGGTTTGATCTGCGAAAATTAGAGATTTGGATTCGGGAGCCAGGTTACCCGCGGGGAAGGTTTTGTTTAAAAAAAGCACCCCGCGTGCCCGGAATTTTCCGGTCTTTACTGAACATTTGTGGGATTATTCTTTGAAAAGATGTTATTGGAAACTTTATTTCACGTAAACAGTATATCAAACAATAACATGCTTTAAAAGACATAAACAATAATAATAATTTAAACGATGCACAACCAGATAGATAAACGCAAGAAATTTAATCGGGAGGGGGGTACAAGTGAAAGAGACAGAAAGTGAAAGGGGTTCACTGTGATTGAACCCCTCTGGTTTTACCAGAAAATAGAGCATCGAATTTGGGAAAACAGGGCATTTACCAGTAGCGTCGTACGGCGTCCGAATGTACACCGCACGGTGCTGAAAATGTGCCGCACGGTGCCTCTGCGCAGTGTATTATTCAAAAATTCTTATTTTCGTCCGATTGAATTCAACTTTGTTTTCTGATAAAAACCACACTTTTCTTTGATAGAAACAAGTTTTAAAAAATGGTTTTATGAAGGAATGTACCTCAATTTTAGGGACGGCATCCCGCGACAATAGTCGGTGTCGCGCGATACTTACCCGAGAGACTTGAATTTCACTTGATTCTCCCCGTTTGGACCCAAGGAATAGCCACAGAGCTATCCTCGAGCCCGATGGGGGCTCCCCTCAGAAGATTATAGCGGTTTTTGAAACACGGGTGTTTTATACCTTGAAGCGAACCGAACGGACGGGGAAGAAATTTGCAACTTTCGGGTTTGTGGATTTGAACCTTCTGAGGAATTTGTATAGAGTAGGAGAGGGCAGTAGCAGGATTGGGAAGATTTTTTATTTCTTTCTCACGGTTTTCACTCTCTCCTTTTTTCTTTCTTTGAACTCTCTTCTCAAACTTTTCAAAACCGACCGGGCAACCTCTCTCCAAACTGAAGGGTGACGACGGGATTTATAGGTGAGGGGTGAGTGAGGCTTGCACGCAAACGATCATCATCATCACTGAATATCATCATTTCGTCGAATATCATCATCGCTCTGAGCTGCTGGGCAAACCCGGGAATCCTGTTGAAGGGACAGCGGCGCCGCCCGGCGTCAAGAATATACCGTACGGTGCACATAGTGACACCGCACGGTGCACATAGTGACACCGCACGGTGCAACTGAATTTCTAAGCCGCACGGTTCTGGGTTTTGGGCCGTACGGTTTCAGGTGGTTTGGGGGTTTTTTGGTTCATTCGATCCATCCGTTCCAAGGTATTTTTCGCGCATTCTTCTCATCATCGGGGATGCAAAAGTCATCAAAATTGGGGTGTCTACAGTTGCCCCTCTTCGACACGGCTTGGTCACCATCGTGTTGGTGCAAGTCGTGCTAGAAGATTCGGACATCCCAATTTAAACAACCGTGCAGAAAACAAGGAACTGAAAATAGTAAATTTGGTCAAGCTCAGAGATTCCTACGTACCTCGTTTGTGAGGATCAGACCAATCGTAGTTCGTCAGGGCCGTCAAGAAAAAGTTGGCACCTCATCTTTCAATGAGGGAAAAACGAATGATGCTTGCAGGGAAATAATTTTGGAGGCTTTTGAAGCCGTTTTCAAAATATTCCGGAGGCTCTGAGGGCCGTAAATAATTTCGATAAATCGCCTTTGGAGGACTTAAATGATTTCGTGAGAAACAGTTGCCTTTGGGGGACTTAAATGATTTCGTGAGAAACAATTGCCTTTGGAGGACTTAAATGATTTTTGCGAAGATAAATTGCCTTGGAGGACTTAAATGATTTAAATTGCCTTGGAGGACTTAAATGATTTAAATTGCCTTGGAGGACTTTGTAAAACTTGTAAAAAAATGAATTGCCGTAGAGGGATTTGTAATACCGTAGAGGTTTCAGCAGATATCATGTCGTGGGCTTTTTTGAAAGTGCTTCGAACAACCTGGGGGGGAGTGTGATTTCTTCAAGGTGCTTCAAAAGGGATGCCATGCGGTGTTAAAATGTACGCCGCATGGTTCAAAATGCCACACCGTACGGTGCAAGTGGTATTTTTGCAGAGATTACTTCCAGAACCGCCAGAGTCTTTCCGGTTTCCTCGTTCCTTGTTCGAAATACCTGATTGGTTACTCCTTGGCGAGAAAACCGACCTTCGTTTACTCCATTTCCTTCTTCCCAAAATCCCCGATCGAAATCTTGTGATTTGAATCCATGGCTAGTCTGAGCGGTAGTGAGAGTAGAACGTCGTCGTCCGGTGAGGATTACTCACAGTCGGTGCAAAGAGAAGAGGGTACGACGACACAATCAACCGTGGGTGATCCATATTCATCTGAAATTGGTGCGGCCGCAATGAGTTCTGATGGTATTGGGTGCCATGCGGTGCCGATTGGAGAAGAATCACCCCGTACGACTGAGGCCGAGTCGCGTGCGGTGGAGTCTAGCCTTCGATCGGCTGAGACAGGTGGCGAGGGACTACCCATGACTTTATCCGGTAGTGGGATGGTGGTGGCGGTAGTGGGTGTTCCGGGTAGTGCTGGCTCGACCACTGAGGCGACGAGCAGTACTCTGTTGAGTGATGTTGTCGTTGATCGGCCTGAGGGAGGCGACAGTACCGCCATGCAGGGTGGCGAGAGAGGTTCTGTGCCCATGGAGGTTGACATGCCGGTCATAGGTACACAGATTTCAGAGGTGGAGATGGATATTGGTGGCGTGCACATTATGGTTGAGCAGAGACCCGCCGGGGAGGGCTTAGATATTGGTTCTCAGGAGAGCTTGGTACCCAGTGACCTTCTGAGTGCTTCTTTGGTTACTCAGGTACCCATTGGCGAGGAGGAGCCGCCAACAGTTGTCATCCCAGTGTACAGGAGGGATCTGGGGAAGGAGAAGGTTGTAGTGGAGGAGGCTCGAGACTCGAGCAGTGGGGGCGAGGAGATGGAGGTTGGCGCTTCAGACCCAGTAGTTGTTCCTGCTGCAGTCGGTTCTTCTCGGGCTCCTGGTTATACCACGGCTGATACGCTGGAGGGAGCGAGAGATGAGGACTTGGCGCGGACCCTTCAGGAGGATCCGACTTTTGCTGAGGTTATAGCCGAGGAGAGGGTGCTCTTCTCTCCCTGGTGGCAGAGGTGGAGAGAGCTCAGAGGGCGAGGCCCCCGTTTGACCCGGAGACTTACGTGCCACGGGTGCACTTCTTTATACCGATGGGGTCTGACGTGTATTCGCCGATACACCTGTTCTATGACGAGACGACCTTGTTGAGGGACCCGGAGACTCATATTTCTACTCGTCCACTGGTATGTGCTTCAATTGTTGCTTTCAACACTCTTGCTTTGAATCTTTGCATTTGCATGTTTTCCTATTGTTGTTGCTTGAAAAACTTGTATTTGCTTTCTGAAACAAAGAAACACTTCCTTGTCGGTATGGAGGTTCGTCCGACTCTTTGGAGCATTTTCAGAGCTTGTCAGAGGTTATCGAGGGCACGGGCTTTATGGCTTTTATTCGGCTTCTGGTGCCGACGCGGGCGGACCGCAGGTTGCTGAGAGCTCTGATTGAGCGTTGGTGGGACACCACCAACACCTTTCACTTGAGGTTTGCTGAAATGACCGTGACGCCTTTGGACTTCTCGGCGATCACAGGTTTGAGAGTAGGTGGTGAGCCAGTGCCTTTTGACTCGGGTTTATACAGAGACAGTGCAGCTATGAGGCACTTTCTGGGGAGAGAGATAGGCGATGGAGAGCCTATGGTGAGGTGCGACCACTTGCCGGCCTTGTGGGACCACGAGCCAGGGTCACCGACAGAGGTGGCCCAGATCGCTAGAGCTTACTTGTTGTACTTGTTTGGTGTGTTCCTGTTCCCGAACAGGCGGAGTGAGGTTCACCTGGGTTGGCTCCCGGCACTGGCGGACCTGAGCAGAGTGGCGAGCTTGGACTTCGGAGGTGCTGCTCTTTGTACCCTCTACTGCTTCTTGGGTGCTGCTAGCTGAGGAGTTGGGACGAGCCTTGGAGGCTTCTGGAGAGTGCTTGAGGTAAAAATTTTACATGTTTGCTTATTGCTTTCAAGTTCCTGAAATTTTGCCATGTAGATTGTAGCTTGTTGATAATCCCTTTTTAACCATGCAGGTGTGGGCTTATGAGGTGCTGGGGATGTACCCTCCGGCGAACAGCCATGAAAATGAGGAGGTGATTCCCCGAGCAGCGAAGTGGGACCGAGAGCATCGAGGCGGTAGTGTTCATGCAGGGAGATTGAACGACTTTCGCCTTTTCTTGGACCAGACTGACGGTAGTACGGTAAGATCCTGAGTCTTGTGTTGCTTTCAAACTCGAATTTTCTGTTTGGCTTCAAAATTTTCTGAAGAATTTGAATTCCTTTGCATGTAAGGTGGCATGCTTGGGATGCGGTGACTGACCAGTACCTGGAACGGAGCAGGGAGCTGACACGGGGGCGGATCTTGTTGGAGTCCCCGTACGGTTGGCAGTGGTACTTGGGAGAGAGGGTGCCTCATCAGTCCCTCAGGTTGGCGCACTTCAGGATACCGGGGCGTATACCCCCTGGCGTACAACGGACTGACGAGTACACACGTGTTGAGGTGGAGAGGTACACTGTGCTTCCTTTTGGCAGCTCTCCGGACTATGATAGCTTCTTGGTTGGCTATCTGGCCAGCTTTTTGGACATGGGGACCCGTATAGCAGCCCTGGAGACAGCTTTACCGGTGTTGAGGAGAGAGATAGAGGTGCAGACTCCTGGAGGGATGATGGGAGTGTTGGAGGTTCCTCGTGTAGCACCTCCACTAGACCTTACTTCTGTTCAGGTAACCTGTAAAAGAAAGAAAAACATTTTTGCAGTTTATGTTTTCTTGTGCATTATTGATGATACTTGTAAAATGCTTTGTTTTGCAGATTCCTGCCAGCTGGGCGTTAGAGTCCTATCAGCTGAATTTGGACTTGGAGGCTTTAGTGCGCCGGTTGATGATAGGCGACGTTCCAGAGGTGCGCCCCCGAGCTATGCCGGGAGTGGTTTTCAGAGAGAGCGGTTGTGGCAGGGGTGGATCAGGCCACGGTAGAGGAGCTCGGGGAGCTGGAGGTAGAGCTCGCGGTGGTAGTGCCGGCAGAGGTGCTGATAGAGGTAGCGGTGCCAGAGGTGGAGGTCCCCGGGGGGCTGAGAGAGGCGGCGCTGCTGGAGCCAGTAGTGCAGGCGCAGGCAGAGCTGTGAGAGGTGCTAGTAGAGGGGCTGGCGGACCCAGCAGAGGAGGAGGACATAGAGCTAGTCGTAGTCCTTCTCCTGGCAGAGGGAGCTATCAGGTATTCTTTGTGTTTTCAGCTTTTGTACTTTCAGATTTTGCATATGATTCTTGTATACTGATGGAATTCCCTTGTTGTTTTTGTGCGGAGCATGTCTCCTCCTCCGAGGACTGAGCGCAGGAGGCCGTTGATGAAGCAAGCTGGTGGTGGTCCCACGACTCCTCCTTCCGATAGAGTACTTCGAGGGCGTCAGCCTTCTGTTGACAGACCGGAAGGGAGTGCACCAGGGAGTTCAGCTCCGCCGTCACGGTGGTCTATCAGAGAGGTAGAGAGCAGCGAGGAGGAGGACACAGGTCCCGCTGAGTCTGAGGAGCTTAGGCCTCGAGTGCAGAAAAGGCCTCGTGCTTGAGTAGGCAGGATGGGCCTGCGTGCCTGTTTTTTATTTGGGCGCCTGTTTGCCCATTCTTTCTTTTCTTTTCATAGATACGGCCTGCGTGCCGTAGTAGTAGTTTTGATGACGCCGGGCTTGTTTTGCCCCTGGATAGATGCATATTTACCTATGATATGGATACTTGCATTGGTTTTATAAAAAAATTGCATTTATGTTTATGTAGAATGACGTACATTGACAAAAACTTGAATCTTAAAAACCAAACCTAGCACTGAAAATGTATGACACGAGACTCTGTGGGGAAATGAAATATACATGAGTTTGAAACTTAGAATGACATAAATTGGACACTTTGGGCTTTTTGTGGGAAGAACTGGAAAAAATGATGAGAAAGAGAGGAGTTTAGAGTGAGAACGCCCCGCAGCTAGACATCTTGATTCAATAAATCCCGAGCGTACGCAACAATGCTTGCTTTGAATATCCCGAGAATTTCGTGAATAAGTTGCAAGATTTCATCCGAAACTCTTGTATCCGGGGTCTTTCGGTATACCCGTCCATTGAGATGTTCTTGAGAATGTGGAATGATTCTTCCCTTAAGCCTTTGATGCTCTTTTTTGGGTTGTATGTACAAGAAAAATGGCCAAAAAGAAGCTTGGAATGGGTCCCGGAGGGCAAAAGTTGGATTTCGGCTGGAAAACAGCCAAGTATGCCGTACGACATCAAAAATTGTACCGCACAGTGCTTTCATAATGCCGCACGGCATCGGCGTTTAGTGCCCCACTTCTGACGCTGTATTCTGCTGTAATCTGGGCTTTGATTTTGGCTTCCCAATGCATGTTTTACGCATTCAGAAACCTTGAAATGCTGAATGGTAATCTATCTTGGAAAGTTTATGAATTTTTGCATTGTCCTCACTTCCTCCAATGCGGCACGCTTCCTGAGGCGGGTGTTTCGTTTATAAATAGTACTGCCAACTCTTATATCCTCCTCATCTCCAACTATATCTCGCAAATGGCTGTTAGCATCTTAGCCTTGGTTCGTCCCTGGCTCGACGAGCTTGACGGTCTTGATTGGCTGAACTTTCGAGATCACAGGTTGGCGCCCATGCGTTACATTCGGGATGTAACCATACGCCCTGCATTACTTCATGCTGCTGTCCGTTCCTGGGATCCGAAAGTGCATGTATTCCGCTTTGGTCTTCAAGAGTTATGCCCCACGGTGGAAGAGTTCCACGCGTACCTCGGAGGTTTTGATCTGAAGACTCCCGTTATTCCTCTTCAGGGAGTGAATTATGCTGATGTGTTGTCCTCAAAGCTGGGTTTGAGTAAAAGTGCAGCAAGGTCCATGATCTAGGGAGGCGTGCTCAACATTCCGCGCTTGGTCAATCAGTTTCGACCTGAAGGTTTTGCATTGTGCCTTGTGATTCTTGCAGCGTTCCTGTTTGTTCGTACAGACAATCAGGCGGCAAGCGCGGTACTGCTAGGAGTGGCCAAGCAGATTGAGGAGCGCAAAGATGTGGCTCTGATGGTTCTGGCTGAAACTTTGATAGGCTTTGATAAAGTTTATGCTGGGCGGACCAATGTTTTTGAAGGCAGTGCTTTGCTCTTACATGTAGGTTTCTCACTCAGCTCTCCTTTTTCTGGTTTATTCTCTCATTCTCTTTTTACCTCAACGCTCGGGTTTAGGCTTCCTATGGCTTCTGACTTGTTTTCTCTCTCATGCAGACTTGGCTTTGTGATAAAGCTGCTCTACTGGAGGCAGTGCCGCGGAACAGGGTCCATGAGACACGAGGCTTCATTCAGAGGGAGTATTAGGAGTTTCACAGGAGTGTTTCTGGTTGGGTTCAGGTGCTTTCCTAGCTTAAAGAAGACACAGTTTCTTGGCGCCTGAACTGGATGGATTGCCCGACCATGACGGTGAGCAACATGGGACGCCACAGGGTTGTCCTGGCGAGTCTGTCTGGCTGGGCCTTTTACATTCCTTACCGCATTCTCCGCCAGCTAGGCGTTGATCAATTGATACCATCTGTGTACCCTGAAGCCTTTGTCGCGCCAAATTTCAACCATGCAACTATCCAGGCTTATCAGCGCACTTGGAGGGAGCGTGCGACAGTTTCCAGGGATCAGAGTCCCAGCATTGCGCTTTCGGAGCGTTATAAGAGATGGTTGGTACAAGAGATTGAAGCAAGAGAGAATGGGAATCACAATTGACATATGCCTTAGTCTTAATGTACCCGAAATAAATTGCTGACCCATGACATGTTTTATGTGGGCCAATGTTTTGCTTTTTGTGTTGTAAAAGATTCATGCTCAGCCATGTAATCGAAGAAATTAGTTTGAATAAAAGTGAATCGTGAAAGTTTTCTGCTTTGATTCTCATTGATTGTGATTGTATGCGCGAATGACGGCTATGGCTCAGCTCAAGAGATGTTACAAAAGTTGCGACCGGTCCTCAATGTGAGGATGCCTACGTATCCTTAAGAAGGAATCAGGTCATGACGTAGTTCATGCATGCAATTTTGGCTAGGGTTCACTCGAGTATTTTCACTCTCCTTTTGTGCTCTAAATTTTGCCTAGTACCGCCCTTTTGGGTTTTCGGTCTAGCGAGCTCTTTTGATTCATTTGTCTTGAATTTTGCCTAAGCCGCCCGATGTGGGTTTTCAACTTAGCAGACTTGCTCTAATTTTTGCCTGGCACTGCCCGCCCTTGCGGTTTTCAGTCCAGCGAGCTTCTCTCAGGGATAGTATCTTTTGAGCTGATCCATGTTGACCAAGGTGGAGAATTCATTGCCGTCGAGATCGATGAGTTGAGTAGCACTTCCGGACAAGATCTTCTTGATGATGTATGGTCCTGCCCATTTTGGCCGAAACTTCCCTCGTGGATCGAAAACTGGAGCCCGGATCTCCTTCAAAATCATGTTTCCTTCCTGCAAATTCCTGGACCTGACTTTCTTGTTAAAAGCGCGTGCGATTCGGCGTTGATACCCTTGAACATGATATAAGGCTTTGAGCCTTCTCTCGTCAAATAGCATGAGTTCTTCGAACCTTGCGCTCTGCCATTCAGCTTCCTCGATTTCTGCTTCTATCATGACCCTCAGAGATGGTACCTCAAGTTCGATAGGGAGAACGGCTTCCATACCGTAGACCAAAGAATAGGGTGTTGCCCCTGTCAGAGTACGGATGGATGTCCGGTATCCCCAAAGTGCTAACGGCAGCTGTTCATGCCAATTTCTTACAGACTAAATGGTTCTTTCTAGTATTAACTTGATGGTTTTGTTGGCAGCTTCAACAGCTCCATTGGTTTGTGGCCGGTAGACGGTCGACTTATGGACCTGGATCCCAAAATCTTCGAGAACCTCGGCGGCTCTACCCTTGAAGTGAACACCATTGTCGGATACAAATGCGTGAGGCACGCCATATCGGTAAACGATGTTTTACTTGATGAAATGAGCGACCTGAACTGCGGTGAGGGTAGTGTAGGAGGCAGCCTCAACCCACTTGGTGAAGTAATCGATAGCAACTAGGATGAATTTGTTCCCATTTGAAGCAGCTGGGGTGATCTTGCCGATGACGTCGATGCCCCAGGTAGAGAAGGGCCAAGGCGAGGTCATAGAATGAAGTTCCGATGGTGGTATGTGCATGAGGTTGGCATGAATCTGACACTTGTGACACCGTCTCGCATATTCAATGCACTCGGTTTCCATGGTGGACCAGTAATATCCTTGTCGCAAGATCTTTTTGGCGAGCATGGTTCCGTTCATGTGAGGGCCATAGACTCGGTTGTGTACTTCTTCCATGATTCTGGTTGCTTCTCTGCCGTCCACGCACAACTTGTGCATTCCGCAGTGAGATCTTCTGTACAGCCTGCCCCCGCAGATGATGTAGTGAGAAGCTAGTTTTCGAAGAGCAATTTGGTCCTTCTTGTCAATCCCAGTCGGGTATTCGCTTTTTTCAATGAAGCTCCAGATGTCATGGTACCAGGGGAGACCATCGTCAGGCTCATCAATAGCCATGACATTTTCATAAACGGGCTTGTCCCTTTGTTCGATCATAATTGGCCGGAGCTTGACTCCATTAGGTATTTCCACCATTGAAGCTAATGTTGCCAAGGCATCGGCGAACCGGTTGTTTAATCTGGGCACATGAGTGAAAGTGACGATCTGGAAATTCGATCACTTCCAATCTTTTAGCGCCGATTCCTAGGGCAGCTTCCATCCCCACAATACACGCTTCATATTCTGACTGGTTGTTAGTGACCTCGAAGTTTAGCTTGAAAGCGAGAGGGATGTGTGACCCTTCTGGTGAAATAAGCAAGATTCTAATCCCGAATCCTTTCTGGTTAGCAGCCCCGTCAAAATAAAGCAACCACACATCATTGGTCGTGGTCATGACATTTTCGTCGGGAAATTCGAAACTCGCGTCTTCTGGTCCTTCTACCGGATGATCAGCTAGAAATTCAGCGACAGTTCTTCCTTTTACAGACTTTCGAGTTACGTACTTGATGTCGAATTCGGCTAACAGGAGCAACCAACGTGCCAGTTTACCTGTGAGTGCTGGTTTCTCGAACAGGTATTTGAGAGGGTCCATCCGAGAGATCAGCCTTACCGAGTAGGCTAGCATGTAGTGTCTAAACTTCTTGGTAGCCCATATCAAAGCCCAACAAACTTTCTCCAAGGAAGTGTACCGCTCCTCGCATCCGGTCATCTTCTTACTGATGTAGTAGACTGCTTTCTCACTGCCGCCTTCGCCTTCTTGCGCTAGCATGCATCCCATTGCTGATGGGGTAACAGATAGGTACATGATGAGGGGTTGCCCCGGTGTTGGTGGCATCAGCACTGGAGGGCTCTGAAGATACTTCTTGATGGCTTCGAAGGCTTTCTGACATCTGTCGTCCCATTTGAATGGTACATCCTTCTTGAGTAGTCGAAACATCGGCTCGCAAGTTGAAGTTAACTTGGCGATGAATCTGCTGATAAACTGAATCTTCCCGAGAAAGCTTCGTACTTCCTTTTCTGTCCGGGGTGGTTCCATTTCGAGAATAGCCTTGATCTTGGAAGGATCTATTTCAATTCCTCGTGTAGTGATCATGAATCCCAACATCTTTCCGGCTGTGACGCCAAACGTGCATTTCTCAGGATTGAGGTGCAACCAGTACTTGCGAATCCTCTCAAAGAATTTTCTGAGGGCGGGCAGATGTTCTTCCCTTTCCTTGGCTTTGACAATCATGTCATCCACATAAACCTCAACTTCTTTGTGGATCATGTCATGTAGCAGTGTTATAGCCGCCCTCTGATAGGTTGACCCGGCGTTCTTCAATCCAAAGGGCATGACCCTGTAACAGTAAGTGCCCCACTCTGTGGTGAAAGTAGTTTTCTCGCGGTCTTCGGGAGCCATGAGAATCTGGTTGTATCCTGAGAAACTATCCATGAAAGAAAGAAGTGCATGACCTGTAGTGTTGTCCACAAGTACATCTATGTGCGGTAGTGGGAAATCATCCTTAGGGCTAGCCTTGTTCAGATCCCTGAAGTCTACACAGACTCGAATTTTTCCGTTCTTCTTTGGGACAGGAACGATGTTTGCAACCCACTGGGGGTATTCTGTTACCATTAGGAACCCAGCGTCTATCTGTCTCTGAATTTCCTTCTTAATTTCCAACACCCAATCAGGTCTCATTTTGCTCAATTTCTGTTTGACAGGCTTTGCGTCTGGGTAAAGCGGGATTCGATGCTCCACAATCTCGGGGTCGATGCCAGGCATCTCTGCGTGCGACCATGCAAAAACGTCCTCGAATTCTTTTAGGAGATCCGAGTGGGCTTTGAACTCTTCTGGAGATAGTCCGGAACCAATTTGAACCATGCGCGGATTGCTTTCATTTTTCAGATTTATAAAAATAATTTCTTCTTTTATAGGCTAAGCATGCCTTTCATCTTCCCTTTTGATTAGAGATCAAAGTTCTTCTGGAATTTCTTCCTCGAAAATCTCTTCATCGTCGGGGTCAACACAATTTATTTCGGATACAGCAAGATAAGCAAAGTCTACTTCATTGATAGCAAATGCGGGGGCCGCAGGGGCGTGATACATGAGAGTGGACTCGAACTCAAAAGAAAAGTGATGACGCGGGGGAATGACAAATACATGTTCATGGTAAGACTCAGACTCAGTGCTAGACTCAGATTCTGACTCAAATTCAATGCTAATGTAAGTGATTCTAGGTACAAAAGTGCAATTTTTATAAATTCCATTGGCATCCATAATGAGTGCAGTGACATCTCCAAGGGCATCCTGGCTCAGCATCATCAACTCTACCTCCTCGGCAAGCTCCAAATCAGGCTTCAAATCAAACAGCATTGCAGCAGGCTCGTCTTCCTCTTCCACACCTATCAGGCTCTCTTCCCCAAACAGCGATTGGAGATTCCCTAAGTCAAGAGTTTTGATCCAGTCAACTCGAAGTGCCTTAACCAGTTCTTCCCTCTTTTCAGCTTCATCGTCACTGTCCCAAGTGTCGTGTGCAAAGATTTCAAAGCCCGGCAGCTTAGTCTTTGTTTCCAGGTCCCAGAATGGTTCCGGTTCCCCATGATAGGTAGCTTCGGGAGCTTTCACAAACTGAATGGGTTTCTTCTTGGCACCAAATTGCATCTTCTTTCCCTTTTTTTATTCGCCGTCAGCTGGCTCATAACCGAGGCCAAAGCGGTGGTTATTTGTTGAGATTTCAGGGAACTCAGTCATTCCTTGATTGTTCAGTCCTAACCCCAGGCCGGACAGGTATTCCATCTTTCTCATCATTTCCAAGGTAGTTGAGCTGACTGAGAAATCCTCATCCATCTTGACAGTAAGGACTGACCCTAAAGTATCGAAAGAAAAACCACCGAGGGTGACATCTTCTTCTCCATGAGCGATTTCAAGTAGTGGTGCATTGTCAGGGACATGTGGACGGATTCCCGAATCTCCATGAATGCTTAGAGTTCCTATAGCCAGTTCGAGTTGGACTTTCTGGTGTAGAGAAGAAGGGACTGCCATGATATCTGATCGATGGAGCCAAGGTCTGCCAAGCAACAGGTTAAAAGGTGAGGGAATGTCGAGTATGTGGAACTCGATATCCGTTTTGAAGTCTTCAATCACCACTTCCATTTGGATTACCCCAATCACATCCCTGCGAGTGTTGTCATATACGCGCACTCCGAGGTTAGAAGGCTAGAAGTCTTTGTTCTTGAAACCCAAACAGTAAGCTGTCCGCAGAGGACAAACGTTCAGAGCGGATCCGTTGTCAAGCAGAACAACGGGGACCCATTTTCCCATGCACTTGAGAGTGATGTGCAAAGGTTTGTTGTGGCCAGCTCCCTCCGGGGGTAAATCCTTTTCAGTGAAGACAACAACGTGCTTTGCACGAGCTGGAGTGAGCAGTGCCACCATGGTTTCTGGGGGAGTACCAGGTGGTACTTCCATGTTGGACAGAGTTTTGATCATCTCCTGACGATGTTCCCGGGAGGAAGAGAGTAAACCCCAAATTGAGACTGATGCTGGAGTTCTTTCGAGCTGTTTCTGAACCAAGTCTTCCGCTGTTGCCCGGTTCCTTTGAGGTGGTTGAGTAGTGACTACTGGCTCGACCGGAGGTGAACTTTCCTGAACAGGGTCATCCCAGATGAATTCTTCTGGCTGAGTTTGGTGTGAGATGTTTCTTTGAAGGTTGGCTGGTTGGTAGATTCGGCCGCTTCTCGTTACCCGATTGACTGTGTCCTCCCAGAGTTGTTGGTTTTCACCCCAGAAATCTTCAAATCCTTCACTGACTTTGCATTTGACGGCCTTGATAGCCTCTCTTTTCTATTTTTCGTGTTGATCTTTAGCCCACAAGTCTATCAAATCGCCCTGGACTCTCTGACTGCTGATGTCAACTGCCTCCAATCTTGTTTTCAGATTTGCTACCTCTAACTCTTGCCAAAAAGACTGGTCTAGCATGGATTTATTGATTGTCCATACGTCGTCGCTACCAACTCGGATGTCGATAACTTCATCCTCGTTCCATGTGGTTGTCTGGGGATCTGTGACCAGAACCGATATGTTGGAAGAGTGTGGAAATGGCGCAGGTGGCCGTGGGAGAGATTCTCCGATAATGTATGCCTGAGGGAACCAATCTTGATCATTGAAGACCGTTTCGATGGCTTGTTGATTCTCTTCTTCGGGAAGTTGAGATAGTGAATGGCTGCCTGAAGGGTTGCGCTAAAATAGAGTCGGGAGTGAAACGGTATCCAAAGGGTCGGCGTAGATTGCCATCTCTTCAACTTGGTTGATATTGAGACCTTTTGGCGTGCAAACAACTGGCTTGCCATGGATTTGTGGGATGATGTACTGGCTCGGGTCCCAAGAGATTAGCAAAGAACCAAACAATGCTTGCCGGGAATTTTCCCATTCTTGATCATTCATGGCCCATTCTCCTTCTTCGGCGAGGTCACTCCATTTGAGTTTGTGTCCATGGGCAGTGATGGCATAGACCTTCGGGTTTTTCGGCACTGGAATGAAAGGTTTTGGTTCAGTGATTGGCACGATGTGTAGGCTGGGATTGAACTGGGTAGGACTTTGGCCTTTTGGAGTGGAGCTGAGGGATATTTGGCTGATTTGGATGTTTTGCTTGTGGTTAGGCAAGGGATTGGAAATGGTATTGGGTTTTTGTTTGGGAATTAGGATGGTTCCATCATCAACTAAGTCTTGCACTACGCGTTTGAGACGGATACAATTGTTGGTATGATGGCCAGGCATTTGGTGGTAAGCACAGTAGACATTTGGGTTGTGATTTGCAGGAAGCTCTTTGGGTGGGTCAAGAGGCTTAATGGCATTTTTCTCAAGGAGCTTTTTGTAGACAGTGGTAAGAGGGAAAGGGAACTGGTAAAATTCTCTTCTCGGCTGGGAGGTGTTTTGGATCGGTGGTGATTGGGTGGCTATCTGGTTTACTGGTTCAGCTTTGACTGGTTTCGGGTTGAAGGAATTGGCTTGAGCCAGACTGTAAGTGCTTGGTCCGAAAAGGGTGCTGCTGTTACCGGAGTAGACTCGCTTAGGTCGAGAAACGGATTCTCCTTTGTCAAATATGCCAGTGCGGATTGCATCTTCTACTGCGAGGCCGGCTTCATAAAAGGTCTTGAAATCGGCGAAGGTTTGAAAGACCACCAAATGTTTAGCAAGGTCAGGTTCCAACTTTCGAGTAATGATCCTCATTTGTTCTTTCTCCGAGGGCCTATCCATCATCTGTGAAGCCTTTCCTCTCCAGCGTTTGACAAAGTCGGTGAAAGATTCATTCTTTCCGATCTTCGTGGATTCTAACTCCCGAATAGTCATTTCCAACTGGATGTTGTAGTTGTACTGAGCCACAAAGGCTGCCCCAATGTCTTCCCAAGTTTTCTTCTTTGAATTGTCCAAGTTCAGAAACCAACGGAGTGCAGATCCCGTCAGGGTTTGCTGGAACATTTGTGCCATGGCATTTTTCTCCACATCATACATGGATAAGGTACCCACATACGTTTGCAAGTGTGCTTTTGGATCGCCGCTTCTGTCAAACTTGTCCCAGTCAATGGGTTTGAACTTGTCAGGCAGCTTAGCATCAGGGAATAGGCATAGTTTCTCCATGTCAATGCCTATAGCAGCGATCTTTTCTTGCTTCTGAACTGATTCCTTGAGTTTGGCCACCTTGGCCATCATAGCATCCATCTCTGGGTGATTATTTGACGATTCCCCAGAAGGCAATCGGGAAGTAATGTCCTGGATCAAGATCATCATCTGAGCCATTTGCTTGGCATTGGCGGCTCGTTGATCTTCCAAAGCTTCTTTGAGAACCTGAACCTCGGTCTTTTCTATCTGTTCTGTATTCTTGGTCATGACTGGAAGGCTAGCTGACTGTTCCTCTCTTGACTCAATCCGAATTAATCGCTGTTGGGGAGTTCGAGCCCAACCAGGTGCAGGAGTGCTCTTGTTTTTGCCAATGGTTACGTACTGATAGTATGAGCAAGATAAATTATGCTGTACATGTAACCTATTTACATGAATGAATGATGTGTTATGAATGAAGCCAGATTGCCCCAATTTTCTCTGATTTTGCTGAATACAACGGCCGGACCGAGGTTGCCTACGTATCCTCGTGGAGAGGAATCAGGCCGTAACGTAGTTCGGGACTGCAAATTGGCTTCCAAATTTTGATAAAAAGATGTCTTTTTTCATTGATCACCCAAGCAGGGGGTGACGCAAAAGGTGTTCCGACAGGCGGAGAACAGACTCGATAAGCAAAGTACAGGTTATTACAGACTCGGTAAATAACCCATACAGGAAACAACAACAGACTCGATAAGCAAACTGCAACAGACTTGGTATTCAGACTGGACAACTGATGTTGGTTTTATTCCAAAAGAGCCCTTGACAGCTTGATCAGATCTGGTTATAGTGCATGCTCCAACTTGTTCAGATTGTGACTTCATGGGATGGGATGAGTTGGGTTGACCGGGGTGGATGGTGAACTGGCTTCACCGAGCTTCTGCTTCCCTTTGCGGGCTCTGGCTTCCTCTTCTTGTTGTTCCTGAAGTTGATGGGGGGATATGTCCTCATTGTCACGAAGGTAATCTTCGTAACATCCATCACAGTTGCATTCATCCCAGTATTTGTGGCCAGTGACTGGGTCGGCAAAGTAGTACACCGGGTGACCTTCTTCGTCAAAGTACTTGATCGATGGCATGGGACAGAAGTTTTCATCATCTTCTTCAAATGTGACAGTGATTTTGTCTGGGAGCATGTTTGGGCCATCTTCCGGCGAGACATGGAATTTCCAGCCCGGATGGCTTTCAGTGCTGTCCCATTGATTGGGCTTGGTGACTTGGTCAACCCACTTGTAGAGCTTTTCACCTCTGGGAGTCTTCTCTTCAGGCTTGGGGGACTTGTCTTCCTCAATGATCCAGACGGGAGCGTTGTGGTGGGTGGAGAAGGTAGATTTGAGTCTCTTATTGCTTGGTTGATCAACCATTGTTCTCTGAGAAGAGAAGTACTGGTTTTATTTGGGAAAGAGTGGTGCCGATTTGCAGAGGATTTTGTAAAATGAGAAATTTTTTTTTATTCAGCTTGATCAGAGATTATCGGGGTAATCTTTGGATGAGTGAAGTGAAAGCCTAGGGTCAATCTTAATTGGTGTATGCATGCAAAATGACAGCAGTATATACAAAACAGTAGACAGGCAGCATGGTATGTGCGGAAAGCGATAAACAGGCAGCATGCCGACAGGGTATAGGAAAAACAGTAATCACGCAGCAGGATATAGCACGAAATCCTACCCTGTCGGTTCCTGTCTTAGGTTAGAAAGTTCTAAGGATATGTATATGCAGAGGCTGGTTTTGGTTTAAAGGGGGTTCCCCAGACTAGAGCCAATATTTGCCTCCCCTTTGCACAGAATACTGACGTGGCAAGGGTAATAAAGGCAGGCTGACTCATCATCGTCCAAGGTTGCCGAGAATCCTGGGATGTCCTAACACCAGCGAACTGGGTAGGGTAACCAAGACGCAGCGGCGAGGCTAGTATCCATGCACGTGCAATGCAAAAGTTTATCAATAAAATCTTTTCAAAAATCCCACAAATATTTTTCAAGTTTGGCTCGCTTTTTAACTAAATCAAAACCTTGAAATTTTACTTGTGCAAACAACCGGGAAAGCTCCAATCCAGATTGATCGGGCTTTCACCCTGACATCAATCCTTTCTAGTACGGCGTGAAGCACGTACTTGGTGTCAAGCTTTCAAAGGGTCGTTTTACAAGTGTAAAATGTCAAAATAAAGATTAATTTAAAATATCGTATCCCCAGCGGAGTCGCCATTTTGTGGACGGTCGATTTTCACGCAGGCGAAATAGATATCCACGAAGTTTTGGTTGTGAAAAAGGACGATCCGGGAAATGAAGAAAAATTTAGAGTCGCCACCCGGGGTTTAATTCTTAGAGAATGTTGGGTACTCGAGAAACCGTTTTAGAAAATAATGACTCTTGTGCCGCTGAAAAAAAAGGGTTTGATCTGCGAAAATTAGAGATTTGGATTCGGGAGCCAGGTTACCCGCGGGGAAGGTTTTGTTTCAAAAATGCACCCCGCGTGCCCGGAATTTTTCGGTCTTTACTGAACATTTGTGGGATTATTCTTTGAAAAGATTTTATTGGAAACTTTATTTCACGTAAACAGTATATCAAACAATAACATGCTTTAAAAGACATAAACAATAATAATAATTTAAACGATGCACAACCAGATAGATAAACGCAAGAAATTTAATCGAGAGGGGGGTACAAGTGAAAGAGACAGAAAGTGAAAGGGGTTCACTGTGATTGAACCCCTCTGGTTTTACCAGAAAACAGAGCATCGAATTTGGGAAAACAGGGCATTTACCAATAGCGTCGTACGGCGTCCGAATGTACACCGCACGGTGCCGAAAATGTGCCGCACGGTGCCTCTGCGCAGTGTATTATTCAAAAATTCTTATTTTCGTCCGATTGAATTCAACTTTGTTTTCTGATAAAAACCACACTTTTCTTTGATAGAAACAAGTTTTAAAAAATGGTTTTATGAAGGAATGTACCTCAATTTTAGGGACGGCATCCCGCGACAATAGTCGGTGTCGCGCGATACTTACCCGAGAGACTTGAATTTCACTTGATTCTCCCCGTTTGGACCCAAGGAATAGCCACAGAGCTATCCTCGAGCCCGATGGGGGCTCCCCTCAGAAGATTATAGCGGTTTTTGAAACACGGGTGTTTTATACCTTGAAGCGAACCGAACGGACGGGGAAGAAATTTGCGACTTTCGGGTTTGTGGATTTGAACCTTCTGAGGAATTTGTATAGAGTATGAGAGGGCAGTAACAGGATTGGGAAGATTTTTTATTTCTTTCTCACGGTTTTCACTCTCTCGTTTTTTCTTTCTTTGAACTCTCTTCTCAAACTTTTCAAAACCGACCGGGCAACCTCTCTCCAAACCGAAGGGTGACGACGGCATTTATAGGCGAGGGGTGAGTGAGGCTTGCACGCAAACGATAGGGACACCGGGAATCCTGAGCTGCTGGGCAGACCCGGGAATCCTGTTGATGGGACAGCGGCGCCGCACGGCGTCAAGAATATACCGTACTGTGCACATAGGGACACCGCACAGTGCAACTGAATTTCTAAGCCGCACGGTTCTGGGTTTTGGGCCGTACGGTTTCAGGTGGTTTGGGGGTTTTTTAGTTCATTCGATCCATCCGTTCCAAGGTATTTTTCGCGCATTCTTCTCATCATCGGGGATGCAAAAGTCATCAAAATTGGGGTGTCTACACTCTCCTTCTCCGGATAGAGAGATGCCTCGCCAGCCTATCAATCTGCTTGACGAGCTAAACCTCGGTGCTCCTCTCTCACCGGTCCTTTCTGCTGCCATTCCTGTTAACCCTCAAGATGCTTCAACTATTGCTCCCTCTTCTCAGTAGAGGGATAAAAGACCTGTGGAGGATCCTCAGATGCTCAGCCCCCTCCTCAAAGGCGAAGGACGGGGGATTCAAGTTCCAGCCACACGATGATGGGTTCCCCTCCTCTACTGTAGCCATGGGCTCCTCCTCTGGCACGTCCTGATGGTACCTCCCTCTCCATGGTCGACAAGATCTCCTCGGTGGACGTTGCATACGGTGTATCCCGAGCTGCTCTTCTTCCCCTGGACATGGACAGGGAGAAGAGCAACTCATACGATAACCTTATGAAGTCCATCTTCCAATCTAGTGCCAAGGTAAAGAAGATTCTCCTGTTTCCTTCTCGTCGTACCTAGGATTCCATCCCTCCTTACACCTTTATTTTTTGTTTTGTAGATTATGCAAAAGGCATCCGTGGGCTTTGAGAGAGCCAAGGACACTGAAAATGAGCTGAAGAAAGAACAGAAGAGAGCGGAGAGGGCTGAGAAGGAGAATGCACAATACTCTCAGTCCCTAAAGGAGGCCCGAGCAGAAACGGAGGTGCTGAGGGGAGAGAATGCTGATCTGAGAAGGAGATCGGAGGAGATCGAGCATGGTCTTAGGGAGCAACTTGTTGCAGCGGAGGCCAGAGCGGAGGCGGAGTACGACCGAGCTATTGTGGTGATCACTGACAACTATTGAGCTCAAATGCCGGCGGTGAAGGATGTTGTCTGGGAGATGGCTTGGCGAAGATGCCTCAGCAAGCTCGGCGTAGATGAGTCATCCCCTCACTGGACTGATATGGAACTGCCGAGCGATATGGCAGTTGCTCAGGATCGACTCACCGATCGGTCTCCTCCAAATCCTGAAGCTCAAACTGAACCCCACTTAGAGCAAACCCTTTCAAGAGGAGCCATAACTGATCTCACTGCTTCTACGGATGGTGCCACTTGGGGCCCCGTTGGTAACCCTGATCCCACTCTTGCCACTGTTGCTAGTCAGCACGGTGAAGAGGCTTGATGCCTGTTATTGATCCTGTCTTTTATTATCTGAACTCTACTCTTGGCCCTACGTGGCTTGTTCGGCCGTATGTGGCCTTTTGATACTTTGGTATTTCCTTCGTTTGATGCTGGTACTTTGTTTAAGTTTTTCCATACTTGGTTTTGTTTCTGTAAAAAAGTTGTGCCCTTTGTTTCATCAAGCATCCTCATGCAGTATTCATTGCAATGTATAAGCTCCTTCGTGCCATATTTGTCTGGTTTTCATACTTGAACTTTTATAACCCAAGTGTATTCATACCCAAGAATTCGTTGCAATACTTGTTGCATATGCTAAGTGTTTTCGCACTTAGAAAATTTGTTGCAATGTTCGTTGCAAGCCTAAGTTCTTTCATACTTAGAGCCTTATTGCAATATTCGTTCGCAAATCTAAGTTTTTTTCATACTTAGGAATTTATTGCAATGTTTGTTGCAAATCTAAGTTTATTCATACTTAGGAATTTATTGCAATGTTCGTTGCAAATCTAAGTTTATTCATACTTAGGAATTCATTGCAATATTCGTTGCAAATCTAAGTTTATTCATACTTAGGAATTTGTTGCAATATTCGTTGCAAATCTAAGTTTATTCGTACTTAGGAATTCGTTGCAATATTCGTTGCAAATCTAAGTGTTTTCATACTTAGAGTTTTACCAATATTCGTTGGAATACACACACTCTCTACTCCCCAATAGGAATCCAAATATTTGTGATAATATTTGGTTCATATTTAAGCAATATCACAATAAGAAAACAAATGAAATTTTATTCATGCTTGAGATAAAGGATCTAAATAACTTATGCTGGTGATTTTATTCGTAATCCCAACTAGGTATTAAAAACAGATGTGAATTTACTCGTATTCACTTTTTTTTAAAAGATGTGATTGTATTTGTGATCACATAAGCAAATTACTGGTAGAACTTTCTCAGGTTCTGGACGTTCCATGGCCGTGGTACTGGGTCTCCATCCAGGCCGACCAAACGATAAGCCCCAATTCTAGCAATCCCCACAATCTTATATGGGCCTTCCCAGTTCGGCCCGAGCTTTCCGTCCGTAGATATTTTGGTGTTAGCCAAGATCTTCTTCTTGACCACAACCGTGTTGGCTAGCCATTCCAGATAGCTCACTTCTCGTATGGCATCCGCTCTGAGTAGCCGCTTTACTTCTTCAATCACAGCGTCTGCGTGCTGTGGTGCCGACCTCCTTGCCTTTTGCACAACTGGTTTGTGCTGAGGATCTACGTTTAAATGGTGACAGATTACTTCGGGGTTTATTCCAGGCATCTCATGGGGAGTCCATGCGAATATGTCAATATGGTCCTTCAAAAAGGCAATCAAATCCTTTTCCTCCTGTTCGGCGAGGCTTTCGCCAACCAGGAAGTATCTTTCCTCATTATCTTCTTGGATCTGTATCTTCTTCAACCCCTCCACCATCTTCTTGGCGGGATCCCCTCCAACATCCTCCAAGATCGGCTAATCTGGAGCTTCAATCGTTTGGACCAGTTCGGCCCTTGGGGATTTCTTTAGTACCATGTTGAAGCACAGACCGGCTACCTTTTGATTTTCTCTGATGCATTCTATGCCCTCTGCTCCAGGATATTTGATTTTCTGATGGTAGGTGGATGGGATGGCTTTCATCTTGTGCATCCAAGTTCTCCCTATAATCACGTTATAGGAGGACGGCAGGTCCACCACCAAGAAATCGGTTTTAAGAACAACCGACCCTGCCCTGACAAGCAGCGTGACCTTTCCCATTGGCCATACTGTCTGTGCACTGAAGCCGACCAGAGGAACCAGACGTTTTTGCAACAAATTTGACGGGAGTTCCATCTTCTTGAAAGTATGGTAGTACATGATCTCCGTACTAGCTCCCTGATCAACAATAATCTTCTCAACGTCATAGTCCCTTATTCGTAAGGTGATTACCAACGCATCATTATGGGGCACCACTACTCCGTCTAGATCGTCATCAGTGAAGGTGATGGGGGTATCCATTACTCCTTCAGCTCTTGGCCTTTTCGTGTCGAGCTTCATGACCTATTTCACCTGGCCGTTCACCCTTTGAATGTGCCTTATTTCGTTGTTAGTATATGGGGCCACCAATCCATGTATCATATGAATTGTCCCTTTTGGACCTTTCTCGTAGTCCATTTCTTCTACCAGCTCGGCATCATTCTTGTTATCAGCCAGGAATTCTCTAAGATGGCCTTCCACCACTTTCTCATCCAGAAATTTTTTGTACTCCACACAGTCTTCAGTCATGTGTCCCCAATCTCTGTGATAGCTGCAGTGCTGATTGGTAGCCCTCCTCTTTTCCGGGTTCCCAGTCATCTTTGGGGGTCTTCTGAACCATGGCTCATTCTTGATCCTGTACAGCATCTTGTAGATTGGGACGTTGAAAGTTGCCATGACGCTGAAGTACGATTTGGGGTCCGGATCAGCTTTATCCTTCCTTTGCTGTACATAGTCCTTCCGTCCTGTTGTGTACTCCTTCTTGTACACCTTTGATTCCACCGTTTTCTTTTCTGGAAGCTGAGGTTGACCAGCCACAATCCTTCCCCCAGCCTGCAGGATGTCATCCTCCACCCGTGCGTGCTCCTGGATTCTTTCCATGAGCTTGGCCACCGTCTTCACTGGGTGCATAGTAAGTGATTCTCGTAACTTACTATGCATGGGCAAGCTTGTCTTGAATGTTGCCAGGGCATACTCCTCATTGCAGTTTTCAATCTCGTTAAAAGTCTCCCAATAACGTTTGGAGTACTGCCGCAGAGTCT
This sequence comes from Vaccinium vitis-idaea, assembly GCA_963854785.1. Classification (NCBI taxonomy): domain Eukaryota; kingdom Viridiplantae; phylum Streptophyta; class Magnoliopsida; order Ericales; family Ericaceae; genus Vaccinium; species Vaccinium vitis-idaea. Next base: position 22,760,486 of record OY978223.1, on the reverse strand, counting down.
CATCGTCCCTCTGTCTCATAGAGGTCAATGCATCAAAAGTTTTTGGAGCTGCCCTGCTTGTTAGAAACCGAGCAGTAAACTCTTCAGCTAATTGAGCCCAGCATAGGATTGACCCTTCTGGGAGCTTATGGTACCAGCTCAGGGCCACCATTCCCAAGCTGGATGGGAACATCTTGCACAACAAGGCATCTTCTTGCTCATGCATGAACATGGCCTGTTGATAGTGTTGAATGTAGGCCACGGGATCCGTGCTGGTTTCATAAGGGATGAAGGCTGAATGCTTTACCCTACTCGGTGTCTTCTCCGTTCGGATCCAGTGGGCCAACGGTGACTTAGAGATTTGGCCTAGGGCTTCCTTAGTTGCATCTCGTGCAGTTTTAGGTCCTCCTTCTGCTCGGCCGGTCTCCCTTTTTCTTACATATTGTTCAGGGGCGTGCTCGTTGGAACCAGATCTCTCGTATCTGTCCCTAGCATGCTTCCTTCTTTCTCTTTTTTCAACTGAGATGCTCCTTTCTCTCCGTTTTCGTGGAGAGGCTACTCGGTCGGCGGAGATGTCATCACGATGATGGACCCTTCTTTCGTCCACGTACTGCACGGATCTCGTTCGTGAACGTAAATCTTTCTCCTTCTCTTGGAGTTGTTTCTTTAGGTCCTGAATCTCTCGTTCTCGTCGAGTGACTTCACGGGCCAGTTCTTCTGCCTCATGTTCTTTCCTGTCGAGGCTGTCCTCTTTGTGATCCCTAGCTCGCCTATGATCATCCCTTCTTGGTGGGCTTCTCCTCCGTTAACGTCGGATGGAGGCTTCCCCACATCTCGGTGGTGACTTCGAGCGTCTTCGCCGCTCGTCTGTTCTTGGAGAGTCATAATTTGTTAGGCGTGTATCCCTGAACTTTGGAATCTCAGGGATATGCCCTATATTGAACCTCCTTGCTGCTGGCTTTTTCTGTGGAGCTTTTAGGATTGCAGGAGTTTTGTCCACCCTCGTGCTCTTTCTCGTAGTATACACAAGAGTGGTTCCACCATCGTCTTCCACGTCCTTCCTTTGTGGGGTGCACAAGATAGGCTCTGAAACCACCATTGCTGATTTTTAATGAAAAGAACAAAGCTTTTTCGTAAGCGTTTCCCACAGACGGCGCCAATTGTACGGGGATAAAATCCACGTAGCCCTGGATCACGTGCTTCCTTGATTCAACCCTAAATCTGCAAGACAGAAAAAGGGTTAGAGCACCTTTGCCTCTCGTCGGCAAAGGCCCTCCGATGGCTAAGTCAGTATCTCGTACTCAAACTCTCAAATCACAATGCGTATGAAATGGGTTTCACAGCGTACCTTTTGTCATGTTTATTGCCTTGTATTTATAGGTGTAGACGTTCATCATCCTTAGGCATCTTGTGCCCCCTGTTTCCTATTCTCTTTAGGAATCCGTTTCCTAATAGGACTTTCCTATTAGGGACGAGTCTCTATGTCTTGCTAGATCTCGTCTAGCAGGGGTCTTCCTTTCCATATAGGATTCTTTCCTATATGGGGTATACTCCTAATCACGTTAGGACTTCCCATATTAATCCCTTATTTCACGGGATTGCTCCTTATCTCATAAGGAGCCGCTGTAGAATATTTTGGAATGTCTCACCGCCCTACTCGTGGCGGTGCCGTGCTTTCACGTAGCTCGGAATAACTCGTACATAGCTCAGCTCATCACGTCGAGCTGAATTATGTATTCCAGAATGCTGTTTAGGCTTTACACGTAGCCTTCCTAGCTCGGCCATATCAGGGGCATCCTTTATGCCTTACGCCGAGCTAGTGCATCCTGATTTATTAGTTTACTCTTTACTAGTCCCAGCCTTATTCGTGGCCAAACCAGATCGACATAGGGTTTAAGGACTCCCTATGTGGTGCCGAGCTATTTCACCCCTCTTGTGGTGATCAACTAAGGCACGTGCTATGCCCCTTATTAGGGCTAATCAGGTTTTACCCACTCCAGGGCTGACTATTTTTAATCTCAGAAGAGGCCTTATTAGAGGGGTTGGGCCGCTTCAAGTTAGAGGTGCTTGCATCGAACCAGTTTAATAGCGAAAACCTATTTTCTCGGCCATCTGATTTCTGTGAATTTGGGCCTAGGGTTTTTGCTATTCTAGGCCAGGTGGGGGTGATCAGTAAAATGTTTACCTGTATTGGGCCTTCTAGGCTTCCTTTGTACAAGGGTCCAATGCCCATAAACAGGGGTTTGGGCCACTTTGTTGTTGGTGATCGTTTCCTCAACCGTAGTTCCACTAGCTGTTACCACCGGTGGTTTTTGAGCAGCTTCTCCTGGCGGTGGGTTAGGTTTGTTGCTCCATGTACATTGGTCTTATTGATGGCCAATCCTCCCACATCCGAAACACATGATCAGAATGTGTTCATATTCAACACGATAGATTTTTCCTTCAATCAACACTCTTGATTTCACCAGTTTACTAAGATCAATTTCCACACACACTCTGGCGTCTCTACCCTGTCTGTCTCCACGGTAGTAGAATCAGCTCTGATAGGCCGCCTTAGCCGACGAGCAATTCTGAACATATTCTTTTCATAGTAATATTCTAGTGGGAAATTAGGAAACCGAATCCAAACGTCCGTCTTGATTTCCTCCGCTTCGTCCGGTTTGAATCTGGGTTCCCATTCCCTCACCGTAATGTATTGATCGTTCCAAGGTCCTGTAGTAAGAACATGAGTTCTATCACTAGCCATATCAAATTTGAAAACAACAAATCCCAATCCAATTTCTAGGGCACTAAAATCTCCCTGTAGATCCCAAACAGACTTGACTTTCATATAGAGGGATTTGTAACCAATTGGGTATCCAATGGGTTTAACAATGACTGCATTCTTCCATGGTTGCCTACTGTAGTTCAGTAGGCTCTGGGGAAGCTTAACCACGGGAATTCCATCGACTTCCTCTTCTTCATCAAAGTTCCCTTCCTCTTCCATAAAATCCTCATCTAAGGGTAAAGATTCCACATCATCAGAAAAGGAGATTCTTTACCCCTAGTTGCAGTGAGAACTTGTTTAAACGAGAGAGGCTTAGGTGTTCGAGCGGTTGTAGCAATCCCAAGACTATCTGGGTTTTGAGATCGCTGATTCTCTTCGGAGTTGCACATGATAGTATCTTTGATATGTGGTGAATCTGCTATGGGTGTATCCTCTGTCATATTTACAGAGTAATCGTGGTCGTTCTTGACCTTCTTCGTACTTTGTACAAGGTGATTAAGCTAGCATAGAGCCGTTGGTAGAGCTAGACACTTTCTCTCTCTAGAAAAAGCTGTGGTGGTATGACTCTACTTCAGTGACAATGATTTATTGTTCAGCTGCTTCAGCAAAGGCTGGGGCTTCTCAATTAGTCGGCAAATAGTGAATGATATTTGTCGCATTATCTGAATGAACGAAGAGCAATAACTCAGTTAATGGCATTTTTTGGTATAAAAAAAAAGAAATTTATTGGCAGGTCCTATTATTAGGAATTTTGGCCCACCGGGTCCTGGGCTAAAATTTATTGCTGGAGAGGTCCTGGGGCACAAATATGGTTGGGGATTTTACTTTTTTGCCCATCCCCCTCGTCGTTACTCTTTGTTTTTACTAACCGTTTAGGCACTTTCATAGGATACCCTAGGATTTTAAGCCATTTTATAGGGTACCCTACAGTTTAGGGTACCCTAAATTTAGAATGTACATTTTAGAATTTAGACCGTACATTTTAGAATTTAGACTGTATATTTAGAATTTAGGGTACCCTACAATTTAGGGTACCCTAAATTTAGAATGTACATTTTAGAATTTAGACCGTACATTTTAGAATTTAGACTGTATATTTAGAATTTAGGGTACCCTACAATTTAGGGTACCCTAAATTTAGAATGTACATTTTAGAATTTAGACTGTATATTTAGAATTTAGGGTACCCTACAGTTTAGGGTACCCTAAATTTAGAATGTACATTTTAGAATTTAGACTGTACATTTTAGAATTTAGACCGTATATTTAGAATTTAGAATGTACATTTTAACACTCAAAATGTACATTCTAATTTTCAAAATGTACATTCTAATTTTCAAAATGTACATTCTAATTTTCAGAATGGGGGTAATTTCGGAAAAAAAAGTGTAAAACTTATGTCCAGGACCTAGTGAACTATGCGCATTATTTGTTCCGGACCTTACAAGCTATAAGACTTGTTTATAGGACCCGCCCACAAAAAGCCCATAAAAAAAGGGTTGCCTTTCAAATAGTAGAGACCCCTATTTGGAAGCTTCGAAAAGAAATGAATTTTTTTAACCCTCCAAATTGCACTAACCAATAATCAAGTTCTCCTCTATTAGAATTCCATAGAACAAATTCTATGCTACCCATCCCCCACTTCGCACAAAAATTTACAAGATTAACATGAATTTATTCACCATGATGATACAACGTAACTACTCTCATAAATACTACCAAACACGTTCGATCCAAAACACTGCTTTAAAATTATGACAATACTACTCTCATAAGTACAACCAACATGTTCAATCCAAGACACAACTTTAAACAAAGTGAAAATGAGAGCAAGGTATATGAAGTACACTTGTTGACTGTATATATGAGTTTTTCAATGGATTTTTATGAGATAAAATCATAGTTTTAAATAGCGGTATCGGTCGCAATATCGGTATCGGGACATATTGTCGATACGTCGTGGGAATCGGCTGTCTCCGCCGTGAATTTTTTAAAATCATTAGTAATATGTATAAAATTTGATTGTACACTTTTTTTTCTCTCATTGCCTTAATTAGTCACATTTTAATCAATCCAAGCACATACAAGTGAAACAAACCATGACAATAAGGTTATCATACGAAAATAAGCACACCGTGTTCTGCCCAAAACTATTCCCGTGACCTGACTCAATTCCTACCCAAAGCTAAAGTCTATCACTAGTCTCTAATAATATATAATAATAATAAAAGGCCAGCTGTTAAACCATTGCAACTACAAGTGTGTACGTTAACAAATAAAATAGTAAAAAAAGGGCAATCTATCACTTTACTTTCTTGATTTCTTCCCACTTTTCTAATTCACCTTCTTATTTGTTCTTCCAAGTGAGCCACTGAGCAGGGCCTTCCCATCTCTCTCTCTCTCCCTCTCTCTCTCTCTCTCTCTCTCAAAGAAGGCGGCATGCCTCATGCCTTCAAGATCCAGCTGGAGCCCGATTCCCATTGAAGGAAGGTAAAAAAAACTCTATTCTTCAAGCCAGACCAAATCGTCCAACCAAAATAATCCTTATGGGTCTGAATAATTTTGCTTAAATTTGTGAGTTTTTGTTTCGTTTTGGTTTATATTAGTCATTTGCGGTTTCCTTTTCTTCCTAGACTAGATTCGCAAAATGGGGAAGAAGGCAGAAAACTGAGAAGGAAGACTGGGCTTTGTTTTTTTTTTTTCCCCGTCTCGACCGATACACCGGTTGCGATTTTTCAGTCACACCGCTATATCGGTGTGTATCCGTACCGGAAGCCCAAAATCCCGGTACGAACCGGCCGAGATGGTACGTCTCGGTCGATATTTAAAAGTATGGATAAAATCTAGTTTTGTTTGGAGGTGTGATAAAATCACATTATTATTTTCAATTCATGGATAAAATCTAGGTTTGATAAAAAAGTTTTCCTGTTAAATTTCTTGGAGGGTTCCAACCTAAAACCAATTGGCAATAGGTGGAGTAACCTCAAGAATTTATTAACCAGGCTTGGGTGGCTTAGATGAGCAATGTGGGATAATTTAACACTCCCCCTCACGTGCAGCCCGGATGCACGGGGAGGTACGAATTGAGGAGACCAGGAGATTTGACTCAGGAAAAGGAGACTCGACTGTGAACGGCCCACCGAGATTGTTCGAAAAGATTGTGATTTGTTAGAGTCGCCACCCGGATTTGAGGTCCGAACCCGAGAAACCGATAAAAATATGACTCATTGCCCATAGAAAAAGATTTTACTGATCATGGCGGAACCAAAGATTTCTCGAATTCGGGGGTTTGGTTACGAGAGGGGAAGGGTTTTAAGGCACCCCTCTCGCCCGGTCAGTGAACCGGTCTCTACTTGATATTTTGTGGGATTTTGGAAATGTTTAAAATTTGATTTATTCACATAAATGGGGAATCGGGGACAGGGATCACATAATAACAAAATATACAAGGGATGCGATTTTACAGTGGATGCTTGTGCGCGTGATCTACATGGATGATGAACGTGAAACTACAAATGTTCTAAGAAATAAATTATAACAAAAATCGTACAATAACTCAAGTAATTATAAACATGAGATTTATCAAACTATTTGCAATCTGGATTCCAGAATGGGGATTGAGCGCTCAAGGGTGATGACTTGAGCGCTCAACCCTCATTCCACCCGAACATTTTCCTTGCTGGTTTTTAACATTTGGCAATACTTTAAGACCTCAAACCACTACAGAAACGTCACACAAGCATCACTTCTCTTTAGAAATCACCAGAAAATGCTTAAAACAAACTTGCTTTAGAACCAGTTTGAGCGCTCAAGGCTCATGGGTTGAGCGCTCAAACCAATTCTGCAAGAAAGAGGGATCCAGATCACATACACTATACTGATAACTTATATACACTAACAAAGAATTAAACCATAAGCCATCACCCAAATTGCTTGAAAATTGCAAATAAGGCCAAGAACAGCTTGAGCGCTCAAAGATTTGACCTTGAGCGCTCAAGCCATAACATGGCTTTCCACTGTTTAACCTTTAAACTGATTTTACTACTTCCTCAGGACCACCAGAGGCATAAAATAAAGTTTCAAAAGGACAGACAGCCACTGTTTTGCAATCAAACATGAGAAATTTGAAGTTTTTGATGTTTAATCACTATGAAAAGATTAATTTACATTCACGCATGTAATTTTGGTGTGGAAATAAACGGTTTTGAAAGCTACATGAACACAATTAACTTTCAGACGATGATCAAAACCAAAAGAAAGCTCAGAAGTTAGCAAAACAGAGGCCTGTTCAGAACTGGGCTTGAGCGCTCAAGGACAGAGGCTTGAGCGCTCAAACCTGTTGTAACTGCAGATTTGAAGAATGTTTTTAAGCAACTTTCAGGCCTTTGTGAGTTCAGTGCAAGTATAGAGAACTTGCTTAAACTCACTAGCCTTCCTCAGAAGGATCAAAACAGTGAGTTCATCACATGTTTTTACTACCTTTTTGGAAAATGTTTGAGACTTGAGCTTGATTCTGGACTTTGAGAGGTTGATTATGGATGTTCTTGGCTTGTATTCTGGACGAATTGGACAATGTAGGTGGTTGATCGATGATCAAAGGTCAAATTTCTGGGTTTGATCAAGGGTATTGTAGGTGGTTTTAATGGTAAAAGGATGGTTTTGAAGAGAGAGAGAGAGAGGAGTGGTTTTTCTGGTGGAAACCGAAGATGATGAGCAGTAGAATTCTCCTCTCAAACCAGGGGGCAATGGGTGGTTTTATAGAGTGAGTGGGAGGGAAGAAAGGAGAGAGAGAGAAGTGGGTTTGTGTACTTGGGAGCATTTTAGGCGTATTTCAGGACTTAGTGGGGTGTATTATACGTATAGGGATCGTATAAGATCAATCACAGACGCTCCCATGCAGGAAATCTCATGATGAGATACTCTGCAAGTTGCTGACTGGACGGGAGTTGAGCGCTCAAAGCCGTGGACTTGAGCGCTCAAGGTGCTCCTCAGGGGTTTGAGCGCTCAAGGCCTCAAGCTTGAGCGCTCAAGGTTCATGGTGGCAGATTGATGGTTTGGCCTGGTTCAACAATGCTTGGGTTGGTTTGGCACATTTTGATTGCTTGGGTAGTGTTTGGTTGGTTTTGATCAAATTCAAATCATTTTCAGCAGTTCCAGGTAATCGTGATTGATCCGTTTCATCATCGGAAATGCACGAGCGTATCTCGGGTTCAAAATTGGGGTGTCTACACCTGGGTTCAAAATCGGGGTGTCTACAGTTGTCCCTCTTGGACGGGACTCGATGCCATTGATTTGGTATGAGTGACGTCCAAGACATAGATAACCCGACTCATTCCCCGCGATACATCTCAAGTCACAAAGGAAAACTTTAAAGATCAATCGGTCGTGCCACTCAGGCTGCCTACGTACCCCATTGTAGGGATCAGACCGGCGTAGTTCCTGGGGGCATATGCAAGCAAATGCAACGGGTTCTCCTGTCCATCAGGACGATTGATTAAAAAGTTTGGTCCCTCAGGACAATTGATTTAAAAAGTTTTGTCCCTCAGGACGATTGATTAAAAAGTTTGGTCCCTCAGGACGATTGATTTAAAAAGTTTTGTCCCTCAGGACGATTGATATAAAAAGTTTTGTCCCTCAGGACGATTGATAACATGCAAATCGACGAGCCTTCCCGGGTCGTGAAATGCCAAACAATTATGCGAATCAACGAGCCTTCCCGGGTCGTGAAACGCCAAACAAATGAATTATGCAAATCAACGAGCCTTCCCGGGTCGTGAAATGCCAAACAATTATGCGAGTCAACGAGCCTTCCCGGGTCGTGAAATGCCAAACAAATGAATTATGCAAATCAACGAGCCTTCCCGGGTCGTGAAATGCCAAACAATTATGCGAATCAATGAGCCTTCCCGGGTCGTGAAACGCCAAACAATTGAATTATGCAAATCAACGAGACTTCCCGGGTCGTCAAACGCCAAACAAATGAATTATGATTTTACGTAAATCGTCAAGCCTTCCCGAGTCGAAACACTAAAAGCAAATGATTGTGACTATGATTGTGATTGTGATTGTGATTGTGATTGGATTGCGATTGTGATTGTGATTGTGATTGGATTGTGATTGTGATTGTGATTGTGATTGTGATTGGATTGTGATTGGATTGTGATTGTGATTGTGATTGTGATTGTGATTGTGATTGTGATTGTGATTGGATTGTAGCTACCCTTTGAACAACGGGGAGGCTAAATTTAATGGGGCTATCCCTTGAGCAACAAGATAACCAATGATAAGATGATTGTCTACTGAGCAACGAGACAATCGAGGAAATGTGATTGCTTACTGAGCAAAGAGGCAATCTATACGCTATTGTACCAAACACATAAATGTGATGGTCTTAGCGGCACAATGGTTCGTCAACAACAAATTCTCAGAACAACTGATTAAATGCACTAACTGGTTAAACAAATATACTCAAACAACTTGACATGATTGATGTACACAATAAATGATTGATTGATTGAATGCACCAGCTAGGCGGCTTTTCAATGATTATCCCAAATGACTTGACCATGCTGGTTTTGAAATTAATTTTGAAAAAGGTGACCATTTCTGGTCTTGAAATTAATTTTGAAAAGGTGACCATTTCTGGTCTTGAAATTAATTTTGAAAAGGTGACCATTTCTGGTTTTGAAATTGATTGAAAAAGTTGTCCCTCAGGATGATTGGTTGAAAACTGTCCCTCAGGACAATTGATTGATTTAAAACTTGTCCCTCAGGATCATTGACTTAAAAGTTGTCCCTCAGGACGATTGATTTAAAAGTTGTCCCTCAGGACGATTGAGGACGATTGATTGAAAACTGTCCCGCAGGATGATTGCATGCGACTCGTGCATCGACACTCGACGACAATAACGACAACATTCCTTCTTTAAAAAAGTAGGAGGCTCAATGGGTGGCTCTTTTGCTTTACTGTCTTTCCCTTGAGGCCAAGGTTTGGGTTGGAGCTTAGCAAAACTTGAGTTTTGGATTGGTTTGAGGCTTTTAGGCTTCTATGCCCCAGTCCTGGATTTGGGTGTATGCTTCCCCAGAAATGGCATTAGGCTGACATGCCCCACAGATGATGATCCTCAAATCTGATTTTCTTTCTCGGCTCTGCTAATGGTTTTGACAACCAATTGACCATGTACCCAAACACAGGTTCTTTGATGCATTGAAATTGTTTCCACGAGTCAAGGATAGACAAGATTAAGACTACATGATTGACTGTTTGACAAAGAGGTGGATTTTTACAAGGCCGAGGAATTTGACCGGCCTTTTGGACAAAATGATGGACATTGATGAGACCGACAAGGCCAAAGAATTTGATCGGCCTTTTTGACAAGGGGGTGGACATTGATGAGACCGACAAGGCCAAAGAATTTGATCGGCCTTTTTGACAAAATGATGGACATTGATAAGACAGACAAGGCCAAGGAATTTGATCGACCTTTTTGACAAGGGGGTGGATTGTGACAGATAAGACTTGGGGAATTTGATTGACCAGGTTGACATGACGGATATGAGCAACTGTGTGAATGGCTTGATTGGGGTGCCCTGAGTGAGCAAAGGTTGATACGGAAGAACATGTCAACTCGAAGGGTATGGAAGACTATGCTGACCCAAAGTTTCTGAAAAATGGCAACCATGCTTCACCATTGATGTCGAAATTGTCATGATAAAATTAGATTTTGATTTTGTGATTGTTTTACTCCGTCAAGTGATGTTCATTCAAATCTACAATAAAACACAAGATTTCTTGTCGTGAACCCATGCCCCAGATTGTTGATGATGCCTCGTTGATTTTTCTTCAAAATGCCCCAGTTTAGAGGGCTGCTAATGAAGACCTGTTGATATGCCCCAGTTTGGATTTTTGCTTTGCATGACGCCAGTGTTTGCACAATGCTTTGACTTTTTCAAGGGAGATTAGACTGTTCCCTTTTGACTTGAATTCTCACTATCAAGTTGCACTTTCCAATCTGAAAGGACTTTTATCTAGGTTATGATGGGGCCAAGGTTATGGGTTTAACAAAGGAAGGATTATAGGCTCAAAACATCTCATTTTTCCTCGGGGTTATTTGAGCTAGCAGCTATCTTGGACTTTTTGTGCCATTTTTGCTTCTGATGGGTGCTTTCATGTGCTTTTTCTTGCTTTAAATGAGCACTTCCTTTCATTCGTTTCAAATTTCTTCAGTGTTCTTCATCTTGTTGCACCCATGTATTTGACAAGCCTATGAGTTTGGCACTTTCATTGTTATGATACTTTGAATCTTCACACGCTTGTATCTTTGGTCCTTTTATTCTGCTGGCTGTCATGTGTTTGACACTTTCATATTTCTTGTTTTACCCCAGTGTGGGGGACAGCTGCCTAGCTGGGTTCTTTTTCAAGGAAATTGATTTAGGCTCAAAAGGGCTTTGCAATGGATATTTATGTGGGGAATCAAACAAAGAATGCCTTTCTTCATTTTGAATTGTGCAACTTGATGTGGAGAACTCATGCTTGCTCTAACTTTTGCCTAGATCTCATTTTGAAGTTTGATCTAGCGAGCTTTTTGCCTTAACTTTTGCCTAGACCGCCCTTACGGGTTTTCGACCTAGCAGGCTTTTTCTGTGTCAAAGCATTGCTTCTTGATGGTGCTGGGGAATGGTCCATTGAAAATCCTCCTTGTACGGGGCGAGAGTTCAATCCAAATCCATCTCGTGTTTTGAAGTGATTATCATGTTTCTCAAATGATGGTGGAAAACAATTCCAAGTTGAGGTATTATTACAAAAATCCAAGTTTATGATTGACAATTTTAACACAACGGGGGACAACATTGATTTTTGATAGTTACGACCGAACCGCGAAGGGTTGCCTACGTATCCCTTTGTAAGGAATCAGGTCGCGCGTAGTTCAGGACTACAAAGTTGACTCTATTTTTGGTCTTTTTTTTTTCTTTTTTTGACAATAACAACAAGATATTACAGACTCGAAGATGAAAACACATAGACGAGGAAAATATAAACAGACTCGAAATACAAACTGACTCAATTAGAAGTGAAAACTTGACTTGACACTTGAAGACTTCCAAGACTCGTGGAAGATTGAATTATTGCATGGTCATTGATGATTCATTGGTTCGACGAGGTATTCGGCTTCACCAGCGGAGCAGAAATGGATCCGTTGTCAATGAGATCTTGTATTTCGTGACGAAGGCGTTGGCATCTCTTGGTAGGGTGACCGGGTGTTTGATGGTAGATGCAGAAGGTATTTGGGTTGTAGGAAGGCGGAGGATTTTGTGGAGGTGGGGTTGGTTGAAGTGGTTTGAGGAAACCAGCCATGAGAAGCTCTTTATAGACCGAGGGTAAAGGTGCAGAGAGTTGGGAAAATTTTCTTCGCTGGTTTTGACGGTTAGTTTGGGTCGTGATCTTGTTGATTGGTTCAGTTTGGTTGGGATCATTATTGGTGAAGCTCGAAGAGGCGTTTGTGAGGGTGATTTCATTGAAGTTGAGGTTTCGTTTATGCTGAGGTGTGGAGTTTGATATGGTGTTGGGTTCTAGTGGCAGAAGAGAGATGGTTTTATTGTCAATGAGATCTTGAATCTCGTGACGAAGGCGTTGACAATCATCGGTAGTATGATCGGGCACTTGATGGAAGTCACAGAAGGTGTTTGGGTCATGGTAAGCTGGGAGCTTTTGAGGTAAAGGAGTTGGAGAGAGTGGTTTAAGAAGACCGGCCATGAGAAGCTCCTTATAGACCAAAGACAGGGGTGTGGGGAATTGGGAGAATTTTCTTGGTTGGTCTTTAGGCCAGTTGATTTGGATTATGGTCGTGGTTGGTTTGGCTTTGCTGATGGTGCTGGTTGCGAAGTTGGGGTTGATATTTGTGGAGCTGGGGGTGGCTTTTGCATTGTTGTTGGTAAATGGTGTTTTGGCTTTCTCGAGGTAGACCTTTTCGCCTTCTGGAGTGAGGTGGTCCTTTTCGACGTCCCAGTGGTGCATCTCCACATCTCTCGTGTCAATGGAATTTCCAAAGCATATGGGTTTGAATCCTTCCATGATAGACTCCTCCAGTTCAGAGATCTTGGCCAAAGCTGCGGCCATTTCTGGGCTTTTTCCAGGTCGTTGGAGGTTCTCTTGGACCCCCGGAAGACAGTCACGGATGTCTTGCACCATGATTATGAGCTGGGTGATTTGATTTCCCAGGTTATTCACAGCCATCTTGAGTCCTTCAATTTCAGCCAAAACATCCATGTCTTGAGGTTTGGGTTGAGTCAACTTCTGTTCGGGAAGTTGTAAGGCTTCTTTCTTGGATCGATAGCTCGGGACTGACAGTAAAGCAAAAAGGTCAAACTCAGATTGTGCCCCTGGTTTTATTGAAGGAAATGTTGTGCATGTGTCGTTGCATCGTGTCGTCCTAAGATCTAGACTATCGGTCTCGGTCTCACTTAAGACATTGCACGGATGTTTGAAACAACAACCACGGGTAAGTCGTGACAGGTAGGTTAAATTCCAATCGTCGTGGAATCAGAGCCAATCTCCTTATAGACCATCCGAGACAGAGCAATAAGATTGTTGAAATCCGGATACAAATGCACTTAAGGCTAGCCCGAGACGCGGGGAGCCGTTCGAGCACGGCGAACACTGGAGGTATCTCAAACTCCATGGACTTAAAGTCTCCTAGACTGCATCCTATCCTAAGGACTCTGCTACCAGTCTCGGTCTCACTTAAGGCATTGCACGGATGTACGAAACAACAACCACGGGTAGGTCGTGACAGGCAGGTTAAATTCCAATCGCCGTGGAATCAGAGCCAATCTCCTTATAGACCATCCAAGACAGAGCAATAAGGTTGTTGAAATCCGGATACAGATGCACTTAAGGCTAGCCCGAAACACGGGGAGCCGTTCGGGCACGGCAGACACCGGAGGTATCTCAAACTCCATGGATTTAAAGTCTCCTAGACTGCATCCTATTCCTATAGATTATGCCAAGGTTAACCTATGGTTAGTCTACCGGTTTCAAATCTCACTTGAAGCCATTGCACAGATGATTGGATCAACACCACGGGTAAGTCGTTTACTCGGCAGTTACGGCTTTTCAACCTTCAGCCTAAATGTTGAAGCCGCAACCGTTATCCTTTCTTGACCATCCGAGACAAAGCAATGAGGTGCCGCCATCCAGTTACAAATGGGCCCAAGGCTAGTTCAAAACACGGGCTGCCGTTCGGGCACGGCAAACACCGGAGGTATCTCAAACTCCGTGGATTTAAAGTCTCCTAGACTGCATGTACAACCCTAGGGTTAGTCTACCGGATCCGAATTTTACTTAAGATCATTGCACAGAAGATTTTTCAACACCCCGGGTAGACCATTACTCGGCAGGTTAAACTCCAAACTTGTTGGAATCAGAGCCAATCACTTTTCTTGATCATCCGAGACAAAGCAATTTGGGTGTTGTAATCCAGATACTAATGGGCCTAAGGCTAGTTCGAAACACGGTGGCCATTCGGGCACGACCAATACCGGAGGTATCTCATACTCCGTGGATTTAAAGTCTCCTAGACTAAAAATTGACAGTTTTGGAAGATTGCCTCAATCCTCAAGTTTTCTTTTTGAGTAATAAGTCCTTGATATCGGATGGTCGGATTTGGGAAATCCTGGTCCATGCCACTTCCGACAATGATCTAAGATCAGATGCCTAAGGGCGATTGACCCTCCTCGGGCCAAGGTCCCTTAAACCTGTTTTAGATCATTGTTTAGGAATTCGATGATCCAAATTTTCCCACGTCCGGCCATCCTAAAGGCTAACTTGCAAGAACAACGCGCATATGGGATGCATGATTCATCATCGGGCCGAGGCAACCTTCTACTAACTGTAAAGGCATTAAAACCAAGTAGGATATGTACACAGAAAACCTATACCAACGACGCTCGCAGTGACTATATACAATGCGAATGTATGAATGCAACATGGCATGGCGAGAAAAAGCGGTAACATATAGCATGTAGCAAAATGGAGCACGTAAGCCTAACACACAGGTGGATTACTAAACGTGGGGTTCTATGGTTATTTATATGCAAAGGCCGGTTTTGGTCACTGAGGGTACCCCGGACTCAAAATCAAAACCGTCTCCTACCGTTAAAAACGATAGCGACGATGTGATTTATCACGGTCGAGGGCTGCTGGGCATTTCGGGATTCCCTGTCACCGGCAAGCCGGGCAGGATTGCCAAAACACGCCAGCGGGGTTAAGAACAATGCAAATGCAATGCAAAAATTAAATTTCAAACATTTGAAAAATCCCACAAAATATTTTTCGAATTAAACCCGCTTTCATTAACACATATTTCAATAAAATTACACAAGTGTAACAAAAATTGCACAAGTGTAATTAAATAAAATATATATTAACCAATATCCCCAGCAGAGTCGCCAGCTTGTGAACGGCCCACCGAGATTGTTCGAAAAGATTGTGATTTGTTAGAGTCGCCACCCGGATTTGAGGTCCGAACCCGAGAAACCGATAAAAATATGACTCATTGCCCATAGAAAAAGATTTTACTGATCATGGCGGAACCAAAGATTTCTCGAATTCGGGGGTTTGGTTACGAGAGGGGAAGGGTTTTAAGGCACCCCTCTCGCCCGGTCAGTGAACCGGTCTCTACTTGATATTTTGTGGGATTTTGGAAATGTTTAAAATTTGATTTATTCACATAAATGGGGAATCGGGGACAGGGATCACATAATAACAAAATATACAAGGGATGCGATTTTACAGTGGATGCTTGTGCGCGTGATCTACATGGATGATGAACGTGAAACTACAAATGTTCTAAGAAATAAATTATAACAAAAATCGTACAATAACTCAAGTAATTATAAACATGAGATTTATCAAACTATTTGCAATCTGGATTCCAGAATGGGGATTGAGCGCTCAAGGGTGATGACTTGAGCGCTCAACCCTCATTCCACCCGAACATTTTCCTTGCTGGTTTTTAACATTTGGCAATACTTTAAGACCTCAAACCACTACAGAAACGTCACACAAGCATCACTTCTCTTTAGAAATCACCAGAAAATGCTTAAAACAAACTTGCTTTAGAACCAGTTTGAGCGCTCAAGGCTCATGGGTTGAGCGCTCAAACCAATTCTGCAAGAAAGAGGGATCCAGATCACAAACACTATACTGATAACTTATATACACTAACAAAGAATTAAACCATAAGCCATCACCCAAATTGCTTGAAAATTGCAAATAAGGCCAAGAACAGCTTGAGCGCTCAAAGATTTGACCTTGAGCGCTCAAGCCATAACATGGCTTTCCACTGTTTAACCTTTAAACTGATTTTACTACTTCCTCAGGACCACCAGAGGCATAAAATAAAGTTTCAAAAGGACAGACAGCCACTGTTTTGCAATCAAACATGAGAAATTTGAAGTTTTTGATGTTTAATCACTATGAAAAGATTAATTTACATTCACGCATGTAATTTTGGTGTGGAAATAAACGGTTTTGAAAGCTACATGAACACAATTAACTTTCAGACGATGATCAAAACCAAAAGAAAGCTCAGAAGTTAGCAAAACAGAGGCCTGTTCAGAACTGGGCTTGAGCGCTCAAGGACAGAGGCTTGAGCGCTCAAACCTGTTGTAACTGCAGATTTGAAGAATGTTTTTAAGCAACTTTCAGGCCTTTGTGAGTTCAGTGCAAGTATAGAGAACTTGCTTAAACTCACTAGCCTTCCTCAGAAGGATCAAAACAGTGAGTTCATCACATGTTTTTACTACCTTTTTGGAAAATGTTTGAGACTTGAGCTTGATTCTGGACTTTGAGAGGTTGATTATGGATGTTCTTGGCTTGTATTCTGGACGAATTGGACAATGTAGGTGGTTGATCGATGATCAAAGGTCAAATTTCTGGGTTTGATCAAGGGTATTGTAGGTGGTTTTAATGGTAAAAGGATGGTTTTGAAGAGAGAGAGAGAGAGGAGTGGTTTTTCTGGTGGAAACCGAAGATGATGAGCAGTAGAATTCTCCTCTCAAACCAGGGGGCAATGGGTGGTTTTATAGAGTGAGTGGGAGGGAAGAAAGGAGAGAGAGAGAAGTGGGTTTGTGTACTTGGGAGCATTTTAGGCGTATTTCAGGACTTAGTGGGGTGTATTATACGTATAGGGATCGTATAAGATCAATCACAGACGCTCCCATGCAGGAAATCTCATGATGAGATACTCTGCAAGTTGCTGACTGGACGGGAGTTGAGCGCTCAAAGCCGTGGACTTGAGCGCTCAAGGTGCTCCTCAGGGGTTTGAGCGCTCAAGGCCTCAAGCTTGAGCGCTCAAGGTTCATGGTGGCAGATTGATGGTTTGGCCTGGTTCAACAATGCTTGGGTTGGTTTGGCACATTTTGATTGCTTGGGTAGTGTTTGGTTGGTTTTGATCAAATTCAAATCATTTTCAGCAGTTCCAGGTAATCGTGATTGATCCGTTTCATCATCGGAAATGCACGAGCGTATCTCGGGTTCAAAATTGGGGTGTCTACACCTGGGTTCAAAATCGGGGTGTCTACATCGACCACATGAGATGAGGTCACCCAAGACCTAGCTCTGATACAATGTAAAATTTAGGAGAAAGAAATATGGAGAGAATAATGCTTTCGTTGGGAAATAAGGATTCCATTTTGGGACCGGGAGACTTCAATGCCAAGAAAATATTTAAGATTGCCAAGATCTTTGATATGAAATTGTTGGAAAATAAAGTCTTTGAGAGATTTGATTGCATGTGCATTACAATAATGGCATCCACATAAATAAGTACTGCAATAAATGTGTTGCCTTTAGACTTGGTAAATAGGGAATAGTCGGCTTTTGATTGGGTGAAACCTGCCTTTTGAATAACACAATAAAATATGGCAAACCAGTTACGAGAAGCTTGCTTTAAATCATATAATGATTTATTGAGCCGACATACCAAATTCTCCCCTTGTCAGCGAAGACTAAGGGGAACATCCATATAGACAACCTCATCAAGATCGCCTTGCAAAAAGGCATTATGAACATCCATTACATGGATGATCCAATTGCGGGATGCAGCCACGGCCAAGAGAAAACGCATAATAGTAAGTTTGGCAGTGGGAGAGAAAGTCTCCAAATAATCAACTCCTTCAACTTGAGTATAGCCCTCAACAACGAGGCGAGCCTTGTAACGTTCAAGGGCATCAAGTTCAGTTTGCATAGCATCCATCCATTTTCGGGTCAAGAATTGCCTGATCATAGTTAGTGGGCTCACGGAGAGTTGAAATAGAGGCAAGAAAAGAATAATGGGTGAGAGAAATACGTGAATAAGATAAAGAATTAGAGAGAGGGTGCTTTGTACCTCGGGTCGGACATGACGTTGGAGATGATGATGGTGGGGAGGCAGTGTGGGCAAAGTTCATTTGATAGTCGGCATGCCACGCAGGTGGGGCACGAGGTCGGGTTAAGTGACGAAGAGCAATGAGTGATGGTAAAGTGGGAGTGGAAGTGGGTAAGGAGGTAAATGATTTTGTGAGATAAAATCTAGTTTTGCTAAAATTAGTTGAGGATCCTAGATTTTATCAAAACTAGATTTTATGAGATAAAATCCATTGGAAAACTCAGAAGAAGAAACAAAAGAAAGTTCATGCCCAACTTTACCTTCCTTAATTTCGAATTCGTCAAACTCGTCATCTACGTATTTGCATGAATCTACTTTAAACTCTTTAGTTGCAGCCTTACGTTCAGTTGCCATTCTCAATCTCTAACAAAACCTGCTCGTGATAACTAAATCAATACAAGTGTAAATACATTAGTAGGCCTAAATTTATGTGTCTAGATCCCTAAATTTGCATCAATTGACAAATTAATTAAAGGCATGGTGGGCAATTTTAATCCTACTTTGGAGCAAGAAAAAGTAAGTGGTTGATATTACGGTCAAAATCATTCGGAGAATCAGGAATGTGCACTGTACCTGCTTATATTTATCTCATTCATTGCCCTCTTGACATTAATAGCTGACTCAATATCCATGATAAGAGAGTCTGGAAGGACCATTTCAAAACCATAAGCAGACATGGCCTACAAATATTACTATTCACGGGAGAGGTCAAAAACAGCGTAATTGTTGATTTGATTGTCATTCAAAAGTTAGATGATACAACTATTATATTAATCCTCAATCGAGGCAAATTTGTTGTTACCTTTTCAAGTTCTTCCTCCATGCACAGCTTTTGCTAGCTATATTATTCTTCCGCTCAAAAGCAGAATTCAACTCCATCTTTGGTACAATTGCCCTGATGACTGAACAGTTTGATGGAGGGGTACCAATTCAACAATGATACATGTACAACAAAAACAGTCTCCAACACACTCACATGAAATGTGTGTGAACTCCACACCATGTGAGTGTGTTGGAGACTTTTGTTGGAGATTTATCATTTTTTGGTACCAATTAGTTCTGACATAATCTTAGCAATTACTCCATTACCATAAAAACAATCTATCAAAGGGAAAGCATCATTTGTACAATTGTAGTATTACCCACTTACATATCAGTGCTTACTCAAAAAGTGAAACTAGTTTTGAAATTCAGAAGGAATATTAGGCATGTTAAGCAGCATGGCAGCATTCGACCCGCAAATTATTATTATTATTTTTTTGGGAAGACTTCTTACAACTTCGAAAGTCACTAAACTAAAACAACGTCAACTAATTGGGATGCTAAGAAAATGGCAAAGAGCTCGCAAGTACTCGGCCTTTGCTGGATAATGAAAGAATTTCAAAAAGTAGGAATCAACAACAATAAGACCGTGGTCACTGGAATTGGCAGTAATCAAGTCTTACTTACCAAGTCTAGAAGCAAATCATCTTTTCTATAGGTAATATAGACTTGAAGTTTGAAACATTACAAGCAGTCTCGCTGAACAAACTTTTGTCTTTTTGGAAGCAAACTTTCATCTTTTGTCTGGTAACTACACAAATTCTTACACTACCAACATTGTTGGAGATCGTTCCATGTGGTTGCCTGGAAGTGTGTGGGAATGGCGCGGATGGCCGCGGGAGAGATTCCTCGATAATGTATGCCAGAGGGAACCAATCATGATCACTGAAGACCGTCTCGATGGCTTGCCAATTTCCTTCTTCGGGAAGTTGAGGTAGTGAATAGCTGCCTGAAGAGTTGTGCTGAAATAAAGCTGGGAGTGAAACTGCGTCTAGAGGGTCAACGCAGATTTCCATCTCTTCAACTTGGCTGATATTGAGACTTCCCGGTATGCGAATAACTGGCTTTTCGTGACATTCCGAGACAATGTACTGGCTCGGGTCCCAAGAGATTAGCAAAGAACCGAACAATGTTTGTTGGGAATCTTTCCATTCTTGATCATTCATGGCCCATTCTCCTTCTTCAACGAGGTCACTCCACTTGAGTTTCTGGTCAAGGGTTCCAATGCCATAGACCTTCGGGTCTTCTGACACAGGTACAAAGGGATTTGGTTCAGTGACTGGCACGATGTATAGGCTTGGATTGAATTGAGTAGGGTCTGGGCCTTTTGAAGTGGAGTTGAAGGATATTTGGTTGATCTGGATGTTTTGCTTGTGGTTAGACAAGGGATTGGAAATGGTATTGGGCTTTTGCTTGGGAATTGGGATGGTTCCGTCATCAACCAAGTCTTGGACTATGTGTTTGAGGCGGATACAATTGTTGGTATGATGGTCGGGCATTTGGTGGTAGGCACAGTAGAGATTCGGGTTGTGATTTGCAGGAAGCTCTTTAGGTGGATCGAGAGGCTTGATGGCATTTTTCTCGAGGAGCTTTTTGTAGACGGTGGTAAGAGGCAAAGGGAATTGGTAAAATTCTCTTCTTGGCTGGGAGGTGTTTTGGATAGGTGGTGACTGGGTGGCTATCTGGTTAACTGGTTCGGTCTTGACTGGCTTGGGATTGGAAGAACTGGCTTAGGCCAGACTGTAAGTATTTGGTCCAAAAAGGGTATTGCTGTTACCGGAGTAGACTCGCTTAGGTCGAGAAAAAGATTTTCCTTTGTCGAATATGTCAGTGCGGATCGCATCTTCAACTGCAAGGCCAGCTTCATAAAAGGTCTTGAAGTCGGCGGAGGTTTGAATGACCACCAGGTGTTTAGAAAAATCTGGTTCCAAGTTCCGAGCGATAATCCTCATCTGCTCTTTCTTCGAGGGCCTGTCCATCATCTGTGAAGCCTTCCCTCTCCAGCGTATGACAAAGTCGGTGAAAGATTCGTTCTTTCCCATCTTTGTAGATTCTAATTCCCGAATGGTCATTTCCAGCTGGATGTTGTAGTTGTACTGATCTACAAAGGCTGCCCCAATGTCTTCCCAGGTCTTCTTCTTTGACTTGCCTAAGTTCAGAAACCAACGGAGTGCCGATCCCGTCAGGGTTTGCTGGAACATCTGAGCCATGACGTTCTTCTCCACATCATACATGGATAAGGTACCTGCGTATGTTTGCAGGTGTGCCTTTGGATCACCGCTCCCGTCAAATTTGTCCCAATCAATTGGCTTGAACTTATTGGGTAGCTTGGCATCAGGGAACATGCATAGTTTCTCCATATCAATGCCTATAGCAACGATCTTTTCTTGTTTCTAAACTGATTCTTCAAGCTTGGCTACCTTGGCCATCATGGCGTCCATTTCCGGGTGATTATTTGATGATTCCCCAGACGGCAATCGGAAAGTAATGTCCTGAATTAAGATCATCATCTGAGCCATTTGCTTGTTGTTAGCGGCTCGTTGATCTTCCAAAGCTTCTTTGAGAATCTGAACCACGGTCTTCTCTGTCTGTTCTGTGTTCTTGGTCATGACTGGAAGGCTAGTTGACTGTTCCACTCTTGACTCAGTCCGAATTAATCGCTGTTGGGGAGTTCAAACCCAACCAGGTGCAGGAGTGCTCTTGTTTTTGCCAATGGTTATGTACTGATGGTTTGAACAAAATAAATCATGTTGTACATGCAGTCTATTTACATGGATGAATGACGTGTTATGCATGATGCAAGATTGCCCCAATTTTCTCTGGTTTTACTGAATACAATGGCCAGACCGAGGTTGCCTACATATCCCCGTGAAGAGGAATCAGGCCGTAACGTAGTTCGGGACTGCAAATTGGCTCCCAAGTTTTTATGAAAAGATGTCTTTTTTCATTGATCACCCAAGGATGGAGTGATACAAAAGGAGTTCCGACAGACGGAAAACAGACTCGATAAGCAAAGTACAAGTCATTACAGACTCGGTAAATAACCCGTACAAAAAACAACAACAGACTCGATAAGCAACTGCAACAGACTCGACATTTAGACTTAGGCAACTGATGTTGACTTTATTCCAAAAGAGTACTAGACGGCTTGATCAGATCTGGTTGTGATGCACGCCTCAACTTGTTCAAGTTGTGGCTTCATAGGATGGGATGAGTTGGGATGACCGGGGTGGATGGTGAACTGGCTTCACCAAGCTTCTGCTTTCCGTTGCGGGCCTTGGCTTCCTTTTCCTCCTGTTTCTTGAGCTGGCGGGGGGATATATCCTCATTGTCAAGAAGGTAATCCTCGTAGCAGCCATCACAGTTGCATTCGTCCCAGTATTTTTGGCCAATAACTGGGTCAGCAAAGTAGTACACCGGATTGCCTTCTTCATCAATGTACTTGACCGGTGGCATGGGACAGAAGTTTTCATCGTCTTCTTCATACATGACCGTAATCTTGTCTGGGAGCATATTCAGGCCATTGTCTGGCGTGATGTGGAACTTCCTGCTGGGATGGTTTTCAGTGTTGCTCCACTGATTGGGCTTGATGACCTGGTCAACCCATTTGTAGAGTTTTTCACCTTCAGGGGTCTTCTCTTCAAGCTTGGGGGATTCGCAATCCTCAATGATCCAGATAGGAGCGTTGTGGTGAGTGGAGAAGGTAGACTTGAGTCTCTTGTTGCTCGGTTGGTCAACCATTGTTTTCTGAGAAGAGGAGTACTGGTTTTATTTGGAGAAAACCGGAGCCTATTTGCAATGGTTTTTTGAAAATTGGGATTTTTTTTTTCTTTTTATTTTTTATTTTTGGTATTTAGCCTAACCAGAGATTATTGGGGTAATCTTCAGGTGAGTGGAGTGATAACCTAGGGTCAATCTAATTGGTGTATGCATGCAAAATGAGAGCAGTATATACACAAGCAGTAGACAGGTAGCATGGTATGTGCGTAAAGCGGTAAACAGGCAGCATGCTGACAGGGTATAGGAAAATAGTAAGCACGTAGCAGGATATATCATGAAGTCCTACCCTATGGGTCCCTGCTTAGGTTGGAAAGTTCTAAGGTGATCTATATGCAAAGGCCGGTTTTGGTTTAAGGGGTTCCCCAGATTAGAGCCAATATTTGCCTCCCCTGAGCCAAAAATACTGACATGGCAAGGGTAGTAACGGCAGGCTGACTCATCATCGTCCAAGGTTGCCGAGAATCCTGGGATGTCCTAACACCAGCAAGCTAGGTAAGGTAACCAGGACGCAGCGGCGAGCTAGTAACCATGCACGTGCAATGCAAAAGTTTAACAATAAAATCTTTTCAACAATCCCACAAATATTTTTCAAGTTTGGCTCGCTTTTTAAATTAATCAAGACCTTGAAATTTTACTCACGCAAACAACCGGGAAAGCTCCAGTCCAGACTGATCGGGCTTTCACCCTGACATCAATCCTTTCTAGTACAGCGTGAAGCACGTACTTGGTGTCAAGCTTTCAAAGGGTCATTTTAGAAGTGTAAAATGTCAAAATAAAGATTAATTAAAAAATTATCGATCCCCAGCAGAGTCGCCATTTTGTGGACGCTCGTTGCGGGCGGCCCACGCATTTTGGTTGTGTTTGTGAAAAAGGGTGATCCTGGAAAAGGAAAAATTTAGAGTCGCCACCCGGGGTTTAATTTCTGGAAAATGTTAGGTACCCAAGAAACCGTTAAAAAAGATAATGACTCTTGTGCCGCTGAAAAAGGGTTTGATTTGCGGAAAATAGAGGTTTGGGTTCGGGAGCCAGGTTACCCGCGGGGAAGGTTTTGTTTGAAAAATGCACTCCGCGTGCCTGGAATTTTCCGGTCTTTACTAAATCTTTGTGGGATTATTCTTTGAAAATGTTTTATTGAAAACTTTATAACACATAAACAGTATATCATGAAATAATAAACTTTAAAAGAAATCAATAATGACAATAAGTTAAACAACACATAATCAAGTATATAAATGCGAGGAAATTAATTAAGAGGGGACATAAGTGTGAAAACAGAAAGTAAAAGGGGTTAAGTGCGATTAGACCTACTAGTTTTCATAAAAAATAGAGCATCGGGTTTTTGAAACAGAGCATTCAAAGTATTTTTCTAGTGACACCGTACGGTGTACAAAATTACACCGCACGGTGCATCAAGGATGCCGTACGGCGTCTCTGTAAGTTATAATTTTCAAAAATTCCAGATTTCACCCGATTGAAAGCAAGCTCAATTTTTGTGTAAAAACCACATTATTTGTTAATGAAAACAAGTTTGGAAAATGGTTTTATGAGTGAATGTACCTCGTTTTTAGGGATGGCATCCCACGACAATGGGTAATATCATGAAATGCTCACCCGAGAGGTTTGAACTTTATTGAAATGTCTCCGTTTGGACTCAAGGAAGAGCTACGGAGCTCTCCTCGAGCCCGATGAACCCTCCCCTCAAAAGATTACTGTGATTTGAACACAGACGTTGTACCTTGAGACGGAACTGAACGGATTGGATTAGTTGATTACGAGAAATGGGCGCGAGGCTTTCAGGTTCTCGTGAAACAGAGGTTCAGGCAACAGATGGATATGGGTGTGATAGCAGGATTTTTTGAAGGAGTAATATTACCACTGAGATTTTCCAACTGATTTTGTATGAAATGAATTCAGGTCTTTCTTTTGATACGATTTGATTCCGCTCTCGAAATCGTTCGACGACGTTGGTTTTTATAGAGGAGGATGAGCACGATTCGTACGTAAAGAATTTCTCATCATCACCGAATATCATCATTCGCCGAATATCATCATTTGTTTCTGAGCTGCTGGAGCAAACCGGGAATCCCGTTGATGGGACAAGGGTGTCGTACGGCATCAAAGGTGTGCCGTACGGTGCACATGGTAACACCGCACGGTTCAAATGGAGTTTCAAGCCATACGGTTATGGGATTCAGGCCGTACGGTTCAGGTGGGTTTGGGTTTTTTGGCTCATTTGATCCATCCGACTCAAGTATCCGTTCCAAGGTGCATTTCACGCGTTTCTTCTTTTCATCATCGGGGATGCACAAGTCATCAAAATTGGGGTGTCTACAGGTTGTCAGCTTGGGATCCCAAACTATTCTTCCTTTGTTTTGCTTCTGATCCAGCATGGTCGAACGTCCCTCTGCCTTTTTCAATGCAGCAGTTGCTGCTTTATAGACAAATCACAAATGAAGGGGAATCACTTGCTTTGGTTGCTATCAATTGACCCACTTGATAATCCACATAATTGTCCCATGAATTGATTTGAATAATGAATGTAAGTGCTTTTACCATTTGTTCCTGTGCACATTTGAATAACCATTTGGTCCCATGATTTGAATAATCAATTATTGTGGTATTGGGATTCTTTTTTGTTGAAAATTGGTCCCATGATTTTATAACAATTTTGAGGGGAGACAAAGAAAAGTGGCAAAGGAGGAGTATATTTTCTGTGGAGGATGGGAAAAAATAGTAGGCAATAAGAATGTTGAGAGATAGTCCGCCCACCCAAATAGCCCGGCCCGGCCCGCCAGAAGACTAGTCCGCCTGCCCGCCCACCCGACTAGGATAAGCCCGTGGGTTGGGCCTGGGCTTCATATTTTGAGAGATAGCCCGGCCCGCCAAGCAGGCTAAAAAGAAAAAGCCCGCTAAGCCCGGCCCGCGGGCGGGATTGGGCTGGAAGTTCGTGGGCTGGCCTGGCCCAGCCCGACCCAATGATGACCCTTAGTTAGCTCTCATGGCTTCTTCTCATTCCCAAGTTGTTTCCTTCATCCCTCGATGCTTCCACAATACTCGCACCAGTCGGATCGTTTTGTTGCGGATGTGCTTCTCCATGCTGTCCTGAATTTCAACCGGTTCTTCCTCAAAAGTTGCGTCCTCATCTATGTCAAAATCTTCCCAATTCAACACGTGTTGGCAGGGCGAGATACTTCCTTAACATAGAGACGTGAAAAATATTATGCACCCGGTCGGTCTGCGGCGGCACTGCTAATCGGTATGCCACTTGTCCGATTTTCTCCAAAATCTCAAATGGGTCGATATATCATGGAGAAAGCTTCCCTTTCTTCCCAAATCTAATTACTCCTCTCTGGGGCCGAATTTTCAGAAAACACGTGATCCCCCTCATTGAACGACAAAGGTCTGCTTCTTCGATCCGCATAACTTTTCTGTCGGCTCTGCGCGGTAAGCAATCTCTGTTGTTGGATAAGCTTGATCTTCTCTGTCGTGTCCCTAACCATTTCAGGTCCTAGCAATCCTGTCTCTTCGGCGTCAGTCCAACAAACCAGTGATCGACAAGGGCGACCGTACAGAGCTTCGTAGGGTGCCATCTCCATGCTAGATTGATAACTGTTGTTGTAAGCGAATTCCACCAATGGCATATGTCGTTCCCAATTTCCTGAAAAGTCTAAGGCACAAGCCTTTAACATATCTTCCAAGGTCTGGATTGTCCTTTCTGTTTGTCCATCAGTCTGCGGATGGAAAGCAGTACTGAGACAAATGTCAGTCCTTAGTGCCCTTTGCAGTCCTTTCCAGAACTATGAGACAAATCTAGGATCTCTGTCTGACACGATCAATACTGGTACTCACTACACCAAATATTGCTTTTACCGGCGGTAACAAAACCGCCGTTAAATGGTGCTATTACCGGCGGTAATCACAACCCGCCGCAAAAAATACTTTTTCCCGCAGTTTATTTCCGGCAGTAATAAAACCCCCGGTAAAGGTCACTTTTACCGGCGGTAATCCAAAAAACCGCCAGTAAAAATGTAAATTTTAATATAAATATTTTTATTTCCTAAGTATAACCGAAAAGTTTGGGTGGTCGAGCGGTTAGGTGTCGGGGCTCCACACAAAGGGTCGCGGGTTCGAAACTTGGCAGGACAAATTTTTTTTTCGGAAATAACCATTACCGACGGTAATGAAACCGCCGGCAAAAGTCGACTACTATTACCGGCGGTAGATTACCGTCGTTTATCTTTTCCCGATGGCCGTTTTGACGGCGGGCGGTTGTTTGCATTTTTACCGCTAGTAATACTTTTCCCGGCGGTTTTGTGACTTTTTCCGGCGGTTTTCTGATGCTGGGAATAATCATTTTTCTTGTGCTCCATGTAGTCGTACGATCTTCTGTATGTAGAGCATTCCCAATGCTTCCATGTTTTCCGTCATTTTCACTGGCAAGAAGTGTGGCGACTTAGTGAGACGGTCAACAATTACTCACACATCGGTGTTTGATTTCAACGATCTCGGAAGTCCAGTCACGAAATCCATCGAAATATGCTCCCATTTCCACTGTGGAATTGGTAGCGGCTGTAATTCTCCTCCAGGCCTCTGGTGTTCAGCCTTAACTTGTTAACAGACTAAACAGGTTTTCACAAATTCTGCCACGTCTTTCTTCATTCCTTCCCACCAATAAGTCCGTCATAAATCGTGATACATCTTCGTACCACTAGGATGAACAGCGAAATTCGAGTGGTGAAATTCTCGAAGCACAACTTCTCGAAGATGACCCAGGTTTGGTACAAATACCGAGCCTCGAAATCTCAAACTGTTATCCGCATCATGCAATGTCCAACCAGGCATTTCCTTTCTTGAATTGAGTTGTGATCTTACGAATTCACAGTCCTACTCGAAAGTCTGTGCCAGAAGGATCTCTCTGTGAAGTGCTGGTTCTGCCAATAGTGCAAATAATCGCACTTGATCTCCAACTGATTATGGTTGTAGTTGAACTTGTTCAGAGTATCTATCATCTCGCACTCCTTCACAGCCACCTTGGCTTTCTGTGCCCTATCTTTCTGACTCAGAGCATCAGCGACGACATTCGCCTTGCCAGGGTGATATGACAGGGTAAACTTTGTAGTCATCTAAGTACTCCGTCCACCTTCTCTGTCTCATATTCAACTCCTTCTGAGTAAACAGATACTTGAGACTCTTGTGGTCCGAGAAAACTTTGAATTGCTAGCCATAGAGATAATATCTCCAGGATTTGAGAGCAAAAACTACTGCTGCTAACTCCAGATCGTGAGTAGGGTAGTTCTTCTCATGCGGTCTAAGCGGTCTCGATCCATATGCCACAACTTTACCGTTCTGCATCAACACACATCCTAGTCCTTCCTTCGAAGCGTCACAGTATACTTGATAACCAATGTCCCTTTCAGGAATAATCAGTATCGGAGCACTGGTCAGTCTCTTTTTCAGCTCCTGAATGACTTTCTCACACTTGTCACTCCATTCGTACTTAACGCCCTTCTGAGTCAATCTAGTCATTGGCTTGGTGAGAGTAGCAAATTCCCGAATGAATCTTCGATAATATCCTGCTAATCCCAAAAAACTGCGAATCTCGAACACTGAAGTTGGTCGCTTACAATCCAGTACAGCTTCTACCTTACTGTCGTCAACTGCAATATCATCCTTAGACACCATGTGTCCCAAGAATTTAACCTGCTCTAGCCAGAACTTGCATTTTCTAGCTTGGCATAAAGTTGGTTGTCTCTTAGTACTTGCAGTGCGGTCCGAAGGTGTCCTTCATCCTCTACTCTGTTGGCAGAGTATATCAGGATATCGTCAATGAGCACCACCACAAATCTATCTAGATAGGGTTGGAATATCTTGTTCATGAGACACATGAATACTGCCGGAGCATTTGTTAGTCCAAATAGGGATGGCAATGGATCGGTTTGGTCCGGATTTTGTGATTACCATACCTAAACCCAAAGTATTTATCTATACCCAAATCCAAACCGATATCCGACGAGTATAATTTTTAGTGCACCATAACCAAACCATATGGATTTGGATTTTTCCGAACTACACCAAACCCGCATTAATATTCATTCCATTAATGAACCTATGAAGGAAAAATGTTATATATTAAAACCAAAAAGGAACATCAATGCCTCCATTATTTTGGGATGAAGTCGACTATGATGCGGAGTCACCAATCTATCACTAGTGTTAAATGCCAACTCAGAAGCAATAGAAGACATGAGGATAGCTAACATATCCTATAAGTAATATATATGGATCAGTTTGGATTTGGTTTGGGTTTGGATTTGGCCGAATACTTGCTAAGACCAAACCCAAATCCAAACCCGTCGGTTATCATGTTTCGAAAACCAAACCTGCCCCATGGGTAGGAAAAAATAAAAATAAACCTCCCCCATAGGTTCGGTTTGGTTCGGGTATCCATCGATTTTGGGTGAAATTGCCATCCCTAAGTCCAAACAGCATGACCACGAACTCATAGTGTCCGTATCTTGTCTTGAATGCGGTCTTCAAAATGTCCTCGTCTCGTATCCTCAACTGGTGATACCCTGATCTTAGATCAATTTTTGAGAAACAAGTCGCTCCTCTCAACTAATCAAACAAGTCAGCTATTCTAAGCAGTGGATAATGATTCTTGATCGTGAGTTGGTTCAGTTGCCTATAGTCAATGCACAATCGTAGGGTTCCCTCTTTTCTTCTTCACGAACAGTGCAGGTGCTCCCCATGGTGAAGTACTAGGTCGTATGTATCCTTTTTCCAACAACTCTTGTAGCTGGGTCTTCAATTCCTTCAATTCTGTCGGCGCCATACGGTATGGGGCTATAGATATTGGGGTGGTTCTGGGTTAAAGCTCAATGGTAAAATCGATCTCTCTTCGTGGTGGTAATCCAGGTAGATTGTTAGGAAACACATCAGCATACTCACAGACGATATGCCGCAGTCCTAACTCTTCTCGGTCAGATTCTTCCAACTGGAGACTAGCTAGCCATCCAAATAGTTGGTTTTGCCATTTCGAGTGGGTGTTTCCACGTTGTGCACAGTATGTCCTTAAAGCATCCCATGTTTCATTGTTCTTCACTTTCCGCATTCGCACAAAATAGTAGGCGTTTGTACCACATATGTAACAATCCGAAATTTTTGATAAAAGTTAGGATTGTTTAATGTTGTTTTAATTTGTTTAATTTCGCATTAGACCCCAAGGCTTGATTACATTTTTTTTATACATGTACATATACACACATGTATATTATGCACATATATACACACATAAGTATATATACACATTCAACTACTCCCTCTCTCTCCTCCCCACTCTCCACTCCTCCAACCACTAACACCACTGCCATACACCACCAATCACCCCAGAAAATCAGTCCATCTCTCCCTCTTGTCTCTGCCAATACCCACCCCCATCACTCCTCTTGTCAACCCATAACTCCACCATGTGGTTTACACCACCTCTTCACTCCATCTCAACTCCTACACTCCACCTCCTCCTTATAATCATCAGATTCGTCCCTCCCTCACCACTGAATTTCCAGAGAGAAAGAAAGAGTTCCAAGCTCCATAACCATGGAGTTTTAGAGAGAGAGAGAGAGAGCAAGTGGGTTACACCCAAATTCACCACCCCTTCCAAATTCGAGTTATACAAACACCAACCTACTCCCAAAGATCATAAACACACTCTCAAATCCATCCAAGAAGCTCCCTCCGCCGGTTTTTCGCCAAAACTCGTTTTACCGAAATCTTTTGCAAAACAAGGTAGAAATTCGTACCCAACCTATTCCAAGCTTTTGAATGTGTTAGAATAGTCTTGGAGTATCTTAGAGTAGTTTTTTAGGGCTTGGAACGAGCCCGACCGGAGAAACCGTAACCCATTTTTGAATTCGCGGCCAGATTCACCAAATTGATATTATTTATGGGCCCGACTACTGATTTGATATTATTCTTATTGAAGACGACCTTTCTGATATTATTTTGTGATATCTGTTTGATATTATTGTTCTGGAAAACCACTTACTTGATATTATTTTAGTTCTGTTAAATATCAGTTTGGTATTAAACGAGAAGTTTATATCGGTTTGGTTTTATTGTTTGATAAAGTAGAAATAGGATTTGTTTGGTAGAAATTTAGATTAAATGGTATAAAAAAATTTGTTCTTTCATATCAAAAGAATATTTAGCATATTTCTATGAATAAGATAAATTTGAAATGTTAATTTATTTATTTATTTAGGACTTCTTTTATTATTATTATTATGTTCTCTAAGAAAAGATTTATAACCCATGCAATGAAAGTATTGTTTATATATATATATATATATATATATATATATATATATATATATATATATATTTTTAGCAAGTATAAATCTATCTAGTTGATTATTTACTCAATGTAAATTTGTATAGTTATATTGGGTGAAAAAAAAAAAAACTATATTATTAGATTATAATTTTTAGTGTAAACTTACAAGTTATAAATAATTAGTAAGACTTTTTTTTAAAATTTAGAACTTCTAGTATAAATTTCTTTTATGCCTCAATATGATGTTAGTTCACAAAAATCAGAATATAGTGTATATTGTTGTAATAGAAAAAGTTTTTAACTAGTGAAATTTATTTTTACTAGAATGACCGTTTTGCCCTTTATTATTTTTATCACCCTTATAATAGTTTTGGACTTACTAAAATTCAAGGAATTACTTTTGGAGTCAAGTTATGTCATAACTAACTAAAATAAGGTGATTTTACGTATTTACCCTTGGCGGTGGCAAAATTACCATTTTGCCCCTATATAAAGTTTATTTACAAAAAGGCCCCCAAAGTTAGTAACATTTCGCTAAGGACCCTAGAGTCGTGAAATTATGTTGGACACCCTTATACTTACTTAAAATGACGTTGGTGACCCTTACTTTCTTTAGATTACGTTTTGACCCAAATAGTTTAATAAATTACGTTTTGGCCCCTGTAGTTTGAATTTATTACGTTTAGACCCCTGGTTCTCTATGACTTGAATTTCGTGAACTTGTGAATTGAGATATTCGGTTGTGACCCTTGAGATATCGTTATCGCTTTGCTTCTACTGTTAAGTGCACTTTCCATAAACGTGTTGAATGTTAGAATGGACAACTAGGTTCCCGGGTTGGGTGATCGTACGCGGATATCACATAGACGATGAGGTTAATGGAAAAGTTAATTGGAATTGATTGATGGGGAGTTACCCCGAGATTGTTGTTGAATGGCAGTTCCGCCAAGTGATTTGTTTCGGAGGATTGTTTGGCAGTCTGCCTTGATTTCGAAACCCTAGGATATGACACTCTGTGATTTGCTTCATTTGAATTCTGAGGCGTTATAAGGGTGGAAGTATTATAGACCAGTTTCGGCTATATACCTACAGGACCTGGCAGTTGCCATACGTAGCCCAGTGGTACAGTTTCGTCCCTGGGAAATTCATCCTTGCGAGGCGGCTGACGGCTGGATTAAGTACATAACTTATACCTTCCGTCGGGGCCCCCGAGTGAAGGGCAAGCAAGGGGGGAGTAAATCACAGTTTGGTCATATTCCTTAGTGGTTAACCGGGAGGAAAGTTCTCTAGGTTGAGAACTTAGATGAACATGTAAGTTAATGGCTAGTAATGAAATCAGCTATGTGATTAATTTCGGTTTTACGATTTACTTCCTGATTATTCCTTTAATTACTGCTTTTCAATCATATATGTTGTACTTGTATGTTAAGCAAGGGTTGGGAGGGTTAGAGTAGCTATTGAGTGATTTATCGCTCACGGTGTTACACTTCGTGTAACCCTGGTATAATACCATGATGTTGCTTTGCGACTCGGACGTATTATGCCAGATTGTGATCAAACAGGAGGTGTAGGTGTCGAGGGCGATGCTTATTTTGGAACAGAAGGTTTTCCAGTGGATCAGGCTCCAGAGGAGCATTGGGATCAAGATCTCAACCTTAATCTGTAGAACCTACCCCTTTTATTTTAATGTTGGTCTGTAATATTAATTTCTCAAACCGTACTAAGTATTTTGTAATGGGCTGCACTTCACGTTTTCCAATGTGTACTCTGATGGAAACTCTTTTTATTTAACTAATCCTAATTAATTGTCTTAATTAATGCTTCCGAAAATCGGGGCGTTACAACATATCATAGTTTAAATATTTTGCATGCATGTGTGAGAGTTGGTGACGTGTTTAGGGGATGAAACAAGGCCATCTTTGCATGATTAAACCACTATATGTGTCCCATTGATCCCATGTTAAACCAGTCAGTGTCGTTTCTGTGTCAAACTAAGGAAACCGGTGTTTGGTTGGTGTGTCAGTCTGGTGGTCCAACTCTGTGCGCATTTTAAAGAATTGACACAGAGCATTGCGCATTTTAAAGGCCTCGAATCAATGGAATAAAGGAGCATCGAAAATTAAAATGTTGCTTTTGGGGTGCCATGTCTTTGGTTTAAAGAAAAAAAGAATCCCTAAACCTTAATCCATTTCCTTTTCCCCCCAAATCAAATTAACCCATATTCATGACAAGAGAGAGGTGGAAAGACGGTCAACTGATCCTTTGACCCGTTGCTATGAATTTCTACAAGTATACAAAAAAAAAAAAAGGAAAGAGAAAAAAAAGAAGGAAAAAAAAAACACAGTCAAGTTGAGGGGGACCATCCAATTTTTCCCCACTCTCTCTCTCTCTCTCTCTCTCTCTCTCTCTCTCTCTCTCTCTCTCTCTCTCTCTCTCCACCCCACCATTCTCGTGTTCCCTCTTCCTCCTTCACCATTCAACCCTTAACCTCTAAACCTTCCAAACCTAAACTCACCAAAGTTATGGAACCCTAAGAGGCAACCTGAGCTAGAGTTGGGCTATGATTCGAGGATGTGAGCACAAAGGAGTGTTGAGTAGTACGCAGAGTTGGACATGGTCGGGGTGGTGTTAGCATTATGGATTGTTATTTCATGTGTTGTTTAGGTCAAAAACTCTGGTATTTTTATGTGTTTGTTTTATGTCGGTGGTTTGACCGTATGTGTGGTTGGAGGTTGTGTTGAACTCTATTCGTGACATTTTGTTTAGTATAATGGTTTGTATTAGTATTATGTGATGTTCGTTGTGGTGTTACCTGTGTTGGTGACGGCCAGTCTGGGTAGATTGACCATGAGTTTCTATAGGCCGTCACCCTTTGCATGCTTCCCTTCTCTTGTTGACCACGGTCATTATAAGCTTAATCAAGCCCTTAGTTGACCCGATGCACGTCGTTTGACTCTCTTGCATGCATATGTTATATTGAATTATGAATGTGTGGTATCTTGATTCGTGAGCTTTCATTGCATATCTTAGCGTTGTTTTGACTGGCACGTGGTGATTCTGTTTCAATCCACGATTGATCGCCAGGCGCCTCACATGGGATGTAGAGTGATTCAGTGAGTACGAGTGATATTGTGTCACGTGGAAGCATTCTATCTTAAACTTTGTTGAGGAATGAAATTATTCGAATTTTTGTTGGAGCATGCATGTGACCGAGTTGTGGGTAATGAAGAGATGATATTCAAATTGCTCCTTTGATTTTGTACAGGTTGCATAACCCTCGTATCCCTTTTTGAGTCGTCGTGTTGTTTTTTTATTATCTTTGTTTCGTTCGTTACTAGGGACTAGCAACGCTCAAGTTGGGGGATGTGATAGGCGCGTGGGAAGCTTGCTTTTGAGCGCCTAAGTAGGGTGGTTTAGCATGTTAGACGTGCGTTTTGGGGTTTATTTTCCATTTGATATGTGCACGTGGTGTTTTTGTGTCTCGAGTATAATTTGCAGGTATTCTAAGGTCGTGGGTGTAATTTCAAGATGTTGGAAGTTCATGCACATAGATCGAGAGTTGGAAGCGAGTGGATTGTGCATGGAAGTGATCAAAATCCGTCGGGAGCGCTACCCCATTTTGCTGGAGCGCTCAAATTGGGCACAAAAGGTCCCAAAAAATGAACAGAATGTTTTTTAGCGCTACACCAAAAGTGGTGTAGCGCTACCGGCGTATTAGAAGTCAATGGTCAACGGAAGGAGTAATGGTCAACGCCGCACGGAAACGAAGCGGTAGCGCTACCCCTAAACATAGGTAGCGCTACCGAGAGGCTATCAGACCCATTGAACGTCGTCGTTTGGCTTCGCGCGAAGTATTTCGGGGATTTTCGTTCGGATTTCGTTAGGATTACTAGATTAGTATAAATACTTATGTTTTAACCCAGATTAGGGTTCCACGACTTTTACTTAGGTTTTGTGTTTTCAAGTCTTCGACTACGGATTCAGAGTTCTTCATTCAGCGTTTCGCATTCAAGTTTAGCTTCAGAATTTCTGCTTGTGGATTGGGTTTTGCGTATTAACAATCAAGTTCAACTTTTCCCTTGCAATTTACGGTATCGTTCTCTATTGTTTTCATAATTAATTGTTCAAGCATGTTTAGATCTAGGTTCAATTTGATTTCTGCAATCCTTATAATCATGAGTGAGTAGTCGTTACGAGTGCGGCTGCGGGGCGAAGGCGCCTACGTCTAGGCTAATCAATATTTCACCTCGGGGCGGAATTAATTCAACTTTCAAGCAATTTTGGGAACTAGAGACTTTTCTAACAAACAAACCCAGGCATTACCCGAATTCGAATGCGCACGGAATCTGGTGACAGGTGGTGCGCATTTGTTAGGAAGCCTTTCTCGTATTCTAAAATCAGTAAAAGGACTAATTGTGGCCCGAGTAAATATCGGTTAGGATAGGCGTGGACGCTGGGTTCCCTCAGCTGTGCTCTCTTTTTTAATCTGCATTCAACTAAATTAGCTTAGTAATTAGTTAATAAATCTCATAAAATCAAGGGGTGGCTACCTAAGAGCCAGTTCAAACTGCACTTTCACACTTTTGAGTCAAGCACTTAAGTCGTCTCTGTGGTTCGACTCCGGTACTTCCGGATTTATTGTGTTGCACTAGTCGAGAGTCCTACGCTTGGGACGCGTCTTCATTCGTCTTATTTTTAGTCACCTGGTCGGTCAAGCATGCATACATGCGTCCTATCCCATTCTGAGGTGCCTTGACCTGTTGCTTCCCATTCCAGTTGTTCTGCTGAGCTGGCCGTGCATTCTGTTGCATAGGCTATTTGTCGTAGTTCTTAAGCGGCTGCGGCTGCTGCTGCTATTGTGGCGGCTATTGATTCCCATAGGTGAATCCATCCTTCCTCGGGTGAGGGCAATGGCGGTTGTAGTGTCCATAGCCGCATCGTTGTAGCACCTGACCGGCTGGTTGGTATAGTTTGAACTCTACGGCGGTGGTCCTTGCCTGACATCATTCCTCCTCCAAAGCTGGTTATTGGGCTGGGCGAGATTTGGTCTAGCTGGGTAAGGCCCACGATTGTTGTTGTTCTGCACAGTTCTAATAGGCCCTCCCGAACTACTTCCCAGACGCTTAGTCCTAATATCCGCTTCTTCTCTCTCCATCCTTAGGGCGCATTTTCACTGCCTCAGCATAGGTTGTATAGCCAATTCCCATCACTGTCTTGCGGGTCGAGCCGAGTCCCCATTCAAACTTCCGGACCTTGTCTTCCTCAGTTGGACCAGTAGCACGGCCGTAATGGTACATGATAAGCCCCCGATAGTGTAAATAAAGGGGCTTATCTACCTCGTTTTTGTCACACACACGCGCATAACATGTTTTATTTGATTGATATTGCGCGTAGGTTGTGTTTTTGTCGTTCACAGGTTTTTCGGAAGAATAAAGCATCTCTTTGGTGTCATGGCTCGAACACAAGTCAATCCGTGACCCAAGGTCCAAGGACACGTGGCACGCCGCTACGGTGCCGAGAAATTCACGAGAAAAGTCATGGAAGAAGGCCAAGTATGCCCGAGCAAAGGCCCAAGTCAAGTTGAGAACGAACGGGCGAAGATCATATTTTGAGCACCTCCTATCAATAGGAGAATTGGTCCTATTGATAGGAGAGGGATCAGATTGGCCATTATTTTCTACCAAGCAACTCCTATCGATAGGAGAATTGGCCCTATCGATAGGACAGTGATCAGTCTGGCCATTTTTTGTGAAGCAGTGAAGTCCTATCGATAGGAGAATTAGTCCTATCGATAGGAGAGGGATCAGATTGGCCATCCGCGCGCAAAAGAGTTCTCCTATCGATAGGAGAATAAGTCCTATCGATAGGACCTGGGTTTTTCAGCCAATTTTTGTACCCGACCAAGTTAAGACTTGGGGGCTTTTTGGACATTTCAATTGTAACTTTGGGACTATAAAAGGCCCCAAACTTCAGAAAATTAGGGATCTTACATTTTTTCACCTTCTCTCTCTACCTCCTTCTTCTTCCCCACTCATTTTGCTCTACCTTCTCTCTAGGATTCAAGCTTTTCTACTTTGATTCAAGGTATTTGCTCTTTATTAATGTTGTAGCACTCTCTCTAATCTATATAAATCCGTATTTTATTTTCATTTTCGTCATGATTTTCATTTCTCTACGTTTTTCTTCAATGTCTAGGTTAATCATGTGTGAGTAGTTTATTAGGCTTGGCATGGGGTGATTTCTACCCCATGGCTTAGGGGATTTCACGATTTCTCATCTTTACGGGCTAAATACGGGTTTGTGAATGGATAGCTCTCTCTTTCTTGTGATCAAAACATGGTGTTGCTTATCTCTTTGATTGGGTGTAGACAAAATCTTGGCACACACAATGCTTAGAACCATGGCACACTAGGTGTTTGATAAAATGCCTCAATGAGATTGCTTTCCATTACCAAACCCCATCTTTTGTTAAAATTGATTTTCATCGTTAAATATTCCGAATGTGAGCGAGGTAATCGACTCTCATTTGAGTTATCCTTGAGAAACGTGAAAGAAGCTAAGTCATGGGTAGTTTAAACCCCTACCCAAGCCCTTGTTTAATTTCCAAGTCAAATTCCGTTTTCACTAAATTAGGAGGTAAAGAGAGAATCCCACAAACAAACCAAACCAAAAAGTTGGCCGTCTTAACGCCGAACAATCTCAACGCAAGTCACTCTCATGCCGGTTGCATTTGGTCCCTGTGGAAATCGACCCCGGTCTTGCCGGGTTACTATGCTTTCGACGACCTAGCCCTACGCTTGGGGCGACGCTAACTACAACAACGCTAGGTCGCAAGCATTTTTGGCGCCGTTGCCGGGGACCCAATAGTCCACCAAGTGTGAGTTTCACTTGCCCGCTGTAAGTATTTCCTTCCTTTTGTATAATTTAGTTTAGTTTAGTTTGCTTGTTTTTAATTTACTTGTTGGATTTAACGAGGTGGCGGTATAGCCCCTCGGAACTATTTGTGGTGAGGTGGTTGAATAACCCCTCCAGTCTGCTAGTTGGTAGTGTATGCACGGGCATCGCGGTTATTTTCGAGCCCCTCATAATCGCCGCTTAGTTAGCATTGACACTCCTCCAATCGAAGCAATGGCTGACGATGATGGGGTTACACAAAACGATCCACCACCACCACCACGTCAAAGGACTATGCGGGATTACTTGAATCCCGATCGCACACCGCATACTTCGTGCATAGTCCTCCCCAACACTACGCCCGCAAACACTTTCACCGTAAAAACTCACCACATAAACTTGGTGCCTCATTTTTATGGGCATGAGCATGAGAGTCCCTACTCTCACATGAGGGACTTTGATGAAATTGTGAATACCATTGTAAGTCAACCCGGTCAAAAAGAGTCCGCACGGCTCAAACTTTTTCCATTTTCTCTAAAAGGCAAGTCCAAGGATTGGTTCAATGCTTTAAAACCTGGGTCTGTGCGGGCTTGGCTTGATTTACAAAGGGAGTTTTTCAAGAAATTTTTCCCAGAGCATAGAACTCGTCATATGATGCAACAAATCCAAGGTTTTCAACAACAAAATGACGAGACCTTCTATGCATGCTGGGAGCGTTTTAAAGATCTGTTGATATCAGTGCCACATCATGGTTTGGAAGAACAAGATCAAGTGATCGCTTTTTATCGCGGGCTTTCTCAAGAGAGCCGAAAATTGATTGACACGATGTGCAATGGAGAATTTCTTGATAAATATCCCGACGGGGCTTGGGAGTATTTGGACCAATTGGCCGAGAACAATCGGGCGTGGGACTACTCGAAACCTTTTGAGAGATCCCATCCGGCCCAAAGTTCGAATACCCCCGGCCCGAGTGCTCCTGGTAAGTACACGTTGGACGAGCAAACCGACCTACACCGTAGAGTCGACTTGCTTGCTAAAAAAATGGAAAATTTGGAATTGAACAAGATAGCTGAGTTGGCCACAGTGGCCCAAGTGGAGGAAGTGTGTAGTTTGTGCGATCTTAGTGGGCACATCACAAAGCAGTGCCCCGCTTTGGATGCTTTCAAAGAGGCCTTGCAAGGGACCAACCAAGTGGGAGTTAACTCCCTCCACCAAAATCAAGGTTTTCGACCACCCCAAGGTCAAAACCAAGGGCAACCCAGGTATCCTCCTAACCAACAAGCACAAGGTCCGAATACCTACCAACCCCCTCATAAGCGCTCATTGGAGGATACCCTCCAAATGTTTATTCAAGGTCAATCGGTTGTTAATGAGCAAAATGCACATTCTTTGAGGGAGATCCAAAATCAAGTCTCCAAGTTGACCGCAGCCGTGGGGGTCCTTCAACAGGAGAAGGGAAAGTTTCCCTCGCAACCACAAGCGAACCCCCAGGGTCTTGCGATTGGCACTTCGGCCAAGGGTCTTAATGTGGAACAGGTTAAGTCTATCACCACTTTGAGGAGTGGCAAGGAGGTTGACAAAACCATACCTCCAAAGCCTACCACTCCGTTTGTCCTTCCCACTCCCGTTGTCATGAAACCCTCTCTGAGTGACGTCACTGTTCAACCGGCCAAAGTTGGGGAGCCATGTATGCCTACTTGTCCCTTTCCTGCTCCTTACCCCCAAAGATTGAGGGTACCTCCTAAACCGACCACGAATGATGAGATTTACGAGCTTTTCAAGCAAGTAAAGATCAACATCCCTCTTTTGGATGCCCTGAAGCAAATTCCCTCATATGCCAAGTTTCTTAAGGACTTATGCACTGTCAAACGCAAGTTGAATGTCCAAAAGAAAGTTTTCTTGACCGAGCAGGTGAGTTCCATAATTCTAACCAATGCCGCCCCTAAATATAAGGACCCCGGGTGTCCCACGATTTCTATCGTGATTGGCGGCAAGAAAGTAGAGAAAGCCATGCTAGATTTGGGGGCGAGTGTGAATTTGCTTCCATACTCCGTGTACCAACAATTAGGGCTAGGAGAGATGCAACCAACCCCGGTCACTCTCCAATTAGCCGATCGTAGTGTCCGGATACCAAGAGGGAAAGTGGAGGATGTTTTAGTCCAAATAGACAACTTTGTCTACCCGGTAGACTTTGTGGTGTTGGACACTTGTCCGGTGGCCAACCCTTCCGCACAAACTCCTATCATTCTCGGACGTCCTTTCTTAGCGACGTCTGATGCTATTATTCATTGCCGGAATGGGTTGTTGAACATGACATTTGGGAACATGAAAATGGAGCTTAATATTTTTAATGTCAACAATCAAGTGGGGGACGCGTGTGATATTCGAGAGGTGAGTGTGATAGACACGTTGATGCAAGAACCCGTGTATCCTCCTTTGTGCAAGGAAGCCTTAGAAAAATCTCTCACCGCCAAAGAGATGGACGCAGAGGTGGATTACTTGTACTCTTTACTTGAGAGACAAGACAAGTGTGGGCCTGGGTATATATTTACTACTCTTGAGAAGTTGTCACCCATAGAAACCAAAGTTTTACCTTCAAACCTCTCGGTTTTTAGTACTTTTTCGGGTGAGGAGGTGTTTGATGTATCGAGTTGCCCATGGTCAACCAACGTTGATAATTACTGTGTCACGGGGCAACTCCCTCACGATTGGACTCCCCAAGAGAGGAGGAAATTTCTTGTTGAGATGAAAAAAGTTTTTGTTGATGATCCTTATTCTTTGAAATATGATCCTCCAGACGACCCGTCCACCTGAGTCGTGTGAGCTTTAGTGTTAGCCGTTTTCAAACGGCTGTTGCTGGTCTGGTATAGCCACCCGTCTTCAGCTTGAAGTGTTGTGTGACTTGTTCTACGACACATTGAGTTAGGGGTGGGGAGAAAAGTAGTACCCGTTAATCGCGTGAAGATTTGTTTGTTGGGGACTCGGCTATCACGGAGCGAGTCGGTACTAATCATTTTCTCTTAGTAGGCAGTTGGCAATTCAGTCTTTTGCAGGGTGACCATGCTACCGCACCAGCCTTGGTAGTTTGGGTCTCACTTGGTGGCGATTGCGGCATTCAGGAGCCCTAAGCATGGGTGCGACGAAATGTCGCGGTTGTAAGGCCTACAAAGTCGTTGGGGATGGCCCTGTGTGACTAGCTGTGGTCCGACATGGGGCCGAAGGAGGAAGCCTTGGAAGCATTGCCAATGACGAAAAGAGCAAAGTGATGAAAAATCCTCAAACTTGGTCGAGGTGTTGGGTGGTTGACATTCCGCCCCGTCGGTACATTTTTTGTTCCTTCATCTCCTTACTTTTTGTCTCATGCATTGAGGACACTGCACATTTCAAGTTGGGGGGAGTGAATTATACTAATCAATTACATTTTCGGTTTTTGCATAAAATTTTTGTGTAATCTTCCCGCATAGTTAGTCATTTTATAGGTGGATACTTTAAATATGCTCAATTTTGTTCATAAAGGCGAGAGTTGGTACCCTGGTGAATTCGGTTGTTTGTTTACATCCATGCTCATGCATATACATGAACTCTAGTGAACAAGTTGAGCCATCGTTGGTCAAGTGGCGTGCATTATTTAGAGTGGAAATTCATTTTGAAACATCCCATGCTTTTTGTGGCTCATTTCTCACATTCGCGTAAATAATACCCTTTTGTTCGTGCTTGAGTAGTGTAAATATCTATTATGCATCATTATGGAGTTGTTGGCGTACGTAGGAAATGATACAAGGCATTTTTGCATGATTATACCACATACGTGTCTCCTTCGGCCTTAATTTTTGTAAACCATAGTCTGAGTCTCCATTTTTGTTTAACCTAGGAAACCGGATGTTTGGAGGGTTGAGGGAAGTGAATTCCAATGCTTGGAGGGTTGCCGAAATTGTTCTTGAAGTACAAGGAGTCTTGTGGGCATGATTGGGGTTGATATACAATGTTTGATATGTGATTGGGGTGAATTTGGGCTTAATTAAAAAAAAATTCCAAGTGGTATCATTAGGGGATTTGGGCCTATCATTAGAAGACAAGGCAGTCTTGCCATTTGAGGACAAGCCCATTCAAAAAAAAAAAAAAAAAAAAAAAGAGAGAAGAAAACAATCCCATTTCCTCTATCCTTCCACCGTAATACACCACCAATACCCCCATAATCGAACTCCCCTCTCTCCCCTCTCCATTAAATCTTGACTGAAAAATCACCCAAATCCACCTCCTCCATTTTCACGAGCTTATCTTTGGGGAGGATTGAGAGTAGGTAGTGACAGGTGGCATGAGTCGGTGGCAATAGGTATGGTTAGTTTAGTAATCATCTTTTTATGTTATTCATTTCCTTTTTAGTAGGCTTTTTGGGTATTTTGGTTGTGGCCGGCATGTGGCCTTGAACTTCTTTTTGTGGGGTCGGTGGTGGCCAAGGGTAGTTGACCAAGCAAGTATATGGTCACCACGCTTTTGTGTCCCTTTCTTTTGTCACCATGGTCATTATAAGCTTATTAAGCCCTTAGTTGATCCATCGTACGCTACTTTAACTCCACTTAATGCATTTTAGATATTTATGTTTGTTTGAGCACGCTTTCCGTTCTAGCTAGCATAGTTGTGAATAATTGATTGTTTTCTTGTTGTAGCGCTCTTTTGATAGCTTGCATAGCTTTTTGTCTCTGGCTATTGCATTTACTCGCTAGCGCTTGTCATGGGATGTTGATTTACTTCATGGTGTGAAAAATTCGAATTTGAGCGTATCCTTGTGCATGTTTGGGATTGAAGCTCGAGATGGTGCATGTACTTGACTATTTTAGCGTAGTTTGTTCACTTTAGTTCATGGCATGCATTCGCATGGGTTGCACGTGATTGGATCTACCAGGGTGCGTTTGATTCTTGCCTGCTTTTTGTAAATTGAGCATAGGTCTTGTATCTTTTAATTCGGAAAGTTTGCATAGCATAGCCTCTTATAGTTGATTAATCATATCTAGTTTACTCGGGACGAGCAAAGTCCAAGTTGGGGGGTGTGATAAGCCCCCGATAGTGTAAATAAAGGGGCTTATCTACCTCGTTTTTGTCACACACACGCGCATAACATGTTTTATTTGATTGATATTGCGCGTAGGTTGTGTTTTTGTCGTTCACAGGTTTTTCGGAAGAATAAAGCATCTCTTTGGTGTCATGGCTCGAACACAAGTCAATCCGTGACCCAAGGTCCAAGGACACGTGGCACGCCGCTACGGTGCCGAGAAATTCACGAGAAAAGTCATGGAAGAAGGCCAAGTATGCCCGAGCAAAGGCCCAAGTCAAGTTGAGAACGAACGGGCGAAGATCATATTTTGAGCACCTCCTATCAATAGGAGAATTGGTCCTATTGATAGGAGAGGGATCAGATTGGCCATTATTTTCTACCAAGCAACTCCTATCGATAGGAGAATTGGCCCTATCGATAGGACAGTGATCAGTCTGGCCATTTTTTGTGAAGCAGTGAAGTCCTATCGATAGGAGAATTAGTCCTATCGATAGGAGAGGGATCAGATTGGCCATCCGCGCGCAAAAGAGTTCTCCTATCGATAGGAGAATAAGTCCTATCGATAGGACCTGGGTTTTTCAGCCAATTTTTGTACCCGACCAAGTTAAGACTTGGGGGCTTTTTGGACATTTCAATTGTAACTTTGGGACTATAAAAGGCCCCAAACTTCAGAAAATTAGGGATCTTACATTTTTTCACCTTCTCTCTCTACCTCCTTCTTCTTCCCCACTCATTTTGCTCTACCTTCTCTCTAGGATTCAAGCTTTTCTACTTTGATTCAAGGTATTTGCTCTTTATTAATGTTGTAGCACTCTCTCTAATCTATATAAATCCGTATTTTATTTTCATTTTCGTCATGATTTTCATTTCTCTACGTTTTTCTTCAATGTCTAGGTTAATCATGTGTGAGTAGTTTATTAGGCTTGGCATGGGGTGATTTCTACCCCATGGCTTAGGGGATTTCACGATTTCTCATCTTTACGGGCTAAATACGGGTTTGTGAATGGATAGCTCTCTCTTTCTTGTGATCAAAACATGGTGTTGCTTATCTCTTTGATTGGGTGTAGACAAAATCTTGGCACACACAATGCTTAGAACCATGGCACACTAGGTGTTTGATAAAATGCCTCAATGAGATTGCTTTCCATTACCAAACCCCATCTTTTGTTAAAATTGATTTTCATCGTTAAATATTCCGAATGTGAGCGAGGTAATCGACTCTCATTTGAGTTATCCTTGAGAAACGTGAAAGAAGCTAAGTCATGGGTAGTTTAAACCCCTACCCAAGCCCTTGTTTAATTTCCAAGTCAAATTCCGTTTTCACTAAATTAGGAGGTAAAGAGAGAATCCCACAAACAAACCAAACCAAAAAGTTGGCCGTCTTAACGCCGAACAATCTCAACGCAAGTCACTCTCATGCCGGTTGCATTTGGTCCCTGTGGAAATCGACCCCGGTCTTGCCGGGTTACTATGCTTTCGACGACCTAGCCCTACGCTTGGGGCGACGCTAACTACAACAACGCTAGGTCGCAAGCAGTACAGTTCCTCAAATTTAGCGAGATACTGTGTCACTGTCGTTGAACCTTGCTACAGGTTCTGGAACTCTTGGATCTTTCCTGCTTCACTGGGGCAGAAAAGTACTTGTCCAAGAAGATGTTCTCAAACTCCTCGAAGGTCA
Organism: Vaccinium vitis-idaea; assembly: GCA_963854785.1. NCBI lineage: Eukaryota > Viridiplantae > Streptophyta > Magnoliopsida > Ericales > Ericaceae > Vaccinium > Vaccinium vitis-idaea. The sequence goes on along the minus strand of OY978223.1, from coordinate 22,715,753 downwards.
TGGTCTCAATGTTATAAGCGACCTCAATCATCTCCCACCAGTGTCGGGCCTCTCCTTGGAGTTGGTAGGCAGTGAGAGCTACACAATGGTTATCTTGGTTGACTCCTAAAGCGCTGAGGATCACTTTGATCTCTTTCAGCCAAGCCTCGGCTAAAGTAGGGTTAGGTTCGCCATGAAAGACGGGTGATCATCTATTACAGAACTCGTTCATAGCTTGAGCACGAGTCATGGGACCATGGTTGTTGTTATTAGGCGGGGGTCTGTTAGGGTTGAGTGCAGCAATGAAGGCTTGCATGAGTTGGGACATGTCTAGATTAGCTCCGTTATTTCCATTAGAAGAGCCTTCACCATTGTTACGTGTAACTGCCATCCTAGAGTTACCAATTTGTTGGGGGAATCAGTCTAAATTACTTTGCAAAATTTTAACAAAACACAACCGCTTAAACAAGTAGTGATTTTCATTAATAAATGGATCATTACATAAAAGCATGATTTCAAACAGTACAATAACTGGCTCATTAGTCTATACATACAATACCAATACCACATTACTTGGCTCATAAGGCCGTACATACAATACCAAATCACATAGAGTCGAATCCTACCACACAAGTGACTACAGTTAGCTTATTCTACGCACAAATATATACTAGCTGCTTATAGTTTAAATTACTCGCGGAGATCGAATGTGTGTTGTGCTTCAGCAAAGGTGAGCTCCTCCTCCTGTAACTATTGGAAGCGCTCAAACTTTTGGGCTAGAGTCAGCTCTGGTTCTTCAACTATCAGCTCCATTGGCAGCGGCTCCCAGAAGTATGGCTCGGTGACAAAGGCAGGGGGATCATCCATAGCAATGCTGAACTGATAGGTCGAGTCTATCGGCAGCGTCAGAGGCAGCATCTGCTCGAAGACTGGCACTTCATACAGGCGGCCTAGAAGAGGGTCGTTAGTGTAGACATGTGCGTACAGGATTGTTGGAACCATGGCGATAGAGTCGAACCTAGTATACACTCCAGGTGCAGGTATTGGTTGCAACGGTGCAGCAGGGAGAAGGACATGACCGGGTGGTTCGTAAGCCAAACTGTCCTGTACAGTCAATAACTGAGTAAATGTGAGATTGCGGGTAGAGTCCTCTTCCGTTAAAGCGTATGGAGTCGTCATAGCCTACGAATAGGTAGAAAGTTATAATTAGACTTAAAAGTGTCTATATAGACAAGTGTAATGATGTTGTGGTGCTAAGTGGTGTCGTGAAAACGGTGCTAAGGAAGTACGACAAGGTTTACTACAATACCGAATTTTATTGATACGAACCATTAGACTTAAAAGTCAGCTTACAACCCAAGTTATACATATTACAACAAAATTAAAACTTCCTTACTGCTAGTACAAACCCAAACATCCTTACATTACAACTTATTTAAAAACCTAACTAATGCTAGGTTATAGCCATCTCCATCATCCAGTTAACTTCCTTAGAAAATCCACAAGAAGTATGCTCTCAGCATGCTCTCCCTTTCCACGATCACCTTGGTTATGCTATAACACCTCCAGGTCACTCTCCACCTTTTGTCCCTGTGTATACGGGTCAATGAACTCCTCCCTCCTAACTGGCAGCTCTGAGTAGGTTTAGCTGTCGGAAAAGTCTAGGTAAAGTGAGATAATCTGATGTTCATCCGCTGGGCGAACACGAGATACTCGGAGATATAGGATCTTGTTGGACAGGCGCTCAGAATATCCATGAGGTAGGTCAACAGTGTAGTATTGGTTTACACAAGGCTCAGTGATCTGTACAAGACCCAAGAAATACCGCTGATTGTGCTCCTTCCAGAAACAAGGAAACACTAGGGCTATCTCTATGTAGACCCATTCACCACGCTGCAGGTTAGTTAGGTGTCCGTCAATAGGGGCCCAATTTGGTAGTCTCATGCCAATCGATATATGTGGTGGGTTAAGAGGGTCATCAACCTCACTTTCAAGATCAGATTCAGGTTCAGGAGGTGGGTCAACAGGATTCTGTTCTTGGTTCAACTCGTCAGCTTTAGCCTCATAGTCAGCTAACCACCCATGCATGTCAAAGTTAGGGTGTCCTACCTCATCTTCATTATCATACTCATGAAAATACATCATGGGATTAGAATCATCCTCCTCATCATTGTTCTCAAATTCAGGATTAGACATATACCCTCCACCTTCCTCAGGGTCATCTTATGGTTCATCCGGGTAATCGTCTAGTTCCTCAGGGTCACTTTCTGGTTCCTCAGGGTCACTTTCAGTATCAGGGTCATCCTCAGAATCGTTGTCGGAATCAAAGAGCATCGATGAAATTTGCCATGTCGGCGGAGATAGGTGGTCATTAGTGGGAAATTCTCGAGGTAACTAAAGTTGGGATCAATGTCTAGTAGGCGTCCTGAGTACCGTTTCTTAAACTTGCGGATCTCCTGAAGTAGTCTAGCATGATTCGTGTCCATCTACAAATCAGATAATTTATATTAGTAACTGATAACCTTTTAATCTAATAGCATCAAGGATAATTAACAAATTTTTTTTAGGACACACATTATTAATCTGGCTCAGTGTCTACCCAATTACCCAAGGCCGAGTGTTTGAACCTAGGGCTTTGATACCACTTGTAACACCCCACATTTTGGGAAACGTTATTTATTATTACAACCAAATATTTAAACAGTAATAATAATAATAATAATAATAATAATAATAATAATAATAATAATAAAAATAAAAAGTCTAATACATATAATCTGTCCTGCACAGATTACAAAAAGGCAGACCGGGTAAGTTCTACGATTCCGCAAATTCCTCCGACTGGTTGATCTCCATCTCAGCAGCTCCTTCGGCTCCATGCTCTCCGTAGAAGTCCTCATGTCCATTGTGATAATCTAGCATAATGTACGGGGATAAAATCCAAGTAAGCCTGGATCACGTGCTTCCTTGATTCAGCCCTAAATCTGCAAGACAGAAAGAGGGTTAGAGCACCTTTGCCTGTCGTCGGCAAAGGCCCTCCGATGCCTAAGTTAGTATCTCGTACTATAAACTCTCAAATCACACTGCGTATGAAAAGGGTTTCACCGCGTACCTCTCTACATGGGTGTGGCCCTGTATTTATAGGTATTGATAGCTTTGTTGATTTAGGCGTCTCGTGCCCCTTGTTTCCTACTAGGTTTAGGAATCCTTTTCCTAATAGGACCTTCCTATTAGGCATATGCTTCCAAGTGCTGCAGTACTTCTTTCCATACTGGTTTCTTTCTTGTATGGGGCACACTCCTAATCACATTAGGACTTCCCATATCAATCCCTTATTTTATGGGATTGCTCCTTATCTCATAAGGAGCCGCTGTAGAATATTCTGGAATGTCACACCGCCCTACACGTGGCGGTGTCGTGCTTCCACGTAGCTCGGAATAACCCGTACATAGCTCAGCTCTTCACGTCGAGCTAAATTATGTATTCCAGAATGTTGTTTAAGCTATATACGTAGCCTACCTAGCTCGGCCATATCAGGGGCACCCCTTTATGTCTCACGCCGAGCTAGTGCATCTTGATTTATTAGTTCACTCTTATTATTCTGGCCTTATTCATGGCCAAACCAGCTCGGCACAGGGCTCAAGGACTCCCTATGTGGTGTCGAGCTATTCACCCTCTCGTGGTGAGTGATCAAGGCACGTGCTACACCATTTACTGGGGTAGTCAGGTTTTACCCACTCCAATTGCTCCCCAGCTCTGTCGCTACTGTCATTCATCAGTAGTGCGCAGAGCTTCAATGGCCCTTGATGCATCTTCTACACGCCTCCCTCTCACGTGGGGAGCAGGGTTGCTATCGCATTAAATGCAAAATGACCAGTTGGTGGCTCGGATAAGCCCAAAGGATGATTTTGCTGATGTTTTTCGTGCGTCACACCCCACTTTTACGGGGTTTTGAGCGGGATAATGATTATTTTCATTCCCCCCAAAACCCCTCTCTCTCTCTCTCCCATCTCCCTAATTAGAAATGAAAAGAGGCTGCAGAGAGAGAAAAGAAAACATTTCCATCATCTTCAGAGCTTGTTCACCCACCGCTTCTTCTTCCGATCTCGTCGGAAATCGTTTCCCCCATTCTCATCGGAGTTTTCTTCTTAGGTCCACATCTTCTCACGTAAGTAACTTCTCTCTAGACCTCCATTTCTGTTGTGTGTTTGTCTTCTTCGTTTTTCCCCAGTGTCTGTTCATCTTCTCCTTCCTTTGGGTTTCAACTGTGAAACCCTAAAATGGGGAAACACAGGGCACTTCCCGAAAAAATAGAAGCATTTCGTAGGCAATATGGAATCCCAAACGATGTTCAGTTTCGTCTGAACAGGCGTAGCGATATGGGTGAAGAAGGTCAAGATCAAGATACAATTCATATTCCCCTCATCTTCATTGTAAAGGGAGGTCTCAGGTTCCCCTTACACCCCTTCTTCAGGGAGGTCTGTAGCCATTGCAGACTGAACCCGATGCAATTGTGCCCTAATTTTGTTAGGGTAGTTATGGGCACAATTGCCCTGAATAGGCTTCTCGGCCTTCACCTTGACTGGTGGGACTTACACTACCTGTATAGTGTAGTTCCTACTGCAGATTATAATTACTATTTCAAGTCTAGGGACCCCGAGCAAAGGCTTATCACAGACCTGCCCAACTCTTCAAAAGGGGAGGCAAATGACTATCTCATAGTCACAGGCATCTGGGAGCCTAGAGATGCTGAGGGGAATTCCATTGGCGTTGCCTGCCCCACGGCCACGGGGAAACCACGTTAGTACCCTAACTTTTGTTTCTTTTTCTGAGTATAAAAATATTCTGCTTTATTTTACTAATTAGTTTCCGTGTTGTGCCCTGTCCTTGCAGCGAGCAACATAAACCACGGCGGTCGTCTGATTCATGGAAGACTGCACCGTGAGGAGATAGCATCAGCTCTCTACTTCGACGGGTTCGAGCCAACCCCTGTTGGTCTCGGCCGTGCTTCGCATCTGCTGCTTGACGTGTACCCCTCCTACTGGGGTGGCATCAGAAGAGTGGGTGAACCACGCTCTCGACACCCGTGGCCCCCTGTAGCTCCACTCATCGCCCCTCTTGCACCGGCTGAGCAAAGGAATACCAGGTCCCGCAGAGGCCGTTCTGGAAGAGGAGCTAGACGCTCCCGAGCCCCAAGGGATCTACAACAACAAATAACCTTTGCTCACATCCCCGAGATCCCCACTGCAATCCCAATCCTTAGCCGTACTGACCAAAAGCCGAGCACTTCTGGGAGGGTCGTGGTGGAAGGAGAGGAGGAAGAAAAAGGAAGAGGTGGGTTTGATCACCGTGTAGCCATCCTAACTTTGACCGAGAAATTTGTCTTGCTTGGAGACTCGGACTCATCAGGTTATTTCCCCTCTCCTGATAGAGACATGCCTCGCCAGCCGATCAACCTCCTTGATGAGTTAAACCTCGGCGGGCTTCCTCCTCGTCCAACTCTTGTGGTTCCTACAATCAGCCCTCCTGCTCCAGCTGTTGAGAAAAGGGATAAGAGGCCTTCTAAGAGCCCACAGGACTTCCAACCTCCCCTCCAGAGGCGACAGACTGGGGAGGCCAGTGCCAGCCGTACAACAACTAATTCTGCACCTCTTGTGCAACCATGGGCCCCTGTGTTGGCCCGCCCAGACGGGACCCCTCTGAACGCCATTGACAAGGTCTCCTCTGTTGACGTTGCCTATGGCATTTCTAGGGCTGCTCTCCTCCCTTTGGATATGGAGAGAGAAAAGGGATGCTCTTATGATGCCCTGATAAAATCAATCTTTCAACCCAGCGTCAAGGTATGGGAGTCGTCTAATACCTTCTTCTCACTTTTTCCCTTCCTTGGATGCCATCCTTTCACTCATGTTTCCCCTTGCAGATAATTTTAAAAGCTTCAGCTGGTTTTGATAAAGCTAAAAAGACTAAGAGGGATCACCGAAAGGAAGTGGGCTCTATTCAGAAAAGGGCGGAGAAAGCTGAGAAAGAAGTTGCCTCCAAGACTCAGCTACTGGGGGAAGCTCGAGAGGAAGCCAATTACTACGCCAAATATTGCCTTTTGCGGCAGTAAAAAAATGCCACTAATAGTAGTAAAAGCGTCACTAAAGCTATTTGCGGCACTTTTACGACAAAAGTAAAAAGTATAGTCTATGCCAGTGTTGTTTAAAAAAAAACGGCGCTAGATAAGTGCCGGTAATAAAATACGGCGCTTTTTGCGGCTCTTATAAAGTGCCGGTAATAATTTTGATGTCTAAACAGTTAAAACAACACTTTGCAATAAGCACCGGCAAAAAAAGGATTTTATTAACCTTTGAAAACACATTACAAAGATTAAAAGGGGCCAAGACAAAAGGCATCACAACACGAGGAGACAATCCAACGATGTTGGCACCCCACCCACGATAATCATTTGCCGCCATGGACCCAAGGGGAAATAACAAAAGGTTGACAAGGAGCCAAGCGAACAAAAATATGAAGAAAATAAGACGACTCCACTACAAATCCATAAACTTCTCAGATTCTGTGATCTCCCTACATCATCCCTAGCCAAAAGGCTTCCAAAGCAGCAAAGGCATATCCACATTTGAGAAAGGCAACTAGCAAGAAATATAATCCCCTCATGATTCGAATCCTCCTCCTCCTCAATTGGTGATGGAAGTTGATGAGGTGGAGCAATATCTCCGTTAAAAGGCAGTCACAAGGTGATATGGCCTATAAAGGGGAAAAAAACTCACGACTGATCGTAATGAAATTTTTGGCTTATCTTTCCACCAAAAAAAAACGCCCCCCAAAAAAGAGGGACTTTATCTGATTCTCTCTCTGTTTCTCCCTCTCTCATTTTCCCTCTACATCAGTTCTTTTTCTTTTTTGATCTGTTTCTTTCTACACCAATTATTCAAAAGAAAGTTTTTAAATGTCTTATCTATGCACCCACACTAAAGAAACCATCGTCTCCTGTCGGAAAATCATGCTCAGATGCCATAGATGAACCTATAAACCCAATCCCCCCTCCAATCAGTTCATCACCAATCTAGAATGAGGGTTTGAAAGCTATGGGAGAAAGACGATAGAGAGATTGGCTGGACATAGTTTCTGAATACGATTTTCAATGTCAACCAAAAATGAAATTATCAGACAAGGAGTGCTACTGTACTACCCTTCTCTTCCAAACCTGACCCTTTGACCTTAATGAGTGAATGAATCCAGCATTCAAGTTGATTAAAGGGCTTCCAGAATAACAAAAAAGTGGCTTTAGAATGCCCAGTAACTAACCACCAAACAAAAAAATTACTAAACTGAGAATCATTCATTCGTTATACAAAAAGATTGCAAACTTCAATTGGGAACTGATGAGTGATTTTGATTTTTCCAACAACAACCCAAAAAAAAAAATCCTACGCCGATTTTGCACAAAAAGTGTAACCAAATAAACCGTTAGGTAAAAATTAGGGCTTTTCATTTCAGCATTAACAGTGGGAACGAAGAAGAATGATGCAAGAGAGAGGAGGAGGGTAAATTACCAGTAGTATAGCATTCAAGGCACCACAAGGAGGTTGAAACCCTAGTTTATCAATCAATTTCATCAACCATTAGAACACGATTAGAGAAGGGAGGAGAAATACACACACTGTGCGAGAGAGAGAGAGAGAGATCTTACAAGGTTCTCTTGTTGATTGAAGTTCCAGAACGCTATTTTCCTTCTCTCAATTTGTGATGAGTCGTTCTCTAATTGTGGATGTGCTGATAATGGGTTATGTTTGGGTACAGGTACGGAAAAAAGAATTGGAGGGAACTAAAGAGACCCTTGGCGGCAAATAGAATAATTTTGGGCGGCAAAATTTGTTTCTATCTTTCACGGCAGTAATCCAAAAGTTCCGCTAATGTGTATTTTTAAAGGCTTTTTTAACGGTAGTAATCTAAAACTGCCGTTAATGTCTATTTTTAAAGGCATTTTTTAACTACTGCCTTAAATAATACCCTTTTAAGGAATTTTTTTCAAGTACCACTAAAAAAATTACTGGTAAAAGTGATATTTGGCGTAGTGCAAGAAGCTAAAAGCTGATCTTGCCGAGCAGAAGAGACTGGCGGAGGAGACAAAGTAGAATCTTCGTCAAGAATTGGCTGCTGCTCAGGCCAAAGCTGAGGCTGAGTATGACCAAGCCATGATCAAAATCACCGCGCACTACTGAGTTCAAATGCCGGCAGTTAGAGATGATGTCTGGGAGGCAAGTTGGAAGCGCTATTGCACAAAAGTGGGACTCCTTGCTGATTCACCTATGTGGACCAACATGGAGCTCCCTAGCATTATGGAGGCTTTAGCAGCTCAGCAGCAATATGAGACCCAATCCCCCAACGTTCATCTAAATATCCATGCACAGCTTGATGCTCGTCCTGACGCTCAAGATCAGCTCGGTTCTTCTTCCCAGCCGGATTCCCTTCCCGAACAGACCCTGACCGAGGAAGCTATCATTGACCTTACCATTCGTCATGATAGTGCCGAAAATGCGGAGCCTGTCCCTACTATTGATAAAACCACAAGCTCCACCTCTTTCACTGATGCTCAAAGGCTCAGTGATGAGGCTTAATGCCTGTGAGTTGTTTTTAACTTTTTGTTGGACCTGCTTGGCCCTGTGTGGCCTGTACTGCCGTATTTGGCTCCTGATACTTTTTAAGTGCCTCGTACTTTCTAATGTTTGTTTTGGTGCGTGCTTGGCTTGTTTTTGTTCGTACTCCTGAAACTTTTAACAAGTCTTACTTGTGACATGTTTCTCTATAATTCTATTGCTGCAAATTCTAAGTTTATTCATACTTAGCTAATGTTTCCAAGTGTTCCGTACTTGGGTTGTTGCATTCTTCGTTACAAATCTAAGTTTGTTCATACTCAGAATTTTACTGCAATATTCGTTGCAGATCTAAGTCTTTTCATACTTAGAAATTGCAATATTCGTTGCACATCTAAGTTTTTTCATACTTAGAATTTCATTGCAATATTCGTTGCAAATCTAATTTTTTTCATACTTAGAAATCCCAAGTGTCTTCTGATAGGTGCCGAAAAGCACCCGTTGAACCTCATTAACTCGCACTTTGTTAAGCTAATTTGGTTGGTTTTTTATTAGCGTTCGTTGGTGAATGGTGTTACAGGTGCCAAGTGCTCAAGGACTTGGAAACATGCTTGGGAGTGGTTTAGAATCGTCAAGGATGCCAAGAGGAGCAAAAGAAGACCAAGGGACCACTTTCTGACTCGGTAGTCCGGACTATGGATTCCCCGTCCGGACTATGGACTCCACGGCCTTCAATGAACTTTCTGCATTGGTAGTCCGGACCACCCTTTTCTTAGTCCGGACTATGGTGTCAGGAATTAGCGTTTTAACTTGTTTTTATGTAATTTTGAGGCCCTAGGTATAAATAGAACAACCTAACATTGTTTTAGGGTTCCCAACTATTGTGAGAGACTATTTGGAGAGAGAAACTCATAGTTCTTCATGTTCTTCAAGCGTTCTCCAAATCAAAGCATGTCGATCATCACCATGTCCGGCTAAACCTATTTTCTAGGGGGAGGATGAAGCTCTACACCAAGTAACCTTGCTTTTCAGCGTAGATTATGGTTATTATTCGGATCGGATTACATGTTATGAACTCAATTTCATATGATCAATGGAATTATGGTTTTATTCTTCCAATCTATTGCTTATTTGTATTCACGTGTTCAAATACTGTAAACATGTAATTATTTTCAATGGTGTGATTGGAGTTCTGAGATGGATTATGCTCGCAAGACGGATCGTGCCGCGATAGTGAGATGGTCCGTGCTATGGGATAGTCCATGCCTTTTAACAATCGCCTTATCTTCTTGACGATTATCGTTAGGGTTTGCAAGCCCTAGCGATAATCCTTTGCGATTCGAATATTAATCATGTCTATGCGATGCTTGGTTATGCGGTATGAGCGGATTCTAAACCCTAGATCCTTTTTCCCAAACAGTTTCACCCTTTTAATTATTGCACCCTTTAGTTTAACAATTTCACATTCAATCAAACCACTTTTTACCGAATTAAATTAAAAGCTAATTGGAATTAACGCAACTCAGCCAATTTGTCCTCGTGGATCGACACTCGGACTTAACCGCTATTCTCCGGAATAAAAGTTAATTCCTAGTTATTAAATATTTATTTTTGACTCGGCACGACACGGTCAAATTTTGGCGCCGTTGCCGGGGAATATTTGCACGGTTGCTTAGTTTCAATTAATTTTTATTTTAATTCCTAGTTAGGGCTTTTTAATTTTTGTTTGCTAGTGATACTCAGGGCACAAGTAGCGAAGCGTTCAATTGAGCAGGATCAACCAGTGAAAAGCGTTGCCGTGATATAAAAGCGATATTGTTGCCATGATATCGTCGGTCTCAAAAACCCGACCTTGTTCCTCTCAATCAGGATATCGGAAAGAGACGTAGGGTTAAGAGTGAGACTGATTTACTTTCAATGGGGGATGTTATAAATGGACCTAATCTGCCAGGGGGCTGCAATCCGCCAGGGGCAGCTTACGCGCCCCTTGCCCCACTTCGCACACACTTTTTGCCATCATCCTATGCCGCACCATCATGCATCCGTTGCCACCGTTCACGGCGACTGACTATGAGATAAAACCGAGCATACTGCATGCGTTGCCAAACTTTCACGGGCACACTAAGGAGGATCCCTACCAGCATATTGACGAGTTCATAACCATAAGTTCCACACTTCAAATTCATAATTTTCCTAATGAGGTGCTTAGGTTAATCTTGTTCCAATTTTTGCTGAAAGAGAGTGCTAAGCATTGGCTCAGTACTTTACCCGTGAACTCGATCACTAGCTGGGATCAACTTAAGGATGCGTTCCTTAAGAAATACTTCTCCATAGGTAAAACAGTCCATTATCGGAAACTGATTACTTCGTTCCGACAAAATGAAAATGAGCCTCTCCACGAGGCTTCGGAGAGGTATGGTAACCTCATTAGGAAGTGCCCGCACCACGACATTCCATAGTGGCAGTTGGTGCAATGTTTTTACGATGGGTTGGATTCTCATTATCGGATGATGGTTGATGCCTCATGTGGAGGCTCATTAATGAACAAGAATGAGAAGTCGGCATGGGAGCTCTTTGAGACAATGAGTGATACCTCCCAACACCATGCCACTTACCAGCATAGTGATAGGGCGACCAACACGGCCAGTTCTTCAAAGCCACGGGGTTTGTACGAGGTTAGCCCCTCTGACCACCTCGCGCTTAAGGTCGACTCTCTCGCTGAGAAACTTGACCAATTTTTTAGTTTGGGCTCAAATTCTGCTCCGCCTCCTATTTTTCAAGAGGCTTGTTCTCTATGTGCTAGTCCAGCCCATTATGTTACAGAGTGTCCGGCGAGAGACCAGTTTCCAGGTTTTGCAGAAAAGCAAGTTCACGCTGCTCAGGGGTATTCTAACATACAAAGTTATCCTAAACCAGGTGATCCCTCTTTTAACACTTATCACCCGGGGCTTAGGAACCATCTTAACCTGTCATGGCGACAGCCACAAGACAATGCCCCTGTCCCACAGCCTAGGCCATGGTCCACACCATATAATCCTGCGACCTATCGCTATGCCAACAATCAGCAGCCACCCCCTCATCGAGCGCCAGCCCAGTCCTCGAGGGACCCTTCCTTCGAGGATAAGTTCTTAAAAGCATTTGAGATGATGACTGCTACCCAATAGCAAGTGAATTCTCATACACAATCTATTGCACGAATGGAGGCGCAATTGGGCCAATTGGCCAACACGATGAACTGCAGAGAGGGGGTAGGTTGCCTAGTCATCCAGTTCAAAATCCGAGAGGTCAAAACCAGTGTGAGTGTAATCAAGGGACTGGTAACTTCCAGCAGGAAAATGCTCTGATATCCCTTCATAATAAGCGAGAGGTCGAAACCCGACCAGAGAAGCCCAAAAGCCAGGAGCACCAAGCTCCTTTCTCCCCATCTGATTCTGGGGAGGAGAGTTCACATAGCAAGGAGGCAACCCCTCCAATCATTACTTCACCACCCACCGCCACACCCACGGGCTCCAAGGCACCACCCTACGTGCCTAAAGCCCCATTCCCCGCTGCCCTAAATGGGCCATCTCCCTACACCAAAAAAGGATCATCTATGGAGGATACTCTTGAGGTATTCAAACGCGTGGATATCAATATATCCCTCCTAGATGTCATTAAGCAAATCCTGAATTATGCCAAGTTCCTAAAGGACCTCTGCACTCACAAAAGGAAATCTCGGACAAATGTGTCCAAAAAGGTCCTTCTCCCCGAGCAAGTGAGCTCTGTTTTCCAGTCTGTCATTCCCCCTAAGTTACAAGATCCTGGCACATCTACCATTCCCATTGTCATTGGTAGCCATTGTATCGAGCGCGCACTTTTAGACTTAGGGGCTAGTGTCAATTTGATCCCTTACTCGGTGTACGAGCAGTTGGGACTTGGAGAGTTGAAACCCACGACGGTGACCTTGCAATTAGCTGACCGATCCATAAAGATACCGCGTGGTGTAGTTGATGACGTTCTTGTCAAGGTCAATGATTTCTACTTTCCTGCTGATTTTATAGTCCTTGACACAGAACCGGTGAACACCCTCAGGAGGCAAACTCCCGTTATACTTGGTCGTCCGTTCTTGGCAACGGCCAATGCTAATATACATGTGAGGAGTGGGGAGATGGAGGTCACGTTTGATTTTGTGATTCACAATTGGTTGTTAACAAGCTTTCAGGGGAGTATGCCACGAAAAGCGAAAAGATGGCTGCGTACTCAGAAGCAGCCAAGGACTTGCTTGACAAATTCGACAAAGTCCATATCCAACAAATCAACTCGGGTCAGAATGCGCATGCAGATTCACTAGCTTGCTTGGGGTCAGCAATCAAGACAGAGTACCGCCGCACGGTGGCTGTGGATTATTTGAGCGAACCAAGCATTGGCCGAGCAGTGGAAATTGTGATTGAAACAGAGTTTGGACCAAGCTGGATGGACCCAATTGTGGCATACCTACGAGATGGGGCCTTGCCAGAAGATAAGAGGGAAGCTCACAAGGTTAAGACCAAATCCGTACGCTTTTGGCTTTCTCCAGAAGGTAAGCTTTATAGGAAATCTTTTCTTGGTCCATATTTATTATTTGTACACCCAGCTCTCGTTCAGAAATTCCTCCATGAGATCCATGCTGGAACTTGTGGGGGACATACTGGTGGGAGGTCTATAGCCCACTGAGCAATAAGTTCAAAGCCTTCTGTGCCCAGTACGGCATCAGAAACTACTATTCAACCCCAGCTTACCCACAGAGTAATGGGCAGGCAGAGGCTTCGAATAAGACTATCCTTAAAAGTCTCAAGAAAAGGTTGGAGAGGAAGAAGGGAAAATGGCTCGACGAGCTTCCAGCCGTACTTTGGGCATACAGAACCACCCCACGGCGATCTACGGGAGAGACGCCGTACTCCCTTGCTTATGGGACAGAGGCGGTGATTCCCTTGGAGATTGGTTTACCAACCATTCGCACTATTCTCGTGGAGTCAGGGGCAACGCTAAAGCCCTGGCCGAGCAGCTCGATCTCGCTGAGGAAAGAAGGGAGCGTGCACTTATTACCTTAGCAGCATATCAAGAGCAGCTACGAAGGAGCTACAATAAGAAGGTGCAACCAAGAGAGTTCAAAATTGGAGATCTAGTCCTAAGGAAGGTCTTGGCTAACACCAAGGTGTCTATTGATGGAAAGTTTCGGCCAAACTGGGAAGGCCCATACAAGATTGTGGGAATTGCTGGCATTGGGGCTTATCGTTTGGCCGACCTGGATGGAGACCCAGTACCACGGCCATGGAATGTCCAGAACCTGAGAAAGTTCTACCAGTGATTTGTTTATGTGATTACGAATACAATCACACCTGCTTTTAAATACCTAGTTGGGATTACGAGTACAATCACCAGCATGAGTCAGTTAAATCCTTTATCATTATTTCAAGCATGAATAAAATTTCGTTTGTTTTCCTACTGTGATGTTGTTTAAATATGAACCCAAATTGCTTCCAATTGGGGAGCAGATAGTGTGTATATATGCAACGAATATTGCAACAGTTAAATCTCTAAGTATGAAGAAACTTAGAATTGCAACGAATATTGCAACAGTTAAATCTCTAAGTATGAAGAAACATAGAATTGCAACGAATATTGCAACAGTAAAATCTCTAAGTATGAAGAAACTTAGATTTGCGGCGAAAATTGCAACAAGTTAAATCTCTAAGTACGAAGAAAACTTAGATTCCTAAGGCACTGAAACACTTAGCACAAGCACTAAGAAGCTTACATAAAATACTACGAAAAGTACGAATACACTCAGAAACACTTGCAGAAGTAAAAGTGCATGACATAACGAGTACGAAGGAACTTAAAAAGTTTGACAAAACTCAAAACCACAAGTACCGGAGTATCAACAGGCCACAGACGGCCGAACAAGACCACGCAGGGTCAAGAGTAGAGTTCAGATGATAACAGACAGGATTAATAAATAGGCATCAAGCCTCTTCACCGTGCTGACCAGCATCAATGGCAAGATTGGGGATAGGGTTGTCATCCCGAAGGCCTTCAGCAGCATCGTCTCCTAAAATGGTAAGATCAGTGATGGTTTCTTCTGTCAGGTTCTGTTCGGCGAGGGATTCGGGTTGGGCCTTGGAGTCAGGCTGAGCTCCAGCATCAGAATTGGCTTGGGTAGCGGCCACCTCACTGGGGAGCTTCATGTCAGTCCAGTGAGGGGAAGACGGGTCCACACCGAGCTTGGTGAGGCACCTCCGCCAGGCCGCACCCCAGACGGCATCTTGAACAACTGGCATCTGCGCCTTGTAGTTGTCCGTGATCACGACAACAGCACGATCGTACTCAGCTTCAGCTTTGGCCTCTGCAGTAGCGAGTTGTTGGTGTAGTTTACGCTCGACCTCCTCAGCCTTCCCCCTCAGCTCGTCATTAGCCCTCTGCAGTCCCTCGGTCTCTTCCCGAGCATCTTTCAGCAACTGAGCATATTGGGCGTTCTCTCTCTCGGCTCTCTCCGCCCTTTTTTGCTCCTTCTTCAGTTCCTTCTCAGCGTCCTTAGCTCTCTCCAGGCCAACCGAGGCCTTTTGCATAATCTGCAAAGGAAGGAACGACCAATAAGTGGAAGGATAAAAATGCAAGGAAAAAGTAGAAGGAAGACCCTTTTTACCTTAGCACTGGATTGAAATTTGGACTTCATAAGGCTGTCGTAGGAGTTGCCCTTTTCCCTGTCCATGTCAAATGGAAGAAGAGCAGCTCGGGAGACGCCATAGGCGACATCCACAGAGGAAACTTTGTCGATCATGTTTATAGGGGTACCATCGGGGCGAGCGAGCACTGGGGCCCAAGGCTACACCAGAGGAGGTGAGTTGGAGAGGGGTTGGCTCGAGCTCATGTCCCCAGTCCTTCTCCTTTGCAGGGGAGGCTGGGCGTGCTGAGGACTCTCTATCGGCCTCTTGTCCCTCTGATTCTCAGGGTGAGAGGGGGACGACGTTTGGGACGGAGTGATGAAGCGAACAGTTGGTGGAGCACGGGAAGCTCCGCCAAGGTTTAGCTCGTCGAGCAGGTTGATCGGCTGGCGAGGCATCTCTCCTCGATCTGGTGAAGGAGAGTAGCCTGGTGAGTCGTCTGAATCAGCTAATAAGGCGGATTGCTCAGCAAGAGAGCGAATGATAACGCGATGATCGAGTTCACTCCTTCTTTCTCTTTTTTCTTCTTCTTCTTCTTCCCCCTCTTCTACTATTACCCTTCCAGAAGTGCTGGGCTCCTCGTCAGTACGCTCGAGGATAGGGATGGCTGTCAGGATCTCGGGAACGTGGGCAAAGGTGATCTATTGTTGGAGGTCTATTGGGGCTTGGGAACGTCTTGACCCTCCCCTAGCTCGGCCCCTTCTGGATCGGCCGGTCCTCTGCTCACCAGGAGGACGTGTGGCAATCAGAGGAGCTACTGGCGGCCAGGGATGTCTTGTTCTAGGTTCGCCTATCCTTTTGACGTTTCCCCAATACGATGGGGTGTAGCCCAGTAGCAGGTGAGCTGCACAGCCAAGACCAACTGGGGTTGGTGCAAAGCCGTCAAAATACAAAGCTCTGGCGATGTCCTCGCGGTGGAGGTTGCCGTGGATCAGACGACCACCGTGGTTAAGGTTGTCCGCTGCAAAACAACATGAAGAAGAAACAATCAACTACAGTTTCTAGAAAAGAAAATAAATAAAGGAATGATACAGGTATGAAAGTACTAACGCAGTCCACCAGGAGTTGTGGGGCAGGCAAAGCCGATGGTCCTCCCCTCGGCATCTCTGGGCTCCCAGTTGCCAGTGACTCCGAGGTAGTCATCTGCCTCTCCCTTGGAGGAATTTGGCAGGTCGGTGATAAGCTTCTAGTTGGGATCCCTGGCTTTGAAGTAGAAATTGTTGTCGATTGTAGGGACTACGCTATAGAGGTAGTGCAAGTCCCACCAATCGAGATGGAGGCCGAGCAGCCTATTAAGGGCTTCTGTGCCCATGACTACCCTGACAAAGTTGGGGCAGAGCTGCATAGGGTTTAACTGGCATCTACTGCAAACTTCCCTAAAAAAAGGGTGTAAGGGGAACCTAAGGCCTCCCTCAACTATGAAAATCAAGGGGATGTGGATCTTGTTTTCATCCGGACCTTGTTCTTTCATATCGTTGCGGTTGTCTAGCCGGAATTGAACATCGACGGGAATCTCATACTTTTTCCGGGGTACTAAGGAGGGCTCTATGTCTTCCCATTTTTGCTAAATAAGGGTTTCACTATTGAAACCCAGGGGAAGAATGGGAGTCGAACAAAAAATCAGAAAGGACAGAAAATCTGGAGAAAAGTCACTTACGTGAAGGTGGACCTAAAAAGGGGCTTTCCGACGAGGACGGAGGGCACTCTTTGGCAGAAAAACGGAGGTACAACGGCGAGAAACGAGCTCTGGAAACGACGTTAATGGAGGAAGAAGCTCTCTCTCTCTCCTGTTCTTTTGCTTCTGATAAAGAGAATGAGGGAAGTGAGGAAGGGGAGAGGTTTTCTTTTGGAGACTTGAAGGGTTTAGGGGGGAAAAGTGATCATTATCCCGCCCGAAGTCCCATAAAAGTGGGGCGTGACGCACTTGACACATCAGCAAAAACATCCTTTGGGCTTATCCGGTGACCAACGGGTCATTTCGCATTTAATGCGAGAACAGTCTTGTTCCCCACGTGAGGGGGGGACGTGCAAGAGATGCATCAGGAACCGTTGAAGCTCTGCGCACTGCTGATGAATGACAGCAGTAGCAGAGCTGGGGAGCAATTGGAGTGGGTAAAACCTGATTAGCCCTAATAAGGGGCATAGCACGTGCCTTAGTTGATCACCACGAGAGGGTGAATAGCTCGACACCACATAGGGGATCCTTGAACCCTATGCTGAGCTAGTTTGGCCATGAATGAGGCTAGAACTAGTAAAGAGTAAACTAATAAATCAGGATGCACTAGCTTGGCGTAAGGCATAAAGGGTGCCCCTGATATGACCGAGCTAGGAGGCTACGTGTATAGCTTAAGATAGCATTCTGGAATACATAGTTCAGCTCGGCGTGATGAGCTGAGCTATGTACGGGTTAATCCGAGCTATGTGGAAGCACGGCACCGCCACGAATGAAGCGGTGAGACATTCCAGAATATTCTACAGCGGCTCCTTATGAGATAAGGAGCAATCCCGTGAAATAAGGGATTGCTATGGGAAGTCCTAACGTGATTAGGAGTATATCTCATATAGGAAAGAGTCCTATATGGAAAGGAAGACCCCTGCTAGACGAGATCTGGCAGGACATGAAGACTCGTCCCTAATAGGAAAGTCCTATTAGGAAACGGATTCCTAAAGAGGATAGGAAACAGGGGGCACGAGATGCCTAAGGATGATGAACGTCTACACCTATAAATACAAGGCAATAACCATGACAAAAGGTACGCTGTGAAAACCCCTTTCATACGCATTGTGATTTGAGAGTTCAAAGTACGTGATACTAACTTAGGCATCGGAGGGCCTTTGCCAACGAGAGGCAAAGGTACTCTAACCCTTTTTCTGTCTTGCAGATGTAGGGTTGAATCAAGGAAGCACGTGATCCAAGGCTACGTGGATTTTATCCCCGTACAATATGACCCTTAAGCTCAATGTCTATAATACCGCGAAACAACCTCTAGTGGAAGAAGACTATTTTGCAGTCGATGTTAGTAAGGAACAAGTACAACAGGGGTCTAGTTCACATGAGGAGGTTAGTAACTTTTACAAGATTGCTAGTCTTGATAATAATTCTTTCATTAATTTCAGTCATGATGATTCTTTAGAGACTTACTTAGCTCACTGTGGTGATAATTTTGAACTTGACGAGTCTATTGAGCAAGTGAGTTCATTGGTGGACTCTGCTCCTTGGTCAGTTATTGAGGATGCTCTTCAACCTTCTTCATTATCTCCACTCCTGATTGCCACAAAGTCACCCAATTGTGAGTTGAGACCTTTATCACGCAATCCTCGTGTTAAATTGTTGGGGCCAGTAGAGAGTATGTCGGTTGTCCTATCTACACATAGTGATCAGTCTGAACAGGATAGGTTAATTGACAACACTGAACAGTGCATCAAAGAAGTCGCGAGTGATTTTGTAATTGGCATAGAGCCCTTTGGTCCAACTTGTAGAGTTTTGTTAGGGGTACTTCTGTACAAGCAAACCATTCCTTGGTATGGTAATTTTCATTGTATGGTGACTAGAGGAACAATTCCAACTCAATTATGTGACCAACCGTTTCTCATTGTTGTGGGAGAGTGGAACGATATCTTTTGGGATGATCCATCTCGTGTGAATTTTAAAAGGAGGATTAAATCTATTCATGGAGCGTTAATTAAGTGTGAGGGGAATAACTATGGTGGACCCGATTTATTTGAACCATTGAGCTTTTAACGAAGTCTAGGAGACTATAAATCCTTGGAGTTTATGACAACTCCAATTTTAGCCGTGCTCGAACAGCCATCTATGGTCTAATATACCCACCTAATTTCTAGCCTTAAATTTGTGTATCTGGGTTTCTTGCAATCTTATTGCAGTGCCTCGGATAGTCATTAAAGACGATTGGCTCTGATTTTTTTTTAAGGAAAAACCTTGAGTAATTTAACCTGTTGAGTCATGACTTACCCGTGATTGCTATGATGACCTTCTCTACACATATTTAAGTGAGAAATTAGGGAGAAAAGTAGTACACGTGTTTTTCGCGTGAAGAAAGTGGATGGAGTTTACTTACTTTTGAGTCATTTTATTTTTCGTTTTGGTGTTTTGGAATTAGTGTTTTGTTTGTTCGTGTTTAGATTGTTGTTATTTTTTTTTTGTAGTTTGTAGGGGCTAACATTTGCAGGGCGTTGTGTTCAAGTTGGGGGGTAATGCCCTGTGATCTTTAGCCTGTTTAGTTCTCCTTCACGAGGTGATCTCTTTCCTTATCTTTACATTATTTGTCCTATTTTTTTAGTGAGTGGCATTCAATGAGGACATTGCATGACTTAAGTTGGGGGGAGAGAACACTTTGTAGTTGTGCATATTTAGAGTCTTGAAAATCCAAAAAAATAAAAAATAAAAAATTCCAAAAAAAGAACGTTGCGTAGAGGGTGTTGGATGCTTGAGTGCACATAGTCTTGATTGATGACTATTGATTAGTGTTGTGAGTGTTTGTCATGCGAATGGATGTCTTGATGCGAGTTCATGGATCGGTTTAAACTTGTGAATAACATGTTGATAGCAAGCACTTGGATAGTCCGTATCTATGATTGGATAGTGTTTGATCATTTAAGTTCATGCTTCCTCACGCGCACCGTCCCACTTTGAGCGTTCACTAGCTTTGAATTTGGTTTACATGACATTGATATTTCGGTGTTAGTTGATTGTGCCCATGGGCTAATTGGAACCCCTTCACTACATTGTGCACTGAATTGATGTTGCTTATCCGGGCATCCATTGAGTAACCGGGCAATCGGGGTTTGCTCCCACCGTGTTGTTTGCGTCAAAAGATGGATAGACCTTGTGAAGGCATTGGTTGGATGTGGTTAGTTTGGGTCTCTCTCTAAAGCCTTTTTGACTCGAGCGATTAAGTTCGAGGGGTCTCTTTAAACCTGGTACCCTAAGGCCATCTGGCTTGGGGATGACTGACCTAAAGCTCGCTAAAGGGGTCAACTAGAAAGCCCGAGAGATCTGGAAATTACACAATCACACACAAAAAAAAAAATAGAGAACAAAAGAAAAAAAAAACAAAAGAAAGAACGGTTGAATAAAGGGAGGGGGAGAATGTAGAGGCACACCGGGATATTGATAGTGTGAACTGTTTTCAGGGTTAGTGAATCTCTTTTTGCGGTTCTCACTTACACACATGCTATATGATAAATCCCTATCCGATCATAGATGTGAAGACTAATCGTTGTGGTAGATTGAGTATGAGAATTCACTTGTTTAAGCCTTTGCATGAGCAAAGCATCTTGTCTTTGGTTTATGTGGCAATCGCAGCGGCATTTTGAGATGTTGTCGGTTGGGTTTGAGTAGCACTTGTGGTATTCGGTTCCCTTTGTGTTTTGTGGGTGATCACTGCTGAAAACCCTCACGAGACTTCACTCGTCCTACCGGGGCCGCCTGGGGGTTTAAAAGAACTATCATTTAGTTGCATTTGGTTGGTAGTTTAGTTTTTTCTTTGCTAGGGACTAGCAAAGTGTAAGTTGGGGGGTGTGATAGGTGCCGAAAAGCACCCGTTGAACCTCATTAACTCACACTTTGTTAAGCTAATTTGGTTGTTTTTTATTAGCGTTCGTTGGTGAATGGTGTTACAGGTGCCGAGTGCTCAAGGACTTGGAAAACATGCTTGGGAGTGGTTTAGAAGCATCAAGGATGCAAAGAGGAGCAAAAGAGGACCAAGGGACCACTTTCTGACTCGGTAGTCCGGACTATGGATTCCCCGTCCAGACTATGGACTCCACGGCCTTCAGTGAACTTTCTGCATTGGTAGTCCGGACCACCCTTTTCTTAGTCCAGACTATGGTGTCGGGAATTAGCGTTTTAACTTGTTTTTATGTAATTTTGAGGCCCTAGGTATAAATAGAACAACCTAACATTGTTTTAGGGTTCCCAACTATTGTGAGAGGCTATTTGGAGAGAGAAACTCATAGTTCTTCATGTTCTTCAAGCGTTCTCCAAATCAAAGCATGTTGATCATCACCATGTCCGGCTAAACCTCTTTTCTAGGGGGAGGATGAAGCTCTACACCAAGTAACCTTGCTTTTCAGCGTAAATTATTCGGATCAAATTACATGTTAAGAACTCAATTTCATATGATCAATGGAATTATAGTTTTATTCTTCCAATCTATTGCGTATTTGTATTCACGTGTTCAAATACTGTAAACATGTAATTATTTTCAATGGTGCGATTGGAGTTCTGAGATGGATTATGCTCATAAGACGGATCGTGCCGCGATAGTGAGATGGTCCGTGCTATGGGATAGTCCATGCCTTTTAACAATCGCTATATCTTCTTGACGATTATCGTTAGGGTTTGCAAGCCCTAGCGATAATCCTTTGCGATTCGAATATTAATCATGTCTATGCGATGCTTTGTTATGTGGTATGAGCGGATTCTAAACCCTAGATCCTTTTTCCCATATAGTTTCACCCTTTTAATTATTGCACCCTTTAGTTTAACAATTTCACACTCAATCAAACCACTTTTTACTGAATTAAATTAAAAGCTAATTGGAATTAACGCAACTCAGCCAATTTGTCCTCGTGGATCGACACTCGGACTTAACCGCTATTCTCCGGAATAAAAGTTAATTCCTAGTTATTAAATATTTATTTTTGACTCGGCACGACACGGTCATCTTCGTACTTGGATTTGTTAACATGATTGGAAAACACATACCCTCTGCTCCCCAATAGGAATCCAAAGTTGAGGTAAATTTTGGTTCGTATTAATCAAAACCATAATAAGAAAAGACGAGATCTCATTAATGCTTGAAATATCAATAAAGTTAAAAAATCTAAATAACTGGCGTTGGTGATTTTATTCGTAATCCCAACTAGGTACTAAAAAACAAATGTGAATTTATCCGTATTCACTAAAAAAGATGTGATTGAATTCGAAATCACATAATCAATTTACTGGTAGAATTTTTGTAGGTTTTGGACATTCCATGGCTGTGGTACTGGGTCTCCGTCCAGGTCGACCAAACAATAGGCTCCAATGGCAGCAATCCCTACAATCTTGTATGAGCCTTCCCAGTTCGGCCCAAGTTTTCCGTCAGAGGACACCTTGGTATTGGCCAAGACTTTCCTTAGGATTAGATCCCCAATCTTGAACTCTCTTGGCTGCACCTTCTTGTTGTAACTTCTCCGCAGCTGCTCCTGGTATGCTGCCAATGTAATAAGTGCACGCTCTCTTTTTTCCTCGGCGAGGTCGAGCTGCTCGGCCAAGGCTTTGTCGTTGCCACTTGGCTCCACAAGAGTAGTGCGAATGGTCGGCAAGCCAAACTCCAGTGGAATCACCGCCTCTGTCCCGTAAGCAAGGGAGTATGGCGTCTCTCCCGTAGATCCCCGTGGGGTGGTCCTGTATGCCCAGAGCACGGATGGTTGCTCGTCTGGCCATTTTCCCTTCTTACTCTCCAACCTCTTCTTAAGACTCTTAAGGATGGCCTTGTTCGAAGCTTCTGCTTGTCCATTACTCTATGGGTAAGCTGGTGTTGAATAGTAGTTTCTAATGTTGTGCAGAGCACAAAATGCTTTGAATTTTTGTCGAACTGGGACCCATTATCCGAAATGATGGAGTAAGGTACTCCAAATCGTGTAATGATCTTACTCCAGACAAATTTCTCTACCATGGCCTCTATGATCTTGGCCAAAGCTTCACCCTCTATCCACTTAGTGAAGTAATCTGTGCCAATGAGTAGGAATTTTCGTTTCCCTGTTGCCATGGGGAGAGGACCCACGATGTCCAACCCCCATTGTGCAAACGGCCACGGACTTGTTAACGGAAGAAGATCCTCTGCTGGAGCTCGGATAAGAGGGGAATATCTTTGGCACTTTTCACATTTCTTGACGAAAACCTTTGCATCCTCTTGCATGTAAGGCCACCAATACCCTTGCGATATCGCTCGGTGGGCTATGGACTTTCCACCAGTGTGTCCCCCACATGTTCCAGCATGGATCTCATGGAGAAATTTTTGGACTAGAGCTGAATGTACACATAATAAATATGGACCAAGGAAGTATTTTTTATAAAGCTTACCTTCTGGAGAGAACCAGAAATGTACTGACTTGGTTTTGATCTTTTGAGCTTCCCTTTTATCTTCTAGCAAAGTCCCATCTCGTAGGTATGCCACTATTGGGTCCATCCAGCTTGGTCCAAGCTCTGTTTCCATAACCATCTCTACTGCTCGGCCAATGCTTGTCTCATTCAAGTAGTCCACAGCCACTGTACGACGGTACTCCGTCTTGATTGCCGACCCAAAGCATGCCAGTGAGTCCGCATGTGCATTCTGCCCCGAGCTGATTTGCTGGATATGGACCTCTTCAAATTGGTCAAGCAGATCTTTGGCTGTCTCAGAATATGCAGCCATCTTCTCGCTCTTTGCAGCGTACTCTCCTGAAAGTTGATTTACAACTAGTTGTGAATCGCAAAATACTCGTAACTTACTGACCTTGAGTTCTATGGCACTCCTGAGTCCAGCAAGCAAGGCTTCATATTCTGCCACGTTGTTGGTAGCACTGAATCCCAACCTTAGTGCCTGCTCTAGCACCAAGCCTTCTGGAGAGAAAAGTATCACTCCTGCTCCAGAACCTTTGTTGCAAGCTGACCCATCTACATAAAGCCTCCATTCCTCAGGATCCAGGTTGGCTACTCTCGTTGGCTGCTCGGGATGATCGATTCCTTGTTCCTTCTCCTGGAGAATTGGTGGTGGTGGAGCTACTGTTGGGGTGAACTCAGCTACAAAATCAGCCAAAATTTGCCCTTTGATTGCCGTCCTGGGCTGATAATCAAGGTCAAATTGGCTAAACTCTATTGACCACTTTGAGATTCTTCCAGAAAAGTCTGCTTTCCTAAGCAAAGCCCTTAGCGGATATTCAGTAAACACAGTAATGGGATGCTGTAAGAAGTAATGTGGCAGCTTTCTTGAAGTAGTGACAAGAGCATATACCAATTTCTCTAATGGTAGATACCGCGTTTCCGCATCTAACAAGGTCTTGCTCACGAAATAGACTGGGGCCTGCTCTATCCCCTTTATTCGTAGGAGAACTGAGCTGACTGCGTGGTTGGATACCGCTAGATATAGTATCAACCGCTCCCCATCTTCTGGAGTAGAGAGCAAAGGTGGTGATGACAAATAAACTTTCAGCTCCTGGAAAGCCTGCTCCTGCTCGGCTCCCCACTCATATCCTTCTCTCTTCTTCAGAAGTTGAAAGAATGGCCTGCAACGATCTGAGGACTTACTAATAAAGCGGTTAAGAGCTGCAGCCATCCCTGTTAATCTTTGGACCTCTTTCGTGGTCTTAGGGCTTTGGAGATTCTGAAGCGCGGTAATTTGATATGGGTTGACCTCAATCCCCCTTTCTGTCACCAAGTGTCCTAGGAACTTTCCCGAGCTGACCCCAAAGGCGCACTTTCAGGCATTCAGCTTTAACTTGTATTTCCTTAATATGTCGAAAGTCACCTTCAGGTCGGCAATATGATTGGGCTTCTGTCACGCCCTCAAATTTAATAAATCGAAACATAATTAAAATCCACGTTATCAGAGTCAAACGCATTTCCAAAAAAAAAAAAAAAATCCGGTCATTAGAGCATTACAAATTCAAAATCTGACTTTCTAAGCTCGAACCCCAAAATGGTAAGTACCAATTTACATGATTGTTTACATTTCCAAAAAAAATCCACATGAAATACTCCCACGAATTACATCATCATTTCTCAAAAGTTTTACATGAATACGATAATCAAATATTTAAAGCAATGATGCTTCCAAAAACTTCATGTCATGCACACCATGCATTCCATCCTGCACTTCAAGCGAAACCTGAAACAACAAAGGGGTGAGCATACACTTCGCCCAGTAGGTGTCCCCTTTGGGTTTCAGACTCTAAAAAGAAAATATGCATAAATAACAAGTATCGAATAAGAGCATAAAGCAAAACCAACATTTACAAGTAGGCTTCTACACTTACCATTTGAAGTAAAAGTACTTCTCATAACACCTGAGGACACTTCCGCAATCCAAATTTCAAATAATTAACTAATGGATATCCTTCTAGCCATACAACAAACCGTACATGCAACTACTAGTTATAAAATACCATTAATCGCGTCCCCAAATATTTCACACCTACTTACATATACATATATATTCACCCATCATAAGCAAATCTAAATATTTCCGTGAGTCCACGTACCCCGCCTTGCCTACACACTTATCGACATATTCCAAAAACACCAACGTGTCTCACTAATACTCACATACGTCTCAACGTGTCCCATACGTGCCAAGGCATACTACAAGTTCACATAAGTATCGCAATACCACTCCGTGTTAACGGTTTACCCATGTGCCCACTCAACACATCAATAATCAACCTATCGTATCTCATTTATATATGTGTGCGAATGTATATATGCTTGATATACTTGACACCATCCCGAAGGTCAATTTCTTTCCACGTGTCACACCACATACAACTAGTGTGTCCCCGTATTCCATAGGTACCCACGTGTCAACTAACTATTTAGTAAGTGCCTTATTGGATCCTACAAACACTCTCGTGTCCCACGTGTACTCTACAAGTTTCTCTCACGTGTCTCGCAATACCCATGAGTACCTCGTGTCTCTCAAATACTCACATGTCTCTCAAACATTCCACCAATGCCCATGTATCTCATAAGTACCCATATTAATTCACTCATCAAATCACGATCCATTTTCTTTAATTTATCACAACTCAAGTCCAAGTTCGTTTAGTTCGAAAGCTCGTGGCGTGTCGGTTGTGGCAAAATTAACATGTGTCCAAGAATGTGAGAGATCATGACAAAACATCATTCATATCATGATAAGCTACCAACGCTTAGAAGTCAAGTAGAGAAGCTTAGGAAAGACCAATGAAGGCCCGGAGCAAAGGAACATGAAAATGGGGTTATGAACCTCGAGAAAACCCGACACCTTGATAAGAAAAGCACATTTCTCTCAAAATACAAAGGCTATGAATATGAGACCAATTTGGTTTGAAAGTAGACTCATAGAGCTTTCTAACGGTTCAAGAATCGCCTCAATCGGAGTTCGGACGAAGCCGGGGCGTGCCCGCAAAGTTGGGTCAAAATCTGCCTTAAGCAGTTGGGTATCGATACTAAGAAAAGGCTGTATCGATACCGGGTGACTTAAATCTTTACAGAAACGCTGGGTATCGATACTCATTAAAGGGGTATCGATACAAAGGCCATCTCGAGCAAAATTTTCAGATTTTTAGATTTTTTCCAAAATGGAGGGGGTTTCAACCCATGCCAAAAATTGAGGTTTCAAACAACAAATAACCATAGAAGAGGGATATATCAACAATCAATTCATGGATTTATCAACCAAATACACAAAACCCAAACTCATTCATGATCCAAAGTCAATCCATGGAGATAATCAAGTTTAACAAGAGTTTTGGGAACAAGAACACAAATAATGCAATCATTCAACCAATATACACTTAGAGAAGGTAGAAGATTGTTCCCTACCTCAAAGATCAAGCTCCCAATAGGTGAGAAGTAAAGCCCTAACCCTTGTTCTTGGATTTTCAACCGAAATACACCTTCTCCTAGCAACACCAAACGTACCCGGACTCTAATTCACGTGTAGATGATGAATATGAGGTTGAATCTTGAGTTTTAGAGGTGTGGGAGGTGGATTCGTGGTGGAATTAGAAGAAGATATGGAGAGGGAGAAGAGAGAGGGGCTGCTGCCCTTTTTAGAGAGAGGGAGAGATGAATTTTTTTGGCCCAAAATCAGCCATACAACACATTATATACACCCCACTAGTTGCACCCACACCCCTTGTGTATCTAATGCATTATAAAGATGCCCAAGTGCATTCTCTAACGCCACATTAACCCATCTTTGATCTATTTTCATTTCCTCACAATATCCAATGTTATTTCGGGAAACCATTAAAAAAATAATAATAATAAATAAATAAATAAATAAATACGGGTTCTTACAGCTTCATTTTGCTCTTTACCACCATATCATCTATATAGACCTCCATTGTCTTGCCGAGCTGTTCCTTGAACATCTTAGTAACCAATCTCTGATAAGTTGCTCTAGCATTTCTCAGCCCAAATGGCATGACCTTGTAACAGTAGAGTCCCCTTGGTGAGATAAAAGGCGTTTTCTCTTGATCTAACTCATACATAGCTATTTGATGATATTCTTGATATGCGTCAAGGAAGCTCATCCTTTCAAAGCCTGACGTGGCATCTACTAGTTGATCAATCCTGGGAAGGGGAAAGCTGTCCTTAGGGCATGCTTTGTTGAGGTTGGTAAAGTCCACACAGACTCTCCACTTCCCATTTTTCTTCTTGACCACAACAGTGTTAGCCAGCCAGTCCGGATAGCTCACCTCTCGTATGACATCCGCTTCAAGCAGCCGATCTACTTCTTCAATCACAGCGTCTGCGTGCTGTGGTGCCGACCTTCTCGCCTTTTGCACAATAGGTTTGTGCTGAGGATCTACGTTTAAATGATGGTAGATTACTTCAGGGTCTATCCTAGGCATCTCCTGGGGGAGTCCACGCGAAAACGTCGATATGGTCCTTCAAAAAGGCAATCAAATCACTTTCTTCCTGTTCAACAAGGGTTTCGCCAACCAAGAAATACCTTTCTGCATCATCTTCTTTAATCTGTATCTTCTTCAACCCTTCTACTACCTTCCTGGTGGGATCTCCTCCAACATCTTCCAAGGTCGGCTAATCAGGAACTTCAACCGTTTGGACCAGTTCGACTTTTGGGGACTTATTCAAGATCATGTTAAAACATTGGTAGGCTACTTTTTGATTTTCCCTAATACATTCTACGTCAGCCGCTCCAGGATAGTTGATCATCTGGTGGTAAGTTGAGGAAACTGCCCTCATCTTGTGCATCCAGGTTCTTCCTATAATCACGTTATAGGAGGAAGGGATGTCCACCACATGGAAATCAGTCTTCAGTATCACTGATCCAGCTCGGACGGGTAGTGTGACCTTTCCCATAGGCCATACCGTCTGTGCACTGAAGCCGACTAGGGGGACAAGACATTTTTGCAACGAGCTTAACGAGAGCTCCATCTTCCTAAAGGTGTCGTAGTACATGATTTCTGTGCTTGCCCCTTAATCAACCAGGATTTTCTCCACATCATACTCCCCTATGCGTAGGGTAATAACTAGTGCGTCGTTATGGGGCATCACTATTCCATCTAAATCTTCATCTGAGAAGGTTATGGGTACCTCCATCACCCCTTCAGCCCTCGACATTTTCGTGTCGAGCTTCATGACATGCTTCGTTTGACCGTTGACTCTTTGGATGTGTCTGATTTCATTGCTAGTATACGGGGCTACCAATCCATGTATCATATGGATTGTTCCCTTTGGACCTTTCTCGTAGTCCATCTCTTCTATTAGCTCGGCCCCTTTTTTATCATCAGCCAAAAACTCCTTAAGATGGCCTTCCGCCACCTTTTCATCCAGGAACTTTTTGTACTCTACACAATCTTCAATCATATGCCCCCAATCTCTATGGTAGCTGCAGTGCTGGTTTGTGGCTCTTCTTTTTTCTGGGCTTCCTGTCATCTTCGATGGCCTTCTGAACCAAGGTTCATTCTTGATCTTGTACAACATCTTGTAGATCGGTACGTTAAAGGTTGCCATGACGCTCAAGTATGACTTCGGATCTGGGTCGGCTTTATCTTTCCTCTGCTGTGTATAGTCCTTTCTTCTCGTTGTGTACTCCTTCTTGTACACCCTTGGTTCTGCCACTTTCCTCTCTGGAAGTTGGGGTTGCTCGACCACAATCTTTCCTCCAGCTTGTAGGGTGTCATCCTCCACCCGTGAGTGCTCCTGGATTCTTTCCATACGTTTGGCCACAATCTTTACTGGATGCATGGTAAGCAATTCTCGTAGCTTACTGTGCATAGGCAAGCTTGTCTTGAATGTTACCAAAGCATATTCCTCACTGCAATTTTCAATCTCATTGAAAGTCTCCCAATAATGTTTGGAGTGCTGCCGCAGAGTCTCATCGTCCCTCTGTCTCATAGAGGTCAATGCGTCAAAAGTCTTTGGAGCTGCTTGGCTTGTTAGGAACCGAGCAATGAATCCTCGGCTAGTTGAGCCCAGCACATGATAGACCCCTCTGGGAGTTTGTGGTACCAACTCAGGGCCACTTTCCTTAAGCTTGACGGGAACATCTTACACAACAAGGCATCGTCTTGCCCATGCATGAACATGGCCTGTTGGTAGTGTTGAATGTGGGCCACGGGATCCGTGCTGGTTTCATAAAGGATGAACGTGGAATGCTTCACCCTGCTTGGTGTCTTCTCTACTTGGATCCAGTGGGCCAGTGGTGACTTAGAGATTTGGCCTAGGGCTTCCTTAGCTGCCTCTCGTGCAGTTTTAGGTCCTCCCTTTACTCGGCCGGTCTCCCTTCTTCTCACATACTGTTCAGGGGCGTGCTCATTGGAACCAAATCTCTCGTATCTGTCCCTAACATCCTTTGTTCTTTCCCTTTTTTCAACGGAAGAACTCCTCTCTCTCCTCTTCCGTGGAGAGACCACTCTGCCGGTAGAGATATTGTCACGATGATGGACCCTTCTTTCTTTCTCGTACTGCACGGATCTCGTCCGTGAACGTAAATCTTTCTCCTTCTCTTGGAGTTGTTTCTTTAGGTCTTGAATCTCTCGTCGAGTGACTTCACGGGCCAGTTCTTCTGCCTCCTGTTCTTTTCTGTCGAGGCTGTCCTCTTTCTCTTGATCCCTTGTTCGCCTATGATCCTCCCTCCTCGGGGGGCTTCTCCTCCGTTCACGTCGGATGGAGGCTTCCCCACCTCTTGGTGGTGTCTTTGAGCATCTTCGCCTCTCGTCTGATCTTGGGGAGTCATGGTTCATCAGGCGTGTATCCCTGAATTTTGGAATCTCAGGGATATGCCCTATATTGAATCTCCTAGTAGCGGGCTTCTTTTGTGGTGCTTTCAGAACTGCAGGAGTTTTGTCCACCTTTGTACTCTTTCTCGTAGTGTACACAAGAGTGGTTCCACCATCGTCTTCCACATCCTCTTTTCGTGGAGTGCACAAGACAGGCTCTGAAATCACCATTGTTGATCTTTGTTGAAAAGAGCTTTTCGTAAGCGTTTCCCACAGACGGCGCCAATTGAACGAGGATAAAATCCACGTAAGCCTGAATCACGTGCTTCCTTGATTCAACCCTAAATCTGCAAGACAGAAAGAGGGTTAGAGCACCTTTGCCTCTCGTCGGCAAAGGCCCTCCGATGCCTAAGTTAGTATCTCGTACTATAAACTCTCAAATCACAATGCGTATGAAAAGGGTTTCACCGCGTACCTCTCTACATGGGTATGGCCCTGTATTTATAGGTATTGATAGCTTTGTTGATTTAGGCGTCTCGTGCCTCCTGTTTCCTACTAGGTTTAGGAATCCTTTTCCTAATAGGACCTTCCTATTAGGCATATGCTTCCAAGTGCTGCAAGATCTCGTCTTGCAACAGTACTTCTTTCCATACTGGTTTCTTTCCTATATGGGGCACACTCCTAATCACATTAGGACTTTCCATATCAATCCCTTATTTTACGGGATTGCTCCTTATCTCATAAGGAGCCGCTGTAGAATATTCTGGAATGTCACACCGCCCTACACGTGGCGGTGCCGTGCTTCCACGTAGCTCGAAATAACCCGTACATAGCTCAGCTCTTCACGCCGAGCTGAATTATGTAATCCAGAATGCTGTTTAAGCTATATACGTAGCCTACCTAACTCGGCCATATCAGGGGCACCCTTTTATGTCTCATGCCGAGCTAGTGCATCCTGATTTATTAGTTCACTCTTATTATTCTGGCCTTATTCATTGCCAAACCAACTCGGCACAGGGCTCAAGGACTCCCTATGTGGTGCCGAGCTATTCACCCTCTCATAGTGAGTGATCAAGGCACGTGCTACACCCTTTACTGGGGTAGTCAGGTTTTACCCACTCCACGTAATATGTCAGAGCCACGAAACAACATCGTGGTATTATGCCAGGGTCGCACAAATGTAACATCGTGAGCGTGGACGCTCAATAGATACCCTACCCAACCTTAAACTAGCAATTCTAGAACAATATTGTAGGTGGCAGGTAAATAGTAAAATCATGCATTTTCCAATATCAGAGTCAAATCAAATCGACGTGCAACTTTACAAAATCAGTGTCTCATATTATATTTAGAATCAGAGTGTAGTATCAATATTTAGTATCAATTTCTCATAACAGCATTCTTCTTCGAATTTCAACCATGTCAACGTCTCACATCTCTCGAAAGTTATTGGCCCGTTCTACCACCCCATTCTAACGGTCACCAACCTTTTCGTTTGAAGTCCCAGCCACCCATATTACTGACTTCCCGCAGTTTATGAGGCCGTTCACCCCGACTCACACACGACGTAGTCCCAACTACCCATATCACTGAATCCCACCAGCCAGTTTATGAGGTCCGTTTACTACGTGTTGTACTACTTGAGCTTTGACCACTAAATTCTCCTCGCGGAATTTGAGGCGGGACTCCAAACAGCACTACCGTATAGTTCCATTGAGCTTGACCACTAGTTCACCTCGGGGAACTGGGGCGGGACTCCAACAACATTATCGTCTCAATTTTCATCACATCATCATTTTCATTCTCATCTCTATTTCTTGTTGTGAAAACAATCGTTCATTTTTCTCGAAAAACGTGTTGTGTCATATCGTCTCGTGAAATGTGCACAAGCCATAATTTTCATAAAAATCCTATGTTTAAAATCGTTTCACAATAAATCTTCCGTTTAAAATCATTTCACGATAACCGTGTCACTTTTGGAATAATATCTCATTGGTGACTTTCTTTAGACAATTGAGATAACCAGGAGAGTCCCAGGCCGAATGGTCGGACGAATCCAGTTACTGTCACCATTCCTTTCTTAGACAGCGCGAGGCTCATCTTTTTTGATAGACCCTCAAGGGTGTTAGCCTTGGGTTATCTCAACAGTCCAAATATAGTCAAAACATTTTGAAGTTGCTTTAAGAAAAGTTCATTTGGTTACGTTCCAAAAATCTATCGGGCATTATAACTACATAATTTTGAAAAGTCAATTTTCATTCGGGCATTATAACTGCATAATTTTATTTTCCAAAAGTTCATCGGGCATTATTACGGTGCATTTTGATAAGTCAATCTCAAATCGTGCATAGTAACGACTAAGTGTGATTTTCAAAGTCTAATCTTTCATTAAATCGCTAATCATCCAACATAATATTGTCTAAACTTAACTAAGCACATTTAAGCATAATAACAACATATTTAAAAATGAACTAGAAAATACTAATCTAAGGTTAAGATAAAGTATCTACCTTAATTCCAATGATTAGTCAGAAGCCGATAAACTAGTTGGATTCCGGCGGAGTAACGGCTGCCCGAACGCTTGCTAGCTAGCTTATTCTACCTTTTCAAGATCTAGGGGTGGTCGAGGGTGGTGGAGTGCGGTGGTGGAAGGTTGAGTTTCAAGAAGAACTTGAAGAACTCATGGTTTTTCTTCTTGAAAAACTAGTTTACTACAAAGATGGTGAGGAGAGTTTTTGGTGTGAGATTTCCAAAAGAGGTAAGTTCTATTTATAGGCAACATAATGAAGCTCTCCCCATATAGTCCAAAAACTCTTTTTTAAATAGTGTTTTGTAGCCTTTTAAGGTTAAATGATAGGATAGGATTTGCTTCCACTAGGATAAAGCTTGTGGCCCAAGTATGGGGTTTATAGATATGTAGGAAAAGACGTATAATGTCTAGGTTCGTTAGGTTGGGGCGTAAATGGGTAGTTTTAGGTACTAGTTATACACACGAAACTAGCCACGGGGTGTTATATATATACATCTATACATACATACATATATCTACTTTATAGAAAAAGCAACCCTAATAATTATAGCCTTATAAGTCTAGCAATAATAGGATATAAAGTGTCCCCCCCATTAATTGGGAGATATGTTCCCCTTCGTTGGGACGAAAAATGCCTCGTAACATTGGTTTTGTGCGCGAAAAATACAAACTAGTGTACCGCGAAAAATAATTAAAGAATTATTATTGTAAGAAAATAAACAAGTATGTTAGGAAATTTCTAGATAGCCTTAGGAGAATACAAAAATATAACACTTAGGAATTTAGAAGAAAAACGGCGCCGAAATCCGCGAGAATGCACGTACGGATACACGCCCGTAAAATTATACGGCGAGGGAAGCAATTTCTCTCCCGTTTCCTCCCCCAAACCTCTCTCTCTCTCTCTCTCTCTCTCTCTCTCTCTCTCATTAACTCACTAAAATCCAAATAAGGAGTAGTAAAAGTAAAGTCAAAGTTAGAAGCAAAGTCAAAATTGGCCTCATGGTTAATTAGGCTTTCCAAAAATGGAAAATAGGTCTAATTTAGGTATTAAATGGGGTGGTGCTAGTTATAAGGAGACAAAATAAGAGTTGGGGAATTTGTAGGACTTTCCGGACGCGATACGGTGTAATACCCGTTGTGCACGAGTTGATTTATGGCACGGAAAAATTAATAAAACGAATAAAACGAATTTTTATTCGAATCATTTAAACTAGATAATAATTTATATTAATTGGCGATATTAAAAATTAAATATTCAAATTAATAAATCAAAATTTTTTATTCACGAAATTTCGGGTTATTGCATTACTTTAATAAGTTGGATTTACGAAGTAACACACTTAAAAAGGGACGGAGGGAGTAACTTTTAAAAATGTCACAATTACAATTATACAAACTTTTACCCATTAATTTTTCAAAATAAACACTTAATAAGGGACAAACCAAAATGAAATGCTTGACACTTATATGGAGGGAGTAGCAAAGTAATTGTACAAAAGCTGAGTATTGCTAAAATTAACATTATATTTCCAAAAACTCCTGGTTGGCCGAGTGTTGGATTGTTCAAAATGATGTTGGGCAGGCCCAGAACCTATGTTATTTCAAGGTAGTGTTTTTAAGTCAGCCCCTCGATCTAAAATCCTAGCTCCGCCATTGATTTTGGGTACAAATACAACTAAACATGACGTAAAATAAGGAGACCATTCCCAATTTAAATTAAGGCCCACATAGAACATCATGACTGAACAAAACCAAGGGTCATTTGGACTAATTTTTTGAAACTTTTTGGTGCGGTTTTTTTTTTTTTTTTTCCCTTTTTATATCAAATTATCGATTTTCACATCATATCATTCCTCTCTACCTTTAATTTTGGTTTATATATTTGTACACCTATGTTTGGAACATGTGGAAAGAAGTGAGAAAGAAGCGAAAATTTTACAATTTTCCCTCCCTTTATTTGGGTCTTAAAAATATGAGAAGGGGGGATTTTTACTTTCAATTCAACTTTCCTCCCAATTTCTGCTCAACTTTAAGTTTGGAACTCGTGGAAGAGAAGAGAAAAAATTGGAAAATTAAAAAAAAATTCTCTCACTTCTTCTTCTCATTTCTCTAACATTTTCTTTTCTTTTCCATTCTCCCACTTTCCACAAGTTTCAAACACAGAATAAATTTCCTTATTACGTAATTATTTCTCCTTCTCTTCCCTTTCTTTTCCTATGTTTGAAACACACCCTTAATTTGTTCCAGGTTCAGGGACTGTGCTTTGCAATCCATTTGGGGCCCACCTCGGGTCTGATTCGAATAGTTCATTTTATTCATCTCGTCAAGTATATGGTCCACGCAAAAATTCATATTGATCGGATATCGGTAACTATGTTTTCAGACTTCATTTTTCTTGAAAATGAAACACTCAAAGAACCTATTGTAGGTGATTTTTTTCCTTTTTTGAAAGATTTTTATTTTATTTTATTACTCTTTGATATTGATAGGCTGTCCAGCGGATCATCCGATCCGCCAATCCGACCAATCCGAACCGATCCGAACCATCCGTTGATCCATCCGTGAATGTTCGGTTCGGTTCCGGATCGAGAATTTCTTATCTGACGGTTCCGGATCCGGATCGGATCGGATCGGATCCGCTCGATCCGCTCAATCCGCTCAATAATCCTTCTTTAATCTATCAAATCCACCCGATCCGACTCGATCCGATCCGATCCGTAACCGATCCGTGAATGTTCGGTTCGGTTCCGGATCTTAAAAACCATAATCCACTATGAGCGGATCGGATCGGATCCGTATCCGATCCGTCCGGATCCGATCCGTGGACACCCCTATTTGATACAAAAACTAACATGAACAAGGAAAATAAAATGAAGGGATTAAAAAATGAGGGGACCCGAGGTGGGCCCAAATAAGCTGCACAGTATGCGTGCTGCCCACTTGTTCCTATGTGTTGGACAGTTTAACATAAGTATGGGCCAATTCAGCTTACAGCCCAACTCGAGATTTCTCCATCTTCGTCCTCTTCCCTCTAGCCCTGATCTTCCAGGGTTTACACCCAATTCTCTCTCTCTCTGTGTGTGCTCGTGGACCTCTTTCCTACCTCTAAACGTCCAATACTCATGGCGTGGTTGCCACCCCCAAAGCTGCCACCGCGACTCCCACCATCAAAACCTCCCTCGCTCTAAACAAAAACAAAACCCAGCAATCCAAATTTCTTCGCCGTACCCACCAATGAAATTGAGAAGGCTCTCAATAACCAATCCCTACCCGATCTTCTCACTCCTCACTCGCCCCTTAACCCGCGTGACTTCCACCTCCCCCCATGACCAACACCACCTCCAAAAACAGCAACAACAAGAAGAGCATTCACAACCAATATTACGACAACAGAACCAACCAAAGGCTTTAGATAAGAGCTTTCTCAAATTGGTAACTTCAATTCTTTCAAACCCATCTCTAGATACCTCTAAATGTAAATACATTCTAACCAACTTGTCTCCACACCAATTCGATCAGCTTTTCATTGACATTGGACTCTCTTTTCACCCCAAGACTTTGTTGAATTTCTTTCATTTTGCGTCTGAATCACATGGGTATAGATTCACTTTGAGATCCTATTGTCTTTTGATTCGTTTGCTTGTTTTCTCAAA
The DNA here is from genome assembly GCA_963854785.1 of Vaccinium vitis-idaea. Taxonomy (NCBI): domain Eukaryota; kingdom Viridiplantae; phylum Streptophyta; class Magnoliopsida; order Ericales; family Ericaceae; genus Vaccinium; species Vaccinium vitis-idaea. The sequence goes on along the minus strand of OY978223.1, from coordinate 22,679,368 downwards.
TTTTGTTGCCCCCGCTCGGTTGCTTTTGATTCGGTTGATTGATTGTAAGATGCCTGTTTCGTTTGACAACCCTGATAATAGGCATATTGAGATAGCTAATGCAATGGTTGATTTGAGTTTGGTGTCGGAGTTGGCTCCTAATGTTCGGATATTTGATTTGTTGATTCATGTTTACTGTACCCAATTCAAAAATTTGGGTTTTAATACTGCTCTAGATTTGTTTCGGTTGTTAGCGGGTAAGGCTATGTATCCATCATTGAAGACTTGTAACCTTTTATTGAGTTCTCTTGTAAAGGCTAATGAGCTTCAGAAGAGCTATGTGGTGTTTGAAATAGTTTGCCGAGGTGTTTTACCGGATGTTTACTTGTTTACTACTGCTATAAATGCGCTGTGCAAGGGAGGAAAGATATCGGATGCAATGGGTTTGTTTCACAAAATGGAGGAGATGGGTATTTCTCCAACCGTTGTTACTTACAATAATATAATGCATGGGCTTTGTAAAGATGGGAATTTAGACAAGACTTTTGAGCTGAAAGAGAAAATGATAAAGAACGGCGTGAAACCGAGTCTGATCACATACAGTGTCCTTATCAATGGTTTCATGAAGTTGGGAAAATATGACGAAGCCAATTGTGTTTTGAATGAAATGTTGGAGGAGGGTTTTACCCCGAATGTGGTTGTCTATAACACGCTCATTGATGGGTATTGTAAAATGGGCAGAGTCAAGAATGCATTGAAGGTGAGGGATGCTATGGTGTCCAAGGGGTTAGATCCCAATTCAGTTACTTTCAACTCGCTTATTCATGGTTTTTGCAAGATTAAACAGATGGAGGAAGCCCAGCAGTTTTTGGAGGAGATTCTATCGAGGGGTTTATCCATAAATCCAGGTCCTTTTACTTCAGTTATTCACTTGCTTTGTATGAATCATAGATTTGACTCTGCACTGAGGTTTACTGAGGAAATGCTATTGAGAAACTTGTGGCCCAATGATGCATTGTTGACCACATTAGTTGGCGGGCTTTGTAAAGAGGGTAAGCATTCAGAGGCCATTGACCTTTGGTTTAGGCTACTCGAGAAAAGGTTTTCTCCTAATACAATAACCTCAAATACCCTTATCCATGGTCTTTGTGAAGCCGGCTACATGCTTGAGGCTTTTAGAATTCTTAAAGAGATGCTAGAGCGAGGTCTTCAACTGGACAAGATCACATACAACACGCTTATCTCAGCGTGTTGCAAAGAGGGGAAAATGGAAGAAGGTTTTAAGTTAAGGGAAGCGATGGTAAACCGAGGAATTCATCCAGACACTTTCACCTACAATTTGCTGATACATGGGCTATGTAAGGTGGGTAAGATGGAAGAAGCTGTATTCCTTTGGGATGAGTGCAAAAGGAATCATCTGGTTCCTAATATTTATACATACGGGGTCATGATTGATGGATATTGTAAGGCTGATAAAGTTGAAGAGGGGAAAAATCTCTTCAATGAATTGCTGAGTCAGAATGTGGAACCTAATTTGGTTGTCTACAATACACTTATTAGAGCCTACTGTAAAATCGGAAATTTGTTGGAAGCCTATAGGCTTCGTGATGACATGAGAAGAAGAGGGGTTCAGCCAACTCCTGTCACATATTCTTCTTTAATACATGGATTGTGCAATATTGGTCAAGTTGAGGAGGCAAGACAACTTATCCAGGCAATGGGAATGGAGGGATTTTTGCCAAATGTCGTTTGTTATACTGCTCTTATTGGTGGTTATTCTAAGCTAGGTCAGATGGATGAAGTGGAAAATGTTTTGCAGGAGATGTCGTCACATGGTATATTCCCCAATAAAATTACGTACACTGTCCTGATCAATGGTTATTGTAAGTCAGGCAATATGAAAGTAGCTGAAAAGCTTCTTGCTGAGATGGTAGAAAAGGGAATGGTCCCGGATACTGTTACATATAATGTTTTGACGAATGGGTTTTGCAAGGAACGTAATGTAGAAGGAGGCTTTAAGATATGCAATCAAATGTCTCAAAGAGGAGTAGCTTTAGATGAAATCACATACACAACATTAATTCATGGGTGGGTGCAGCCGCCAACTGTTACAAAGCAAGAATGATCAAGGAACTTTTAGAGGTTGGCCATTTTATTCATACACTAATTTTTCTTGTACTGAACAGTTCATCAGATCTGTAGGCTGTACTGAACTTGTTTCAAAAAGGTTAACTGGTTATGGTCCATTTGCGGGCTGTTGGTTTTGTACCATAAATTACATGATTTTTGCTTTACTCTTTCTCAGGCAAGCTGGTTGTTAATGTTGGACATTATTGACTCCCCTTATCTTTTCAGAATCACTCTGCCCTTGTACAAGGTACTTCATTGACGTCTCTATCTGGTTTCAAATTCAGCTTGTTCTTTAGTTATTTGTACCATACCTGGATAAGTTGGTCTAGAAATTCTTGACGGGCACAGGGGTTGACATGTTTGCTAATCATAGGATCGCTCAGGACTATTAGTTTTCTTTTGTTGAATTAGTATGTAACTATTCTCCGTATAATCTTTCTTTGCAATGCAGGAGCATTATTTTTATCTGTTGGTGTAGGGATGGCGATATGTGAGGTCAGTGTTCTAAAAAGCAGCCTAGACGTCTGAGTCATCGATGCCTAGGCACTAAGCGGTCCCCAACCGCCTTGCCTAGGGGGTCTAGGCGGTCATCTAGGATCTAGGCCAATTAATCGACCGCTAGACGGGATTAATTGGCAATTAGTCTGCTAGGCGGCTTGGTGGATTAGGCGGGATTATTCGTCTAGGCTGGATTAGGCGAACGATTAATTGGTCAGGCACCTAGATTAATTGGCTAGTTTCATTTGGTTTGAACTTTGAATATTAAACTTCTCCTTATTACTTAGTTTCCATGTTATTTAATGTTTTGTTCTACTTGTGTTGATGTTGTTGCTATTAAAACATGTGGAGGCTGTAAGAGCAATTTTATATAAAAAATATAAGATGTTACAGCATCCCCACTCACAACCAATTGGCAATGAGTGGAGAGGCCGCCCAGGCTCACAAATTCCAACACTCCCCTGCATGTGCGACCCATGAATCGCACGCGGAGAGGTCAACAAAGGATCCAGAACATACGGATCATGCTAAACAAAGTGCAACTATGGGCACAAACAAAGGGGATAAGCCTCCGAAAACCTAGCTCTAGCTCTGACACCATGTTACATCATCCAACTCAAAACCAATTGGCAATGAGTGGAGAGGCCGCCTAGGCTCACAAATTCCAACAATAAAAATCCGAGTAATGTCTAGTCGATGATGTTGTTTTGGCTAGTCGCTGGTTTGTGAGGTCGTGGTGCAATCATTCTCTCTCTTCCTTGGACATCATTATTTTTGCCACTTTACTCTCTTCACAACAAGAGTTTGGACCCCACAAACCAGAATCAGTATTAATGCGTCCTTTTTGGGGTAAAAATGGTACGTAAGCACTGTAGTAGGCTTGAAAGATGATTGCTTTTGAGGTGGGTAGGATTTGTTCACACATCACAGCCTTAGTTTTAACTGCATTCTATCTTCATGCTGTTTAACTTGGTGATTTCGGCTAATCAACACTTAAACTTGTTTGAACCCATATTTTAAGGAAAAACATGTGAAGGGAAAGATGAATTAAGGGAAGAAGCTAAATTTTCTCTGGTTTCCCTATTTTCTTCTTTATAGTCGTACATACCTCCTGATTTGAATAATTCGAAAACAACCTTGAAAAGTCTCCTGTGAACACAGTGGCGTTAAAAATTGTGCCATCTTAAGTTTATCCTTGTCTTATGTTGTGATTGTAGTCAATTGGAAGATGGTTACTTGTTGAAGTCGAAGAATTGAGAATATGAGAACAAAATGAAAAAGTTAGAAAACCACATGTGATAGTTGTAAATCTGCAATAATTTAGTGTTAACCCTCCTGTCGAAGCACCGAGACGGGGACATGGCACAAAAGGTTTGGGTACACGCCAAGTGGTATGTCCATTAATTTTTTTTTTCCAGGGGGACTCGGTGGGGACACGTCAGGGGTAAAAATGCAATTTTTTAATTTTTATTTTATTATTTCTTTTATTATTTGTTTATTTATTTATTTATTTATATTTTATTATTTGTTTATTTTTTATTATTATTATTATTATTATTATTATTATTATTATTATTATTATTATTATTATTATTATTATTATTATTATTATTATTATTATTATTATTATTATTATTATTATTATTATTATTATTATTATTATTATTATTATTATTATTATTGTTGTTGTTGTTGTTGTTGTAAATGGTGCATTACTGCAAATGTTGTGGAGTGCCTACTAGCTGATTCCGGGTGGCTAGGCTTTAATGATGTTTCCTCTTGCAGATATTGCTCAGGGAAGGCAAAGCTTCAGCCAGATCTGAACCCGAGATCCAAAAGAGAACCAGATAAACACCACCCCACATAGGTATTGTTCCACTTACTAATAGTGAGTTCTTTATTGGGTGAGAAGAAAGGGAGTTGGAACTTGGGACTCGGGTACGGAGGGCTTTTCCCCTAATTTTGAGAGATTAGAAAAGCTTAGATCTAAGAGAAGACGGGCTACTGATCTTATCGATTTCAAAAAAAGAAAAGACTATTGTTCGAACAAGATCAAACAATTTACAGGTTTTCAGGTTTTGGACTAGTTTAAGGTAGTCTCATATGCAGCCAGTGTCTAGTATTTGCCATTCAGTGGTTTAAGTAATTATAATGGTAAACAAATTAGTGGTTACAATTAAAGAAAAGAATATTGTTCCATTAAGACCAAACAATTCACAATTTTTCAGGTTTTGGACTAGTTTAACATAGTCTCTTATGCAGCCAGTGTCTAGTTTTTCCCATTCAGTGGTTTAAGTTATTTTACTGGTGAACAAATTAGTGGTTACAATTCTCTTATATTTGGATCAGCTCTTTTATGTGGGCATGTATAATTGGACAAATAGGTGCTATCTCTTTGCTTTGTTTCATTGAATGGGGTTTTTATTAATGGTTCTGGCATAGTATATTATTCTTGCTGTAAATACCGTTCTTATGGATGTCTAACTATTTATTGGTTATATGAATTTTACAGTGAAACAGAAACTGCTATGACTTCCCCGGCAGCAATTATGAAGTGAAGATAGAAAAGTACATTCGGCTTCTTCGTGGGATTACAAAAGAATATGGAAGGAGAGGACCAGTATGATGACTTGTGAGTTCAAAATTATTAACTTCATTCATGGAGGGAGGTACTGGTCAACCCTCGAGCAAGTTTTTAAGGTACTACTTGCTTTTGAGTGTGGTTATTTTACCCTTGTTTTATTTTCTTGTGGGGTTCGTTCTTGGTAATTTTCAACTTCGCACATTCTTCCATTAACTTCAACCAAATTTTATTTTCCTTGTTGAGCTGATGATTTTTAAGTGGCTATGTGAATGCTGTTTGGGAACAGTACCTTTTAGTTGAGAAATTTAAGAGATTGAATATCCTAAGATTTTTTTATAATTCATGTTGAACAGTTGAAGTGTAGATCGAGTCTCTTGTTCCTAACCTCCCATGGCTTGCTTTATGATCTAAGTCAACCTGAAAATTGCAGCATTCTTGTTAGTCATAGGCTAGTGCATACAAATACTAGTACTTAATCTATTTACGATTCCATTATTATGCATCTAGAAAGACAAATTCATTGTGTCTTTCTTCTGGTTGAAGAGTAAATAGTATGCTTCAAAGATGATTCTATGTGTTTTGTTCTGTTGCAGAGTTTCTATTGCCTATCCCAAATAACCCGAAGAAAAGAAAAGAAAAAAGAGTGAAAGATTTGAAGTCATAAACAGTTATATTTAAGGATTTGGTTCAGTAGTTAGAATAATTGAAGGATCATACTTTTTAATATGGACTGCATGCACATGTAGATCATCTGAATTTTAGCCATCGAATGAGACTACTAAATTGAACATGCCAGGATGTGAATTCCTCCATTTATCTTCTCCTATTACGGACTTCCTCTAGACACCTAGATTGAGAAGTTAGCGGCAGGATAAGACCTTGGGAAACCAACTGAGAGATATTATGGCTGAGGATTTCTTCTGCTGAACGAACGAGTGAAACGGAGTTCACAACGGAAGAGTGATGGCATGCCGGGCAGGTAAGATCAAATAGATAAGAAGTACTAAAACGGAACCCCTATCTCCAACCGATGGAAGAGGTTAAGGATTTGGTGGAAGAGGGGCAGCAGCCCAAAGGCAAGAGACGGCATAGCTCGAGTAGAGCTAATAGTTCCTGAACTGCCTCATTATTAGAATAATTAAAGGATCATACTTTTTAATATGGACTGCATGCACATGTAGAGACAGGTATTCTATATTTTTATAACCAGCTAGCCTAAGGGGGAGTTCTTAAAAGTTTATTACGAGTTTATTTATGTTTTACCGCTAACCATTTTATTTGGTCATTGAATGAAGTTTCTAATGGTTGTTCTTGTGGTTCTTGCTATATAATGTCGTTATTATGGATGTCTACCAATTTCATTGCTATGGATTTCACAGGGTTTTAGAAGCCCTATCCTGTTTTATTCACAAGTTCCATGCTTGGTTCTCTGGGGAAAATGTTTCCACACATGGTGTTAGTCTCTTGGCATACTTAGCTCTCTTTTGACCTGAATGTTTCTATAGTCACAGTCGCTTACCTAATTGAAAGAAACATTTTATTTGCAGCGGAATCTGCCATCGTCGTTTCCTCCTCAACGAATCTTATGAGCTCTCTTGTCAAAAGCCAGAAAAGACTCCCGGTAATGATTCTACTTACTCTTGCAAGAAGTCATTTGCTCCAGTATAATAATTGGTATTTACTAACTTGTCTTTTGTTCTCTTTTAATTTCAGAAACGAATGCCTGAAAGAAGAAGAAGAAGAAGAAGAAGAAGAAGAAGAAGAAGAAGAAGAAGAAGGAAGTGATTTATTTAGAATCGACTACTCTCTGTCTATTGAAGAGTAACGTATTTTAGCAAATAGACTTGTGTCAAGTGATTGGCTGCTGTCAATACTGTGTCATGGGTAACATATTTGGTTGTCAGCTAAGGTATGTAACACTTGGGTTTGGTGGGATTAGGTCTTTTTATTTGGGAAGACTAACGGATTTTTCGTCGTCTATTCAGAGGCTATTCAGAGGATTTTTCGTCGTCTACTTCCAATTATGTGGGTTCACTCACTTGTGTGAGAAAAAGAGTAATCGTCCTTTGAGCATTAAATTGTACTTCCTATGTGATTTGATTTAATATTCATTGTGACCCTTTTTATTGGTCACCATCAAATGTAACCCAAGTTGGATTAAATCAAGTTGACGAGTTTGTGGCATGCTGAGTTTTATGATCATGAGTTCACCTTGTTATTAACAGATGATTTGTGGCATGCCGAGTTGCATGGATTAAATGAAGTAACACATCAAGCAGCTTTGTTAAGTTATTTTCCCCACTCAGTATAGGAAATCTAAGATCCAAAATCAATTTCATAACATTGAAATGACCGAAGAAAACCCACTTTAAAGCTAACCGGACCCTCTTTTTTCCTGTTAATTTTTTTTTACCAGATATTTCATTCTCTTTCATAAATTATGTGTCGTTGGACCAATAAAAGAAATAAAGCACCGATAAAAAGAAAATGGAGGAAATAAAACACCCTCTCCCTTTTTCTCTTAATTGTGATATTTTATCCCTTTTTCTCTTCTTATGTTTGCAATGGGGTAATCAGTTAATGCCTTCCTCTTGTGTACAACATTGTTGCTCTTTTTCCTTCATTGGAGAAATGGACAAGCGGTAGCAATTTGTGCCCTGGTCTCCATGCATTCCTGATATTGCATAAACTACCCAAATCAAGATTGGAGATAGAGAGTACTCAATCGAGTTAAGTACCAGTGCTCTAGGGTTTCTCTCCACACATTTTGGTATGAGATCTACACATTTTGTCACAGAGTCCGCACCAATTTGTGGTAGCGAGGGACCCTGGAGCATTGGTTACTGGGTGGCTCCTATTGCTTCCAACTATAATGTTAACTAACAATATTCTCTCTTTCATGGCTGTGTGGTTTTTATTGGTTCTTGGATGCCTCAATTAAAGAGTGAGCTTATGTGATGAGTGATTAACCTATATTGATTGAATTCCCTGTGAATTGTGTGTTTGTGCCTTAACCTTTCTCTTGGAGAGGAGATAATATTTAGTGGGGGAATATTGTAAGGTTCAGTGGAGAGGGAGAGAGGTGGTGGAGCTCCTATTTTCCAATTCTTTTTTTTTTTTTTTGGTAATTCATTAGTTCCCTGTATCATTCCAATTATATCGGATGTCCACGAAGGGACATTTTCCAATTCATTAGTTAAAAGAGAGTGGGTGGTAAGTTACTCAATTGATCACGGTCCAAATGTAAAACCCATGTGTGTTCATTGTCACTGTATGGTCTTTTGTGATATTGGCTATCCTATATATTGAAAGTAAAAATGTGATTGTTCATTCACAGTGCGTGTGTTGTTTCTGATCTCCATATTTGTTCCATCACTATTTTTTGTCCTATCCAAATGGGGATGTTCTTGGATCATCTTTGGTTTTATTAAAGGACCCCAATTGAAGTCCAGTCATGGTTTTCTAAGACCTGTTTGGGCTTTGTTCATCGATCTTGTAGTCTGGCCCAATTGAAGCCGAGTTGTGTGGCCCAATCAGCCTCGACCTGTGTATTCCATTCCATTTGAACTCGCCAAGTGATCAAAAAAAAAAACTCGCCAACCCCGGTTGGGATGAGTTCAACCCGTTATGCGGTCTGCTCCAAATTCGATGAGAAGTCCCAATTAAAGTTGATTTTGTTATGTAAATTTGTGTGGATGATCCACTTCCAATTTTATCAGATGTCCCCAAAGGAACGTGGATGATCCACTTGGGACAACGTAATAAATTATTAAACAACAATATAATTAGAATAGTGCAGAATAGTGTTACTAACATTTATGGCCACCTTTGAATGGTTTTGCCTTGAATAATAGGCTCTTCGTTGTATTGTGATGTACTAAAAAAACACAAAAGAAAGAAAGAAAGAGAAAAGAAAGCTAGACAGAAAGAAAGAAAGGAAGATGATGAGAATATTATCGGTCCAAAAGATCAATCTCAATAATTCTTGAAAGACTATTTCACATCCATATTATATTCAATATCTGTCTTACTTTTATACAAAATTCATTTATTATTTGCTTAGTTTTATAACACGTTATCAACAATAAGCTCTAGCCAGTTAAGACTAGGCGAACCACCAAAGTCTATAAGTATATTGTTGCAATGGAAGGATAAGCACTACTTAAAAAAAATAAAATATTACACAAAAATGGATCGAAGTTAAGACATACCCTTGCGCCTCGCTTGATTCGGGGATTAGGTGCCTGGGATAGGACTATTCGCACCTAATCCCGCGCAGTCCCTCGTTTGGTTCCCGCAAAATCGTGTGGGATTAGTAATCCCAAGACAAATTTAATCCTTGTATGGGGGGTATTGTGTAACCAGAGGAAGGGGATAAAAAATCTCGCTAACTTGTCGGCCAGTTATTACAAATTTGCCACTGAAATGTTTCTAACCTAATTCATCGTCTTCTTCTCACCCTCCCAAACTTCATTCCGCCGCTCCTCCTTCTCTCTACCAGACGTCTGATTCTCTCTCTCTCTCTCTCTCTCTCTCTCTCTCTCTCTCTCTCTCTCTCTCAGACAGATCAAACGCCCAAGTATTTCGTTTTCTCCCTCTCGTTTTCTCCTTCTCTCTCTCTCATTTTATTTGTGCGTCGGATTGATTGTGGAGGGTGGATGTGCTCAGCTAAAATCCTCTCTCGTTTTCTCTCAAGAATCATTAGTTGAGTTTATTTTGTTTTTTGCTTTTGCTTTTCTTTTTGTTTTTGGCATGGCTGCAAGTAATAGTTTTTTAGATCTGAACTACACTTAAATTTTAACTGTTGACCGAGGAAATGAACTAGATTGTTTGAGTGAAATGAGTAAGAAATGGAATGTCTATAAAAACCACCAAGGAAATGAACTAGATTGTTTGAGTGAAATGAGTAAGAAATGGAATGTCTATAAAACCATCTTTTCCCAAATCTTATACTCCCTGTTTAGTACTACTTTGTGGTAAAAGCATACTTATTTGACTATATCTACAAAATTTCAAACAAGGGCAAAGAAGCAGAAACTAAAAAAATAAACTATCCATCATGTTTAATTTGATACCCCTATTACCGGAGTCACCAAGGGACCAGAAGTGGCTCATGCTGCCCTTGCTCATGTTTTCTAAAGTCTAAATTTGCCTAGAAACTTGTGGCTGAACTATACCTATCCTAATCCAACTTGTGTATTTTATGTTATCATAATATATGAAGTATTCAAGTAAATTCATTCTCTTGGAATATATATATTCTATTGTGTAATCCATTGGCTAAGGTCATAGTTTTAGATCTGTGTGAGATTAGAGACTTTCAAAACCCCCAAAATCAGTGAGCAATTGCAGGACCAAGTAGGTGTATATTGAATTCATAACTAGGAAATAAATCCTAGTGTAATCTGACTTTATTTATGTGTTTTGTCACTCATGGCTATGACATTGTGTTAATAGATGGAAAACAACACTGAAAATGAGTTGGATTGTATGGAGGAGGAGACCGAGGTGTTCAAGATAGTGACACATTTTTTTAGGCAAATGTAAATCACGTGTATTATGGTTGTACGTGTGGTACATGTTGCTAGTGAGAGGTATTACTCTCGACACCAATGTAGGTTTATTGAACTGAACCTGTTCCAAGAACAAATTGATCACATCAATCGGTTAGTGCGGCGTAGTGACACAATTTGTGTGGAGCAACTTCGAATGGATATGAATTGCTTTATGCGTCTATGTAACCTAGTTCAAACTGTTGGGGGGTTGTCTCATTCAAGGTCAGTTTGTTTGGAGGAGAAAGTTGCTATGTTTTTGTATAAGGGCACTACCATAAGAATAGAGTTGTCAAGCACTACTTTTTCCAGTCTGGTCAAACTATTAGTAGGCATTTCAATGATGTCCTAAATGCTATCCTACATCTGCAAGGTCAACTACTTGTCAACCCTGAGCCTATAACTCAAGCATGCACAGATGAGAGGTGGAGAATTTTTCAGGTATCATTTAGAATTAAAAACGAAAGTTGTATTATTGTTTAGGAGGAGAAAGTTGCTACAATTAATTTCTTTATGTTGGTTTTAGAATTGTATGGGGCATTAGATGGCACACACATTGATGTTCCAGTTGGTCCATCCATCAGACCAAGATATAGGAATCGAAAAGGAGATTTATCTACAAATATGTTGGGAGTTTGTAACACAGACATGAATATAATCTATGTCTTGTCGGGTTGGGAAGGATCAGCAGCCGATTTTAGAATCTTGCGGGATGCTATTACTAGGAGAAATGGGCTAAAAGTTCCCATTGGTGAGCGTTATTTAAAACGTATGTTCCTTTATCAACATATTTCTTAAAAACATATTTGTAACTAAGTAAATCAATCATACACAGGTAACTACTACCTAGTTGACGCCGGCTACACAAATGGGGAAGGATTCTTAGCTCCATACAGAGGAATGCGTTATCATTTGAAATAATGGGATGGTCCATCTCCTCAGGACCATGGGAAGTACTTTAATATGAAACATGCACATGCCCATAATGTCATTGAGAAGAGTTTTGGTTTGCTAAAAATTTGATTCGCTATTCTTAGAAGTTACTCATTCTTCCCCATTAGAACACAATGTCGAATTGTTACTGCTTGTTGTCTAGTCCATAATCACATTAGAAAAGAGATGAGTGTTGACCCACATGAACACGAACTTGATAACCTTGAGGAGGAAGATCATGATGATGATGATGACTACATTGATGCAATCGAGACAACTAATCAATGGACTGACTAAAGAGACGCCTTTGCACGAAATATTTATCAAGAGTGGCAAGCAAGAAGGTCCCACTGTGGCAATTAGAGTTCCATGTTGTTATTTGTAATATTGTGTCACTGTTATTTTTAATATTGTGTCACTGTTATTTTTTATTTGTTTGGACTACTTTAGTTCTGGCTTTGAACATATATTTGATTGTATTTGTGCTATAGACACATATTTGTGGCTTTATTTGTAGGTCTTTATTTGTGGCTTTGGACACGTATCTGTGTTAATTCTTTATTTGTGGTTAAGACTTCATTTTGTACTTGAATATGGATATTGACTCCCTTAGGAATGGAGATTCTTAATGACAAGCCTATTAACCTCGACGAAAAGGAAAGAAAACAAAGGAAAAAGATGTTGAAGCAAGTAGGAAGTCATGGATATAGAAGGAGGAACAAGCACTTCTAAATGTATTGAAGGAAATGGTAACAAAAGGTGAAATTTTTTCAAAGGATTCCTTCAAGAGTGGATACTTGAACAGGCTTGAGGGAATGTTACTTGCGGCTTTGCTTGGCACGGACATTCGTGCCAATCCTCACATTGCGTCGAAGATTAAAGTTTGGAAAAAGAACAACCACTCTGTGAAGGATATGCGTAACACTAGTGGGTTTGGATGGAATGACTCAGCAAAAATGATTGAAGTTGAGAGCGATACAATTTGGGAGGACTATTGTTAGGTAATATTTTTTGACACTTAAATGCATATTCAGTTTTCTATGTTAAGCATGTAAAAAACAATTGATTTCACAATTTTTTTAGAGGGACAATAATGCGAAAGGGCTAAGGTTCAAGTCATTCCCTTACTATGATGATTGGAGCCTTATTTTTGGGAATGACAGAGCAACCGGAGACATGGCCGAGAGTGCAACTGATGTGGTTGAGGCCTGGGGTGTTAAGGATGTTGATGGCGATGAAGTTCATGAGGGTTCAACAATTGTTAGTAAAAATGACAAGTCCCCTCCAGAGCCTCCAAAGAAAAAGGCTAAGGTTTCGAAGACCCTCATGACTGGATTGTCTGATTTGGGTGACAAGCTTATTGGTTCGTTAGAGTTTTCTGCTGGTAAGTTCGACATGCTTGGAGGTAGGATGGGTTATCAACATGACCTCTCGGCCAAAAGAGTGAATAGGGCTACTGAGCTGAAAAAGTTACTTGTAGAATGCAACTTTCCTTCTATCTGTATCCATTATGGAATGTCTCAGGAAGAAAGGCATGCATTCTATCATACTGGTTCCATTTGATGGAAAAATACCCTTTAGATTTGTTTATTTCGATTGCTTGACATCACCACTTTCATTTGTATTCTTTCCTGTGGTTTCAACTGCTTGTTTGTTTGTTTGCATCCCTGTATGTCTAAAGATCAAATATCATGCTGCCAGGGGCTTGAACTTTGATAAGAAATTGATTGGTATCCTCATATTAATTTTCTTGCGTTTAAGTGCTTTTCTTTTTCTACATTATCTTCTATGCACCACGTTGAAATTTGGCCTGATCAGGCACAAAAAGTGCAGGACTGCAACTGCTACCGGTATCAATATGTGTATTGCTATTGGTAGCTACCTCAAATCTGGGTTTCTGCTCGATGGCTGCTGGTAGATGTATCTGTATTGCTACTGGTAGCAAATTCCTACTTTGCTTTCTAAACTCTGGCTACCAGTAGCAGTATGTGTATTGCTACTGGTAGCAACTGGGCATTTTCTTTTCTTCTTTCGCTTGATGTTTTCTCTGTCCTTTGGCTTCCCGAATCTCATTCGATGCTTCATTCCTTATCACAAATTGGATTGGTTGGAGTTGCTTTGAGAAATAATCAGCAATGAATTGCGTAAGAAATGGAATTGTGAAAGTTTTTTTTTTAATTCATGTTGAACTTTTTCAAAATCATAGTTGAATTTGATTTTGAAAAATTTAATTGATTCGAATTGGTTTTGGTTGGGGGGGGGAGAGAGAGAGAGAGAGAGAGAGAGAGAGAGAGAGAGAGAGAGTCCTAATAGTAATCCCGAAATTTAGTTCAGGAAACCAAACGTGGGATTGGCCAAAACATGGGATATCTAGATGTTAATCCTGCACGAATCAAACATGGGATTGTGTGAGATTCAGGACTAAATTAGTCCCAGAACAAATAGTCCAAGGCCTCGTTTGATTCGTGGACTAAAATAGGTGGGATTAATAGTCCTGGGATTGATAGTCCTAGACTATTTGTACTGGGACTAATTTAGTACTGAATCTCACACAATCCCCTGTTTGATTCATGCAGGATTAACATTGGGATATCCCATGTTTTGGTCAATCCCATGTTTAGTTCCCTAAACTACATTTCGGGATTAATTTCAAGACTCTCTCTCTCAACAAAAAAAAAAGTTATTGGCTAATACAATTCAATTTGCATGCATAAAAATCATAAATAAATAGGCATCCCATTTTGATTTACTAGGATGTAAATAAATCAAAAATCAGAAACAAACACCTACTGAAATGGGAAAGAAACTAGATGCGAATGTTTGAGATAAACTGGGAAAATACCAAAACTTATACACAACAAACTAATGCTGAATGCTTTAATTGGCGCCCAAAAACCCAACAGTTATTTCCGACATTCACGTCTAAGAAACGGCTTCAGATCATTCCTTCTCTGTTTACCTCGGCAACCCAGATCTTCAATCAGAAAACGAGAAACAATGGCAATTTTGTAAGAAAACGGCTTTAGATCAGAGAAAACGAGAGAGAGAGAGAGAGAGAGAGAGAGAGAGAGAGAGAGAGGAGTACCTGAATTATATCTGGGTATGAGTGAAAGAGACGATGACAATTTTGTAATATCTCAGCCTTCCCTCTATGTGTTTTTTTATCCCGGACTAATTAGTCCCACACCCCCCCAGGTATTACACAGTACCATACGTATTGGACTAAAACTGTCCTGGGATTTTTAATCCCATGCTATTTTTTAGTAACCAAACGAGGGACTATGCAGGATTAACTACAAATAGTCCAATCTCAGGTACCTAATACCCGAATCAAACGAGGCCCAAGACTACTAATCCAAGGACTATCAATCCTGCTTGTTTTAGTCCACGAATCAAACGAGGCCTTGTAGTTTTAGAAAAATCTATACGGTGTCATTAATGCTAACAAATGTTGTCTATACGAGTGTCATTGAGGTTAACAAATGCCGGGAGAAGTTGTCACAAACGCCGACAATACTCGACACTATTTGCGGCATTTCATAAATGTCGAGAAAGCCTATTGCCTTATAAGGGGAAAAAATGCCACGTGGCACTAACGTGGCGGGCAATATTGATTGAGGAGAATTGCTTACCCTAGGACTCAAACTCGGTACCCTTGCCCCCTCGCGCGCGTATGCTACCAACTAAGCAAGCACACATTTGTTTCACAAGTGATATATATATATATATATATCGGTCCAAACTCCCGGACCCTCTTAAGTTACGGACCTCCACTTTTCGGACCAAATTTCGACGATCCGAACCGTTAGATGTGTTTAAAAGGTGATTTTAAGGTCCAACGCAAAGATTTGGCAAAAAAAATACCCGGAAGGGCTTGATCGGAGCTGTTTTTCACAAAAATGCTAATATAGCGTTTTTGTGAAAAATAGCTCCGATCAAGCCCTTCCGGGTATTTTTTTTTTGCCAAATCTTCGTGTTGGACCTTGAAAACACCTTTTAAACACATCTAACGGTTCGGATCGTCGAAATTTGGTCCGGAAAGTCGAAAATACCCCTAGGTCCGTAACTTAACTAAGTTAAGGGAGTTTGGATAGGAAGGGGACTCTATATATATATATTAGGGGTGCTCACGGTCCGGATCGGTCCGGATTGGCATGAATCCAATCCTAATCCGCGAGTCACGGTTTTTTGAAAATACAATCCGTGTCCGATCCAAAAGTCTCACGGTTCGGTTTCAATCCGAACCGCGAGTCACGGATCGGTTCCGGATTAATCCGCGGATTTTCAACTTATTCGGAAAAAACAACAAACAAAGGCAGTAAGGCACTAGCAAGTAGCAAATGCACTAAATAGAAAGTTCAAAGTTGGAAATCCCAATAAAAAACAATAAAGGTAGTTAGACAGATAGTTATATAACTGAACAAACAAAGACACAAACTTATATTACCACAAAGGATAGCAGATAGTTACTTCCGGTTCACTCACAAAAGCAATAGCAGATAGTTACTTCCAGTTCACTCACAAACAGAGAGTATATATAGTAGCACTTATAATACTTTACCCCCCTAGATTTTATAGAGATAACAATATTCGCACCATAACTCCCACAACAGTACTACCAAACCATAAGTCTGCTAAATTAACAAGATCTATATAACTATAATTATAAAAATGATAAAATAATATATAATAAAAATCTCACGGTCCGGATCGGTTAATCCACGGTTTCAAAATCAAAATCCGTGTCCGATCCAAAAGTCACGGTTTTTTATTTTTTGAATCCGTGTCCGGACCATTAATCCACGGTTAAAATCCAAAAGGTACGGATCGGTTCGGTCCGGACTGGATTCACGGTTCACCGGTTTTTTTGAGCAGCCCTAATATATATATAGAGTCCCGGATCTAGTCTGGGATCCCAAAATCCGGAACTCATAGTTCCGGATCAAATTTTCATGATCCGAACCGTCCAATGTGTTCAAAAGGTGTTTTCAAGGGTCCACGCGGGAAATCATAAAAAAAAAAAATACCGGGAAGGGCTTGATCCAAACAGTTTTTCGCAAAACTGTAAATATACATTTTTTGCAAAAAACTGTTTGGATCAAGCCCTTCCCGGTATTTTTTTTTTTGCATATTTCTCGCGTGGACCTTGGAAAACACCTTTTGAACACATTGGACGGCTTGGATCATGCAAAAACATCTTTTAAAACCTTCAAAACACCCAAAAACCTTCAATCCGGGATCCTTGACTGGATCACCGGTGTATATATATATATATATAGGAAAATCTTCTAGTCCAAACCCTCCCGAGAATAAGAAAAAATGATTTTTTTTGTTTTGCAAATTATTTTCGGAAAATCCGAACCGTCCAATGTGTTCAGAAGGTGTTTTCAAGGGTCCACGCGGGAAATCTTCAAAAAAAAAAAAACCGGGAAGGGCTTGATCCAAGCAGTTTTTCGCAAAAACTGTATTTTTAGCCCTTCCCGATATTTTTTTTTTGAAGATTTTCCGCGTAGACCCTTGAAAACACCTTCTGAACACATTGGACGGATTGGATCGTCAAAAAAATGCTTGGATCACGGAGGTCCGGAAGTCCGGAGTCCGGACTAGAAGTGGAACCTATATATATATAGGGGCCGGTTCCCCTCACACTTATAAAAAAACACATCACTCTTTCGGGCCCCATTTTGATGTTCTGAACCATTGATCCTATTTAAATGAGTAAAAGAAAAGGTCCTGCAAAATTTCAGCTCAATCGGATATTGGTAAGTGCTTGATCCAAACAGCTTTAAAAACACTAGTTCCTGTCATAGTTTTTGCAAAACTGTTTGGATCAAGCACTTACCGATATTCGAATGGACTGAATTTTTGCAGGACCTCTTATTTTACTCATTTAAACAAGATCAACGGTTCAGAACATCACATTAGGGTCTAGAACAAAATCTTGTGTTTTTTTATGTGTTTTTTTAAGTGTGAGGGGAACCGACCCCATATATATATTTGAAATTTTAATTTTTATCGGCGATATTGGACTCCAGGAAAAATAATTTTGCATGTGGTTTTTTTTTCCGGGGTTTGTTGAAATGCCAAAAAAATAGCTTTTTCCAACGTTAATAGAAACGCCGGAAAAGAAACTTCTGGAAATGGCCCATTTTCTTGTAGCTATAAATTTAGGCAATATAAGCAGTTTTACATTATAGTCTACTTACCCCATGGATTCAGATAGTTTCTCGTGGGCCCATTGGTTCGGCGAGTCCCTGAAAATTTTATCTTTGTGTGGCACTAATGAATTCAACTAAGTACATAACTTATGCCATTTCATCAGGGAGATATTCTCATGGTGGAGAACTTAGTTGAAATATAAGTTACAAGGCTAGATTAAAATCATTTACTTGCTTTTCATTTTTGTACTGCTTTTCAATCATTTATGATTTGTGCTAACTTTAATGTAAGGGTTAGTGGGGTAAGAGTTAACTATTGAGTGATTTATCACTCATAGTGTTATTGTTGGCCCTGGCATATCACATCAGGTACTAGAGGAGAAGGCAAGGAGCCATATTATCAGACATGGGATTAGGCTAAAGAACAGGTGCCAAAAGACCCTACATTTTTCTTATTTTTGTGTTGGAAGATTGTAATATTAATTCCCAACAACTATTCCGCTATTTCCATAATCCAACTATGATGAGTTTTATATTATTTTATTCCACTGCGCAATGAAATAATTTTTTTTTTAAATAAATCTTATTCCATTAAGTAATGCTTCCGAAAATACATGGAGTTATGGAGACTTTCTCCCTAGGAAGAGAAGATCTCCCATTTTCCCCATCATTTTTGCACTGCAAAGGCCCAGATCTGTGTTGTGGCTCTTAAATCTGTTCGGTTTGGTGATAGATTTTAGAGCGTTCAGGCGACTGTAAAGGCATGTTCAGTAGATCCGATTTCGATCCTGCAAGCGCTAACAAGAATACCACTCTAGATATCCATGGAGTGTCCACTCATCTCCACCAGCTATCAGCTGATTGAAGGATACTGACAAACAAAGCTGTTTTTTTCTTGCAATTTTCTTCTTATGTTTGGTGGGTTTTTTGTTTTGTTGTTTGGTCAGTTGTAATCTGTTTTCACATTAATGCAATATGTTTATTCATCCAAAATAAAACATTATGCATGATTCAATTGGTGTGGTGTCCTGATTTCTAGATAAACCTCTCGATCTGCTTCTTGCCCACCGTGAGTGACGAGAGTGGATTCCTTTGGTACATCTGCACACTTAGCACCCGACGTTAACCCTTAACCTGGCCGGAAGTAGGCCAGGGAAGGCACTCTGACGGTCTAGTAAAAACTAGGAGGAGGGAAGTACCAAAGAGAAGAGTTTACTGCTTATAGAGAGTGAATTGTGTACCTTCTAGGGTTCCTCCTCTTCCTTTATATAGGCTCCTCTTGACTTGGGATACAAGTACAAGGGCAAATCAGTCATTTGGCTCGGATGACGTCACGATACGTCACGAGCCAAGTCTGTTATCATTGCATGCAATTATCTGGATCGATGTCTTGCTCGGCCGAGACGCAAACTCGTCCCGGCCCAGATTGTTGTGATACGATCGTACTGGGCTCGGATAGTTTCGATATTGGGCCTTGTCCCATTTGGGCTTTGGCCCCTCGGACCGTGCCAGGTATAGTTTCTCAAGTTGTTATATTTCACCCCATTAAAGTTGACAACGACCTTCATATGTTTTTTGATATACAAAATACATACATATGTGAACTGGAAGAATTGTTGGTTGTGCATGTAAACGACAAAAATGGAAGAAAATACTTTAAAAAGCCTAAGTATTAAATCTAGAAAATTAAGCTATCAAGTGACAGCAGCAATTAGAGGGAGAGATTTAACAATTTTTTTATTTCTCAAAATAACCCACACCAACCTCAATCCATGTAAGTTTCTCTATTGGAAACACATGCATTGTTAAAATGATGGGATTAATTCAAAGTTATGAGTACTGGATTTTCATTTGCCAATTTGCCATTCCTTTTATATTTGAACAATTGGACCATATACACTCCTGAAACGAAAAGAAAAGAAATGAGCACGGATTTCGCTATATCTAAAATTAGCACTACAATGACACCACACTCGCATATTCCATATGCACACCAACAAATCTCAACCGTCCATCTCAGAAATCAATGTTCCAGTAATAAACTATTTGCGTGAAGAGTTTAAACTAGAACGTCAAAAATGTTTTTGAACGGTTGAGATATATTGGTGTGCACTTGAGATGCGTGAGTGTGGTGGACCCATATCATTTTTTATCTAAAATTCTTGCATAATATAGTTTCTCATGTAGCAATCAAAATTGTGGCAACATTTAGTTTAAATACTAAAACAATAAGAATTGTAAGAAACAGTGAAGATGGCACAAATTTTAAAGTCAACTTAATTGTAGTTTCATTTATCGCCTTGTGGACTTTATACAATGCCAAAAAAATCTCAAACCATGCATGGAATTGGACAAACTAAAGTAACTAGATTACATTGATCCCCTCCCTTTGTACAGTTTATGCTCTATTTATTCAAAATGAACATGAATTTTGGGTTCAATATTTGTTTCTCATCTAGATTTTCACTATGAGGGCTCTCTTATGTACACTTTCGATTTCCCTTCCTGTATATATCTTTCTAAAATTTCTCGTTTCCAGCCTCTTTTTTGTCTTTTTTTTCTTGTCCTTATCTTCAAATACCTCCGATTCCGATTCCGATTCTGATTCCGACTTTTGAAGTAGTCTTTTTTTTATAAAGATAGAAGATATTCACGTCTTGGATTTCTGTTCCCTCTATTTCTTGAGGGAAAGCCTGATGGGCAAACCATTCTGGGGAAGAGCAAAGGGGCCATACTGAATTCCACTGTGTGGGCCCACCATAGACCACCTGCACATCCAAACAAACCACACATCCTTATCATCATCATCACCATCAAGATGGAGCAGTATTCTCCTACAGCCTACTACTACATAAGACGATGTCTATTTTTAGAAACTGGACTTTTTTAGCTACTCACTACTGTATGAAAACAAAAACAAAAAATCAAAGTCTGTAAAAGGAAAATGATGATGATGAGGGTTCACCCACCTGTACTTTGTGGTCAGATGATGTAGAAGTACCAAAATCTCGAGCTTGGCCAATTCATTCCCTGGACATGCGTGGGTCCCATTGCCAAATGGCAGAAATGTATTGGGTTTAGGTGATACCTGGTAATATATCACAGAAATTAGTAAGCAGCAGTAGATAGGACTAGTAAAATATAGGAAGGGTTAGTTTCTCTGTGTTAACGCTAAGTTTTTTTGTTTGATTTTAGCAAATGAGTTCACCAACTGCTAAAATTATAATTGATTTTAGCTAAAAGAGACCATGATTTTTGCACCTGGTGAAAACTCTTTTTTGCACCTGGGTTGCTGAAGTCAAACAAAAAACTCAGCCTAACTCCCCACTCCCATTTGCTAAAAGTATCAAGGTGATTTTAGCAACTTGCTTTTAGCATAAGGAATATGCAAGAGAAAATTGACTTTTAGCAACCAAAGCTAAACTCAACTTTTATAGGAAATTCTATTTTAACAAATGGAAAACAACCCATAAGTAGCAAAAATTGACAAATGGAGTAATTCATAGAACACTAGTATATTTTACCTCAAATCTTGAGGGATCAAATTTCTCAGGCTCTGGAAAATTATCTGGGCTATGATGGATATTTCTGAATAGGGGTAAAACTTTCCACCCTTTCGGGATAAGATAACCTGAATACACAATTTGAATAAACAAGTTATGGTGTACTCCAAAAACAATCAATCATCGTATCTATCGTCTTGTAAAGGTAACAAACAGCTACTCCAGTATATATTAAATTTGTAATTAGGGAAAAACTGACTGACCATCAAATTCAACATCTTCAACAGCTTCTCTAAAAGTGAAAGACAAAATTGAAGCAACTCTAAGTGTTTCTTGAATCACTCTTGATGTAATTGGCATGTTCTTGGTATCCGCCCAACTCAAAACCATCCCCTCTTCGCCACATTTTCCTTTTCTCTTTATTATGCCATCTTGTTCTTCCTGTAAAGGTGATCCGTCAATCAAACGATACATATATACATATATACATATATAAAGATTACTTTGATTCAAAGTTAGTTGACTAAGGCCGAGTTTCCACTAAAATATTATTGATGTTTTCGATATTTTTGAACTATAAATTATCAAATCAGAGAGTAATCCCCTCACCATACATCAATTGATTTGACAACTTGTGATCCAATAACACTACCGAAAATACCAAAGTGAAAACTCACCATAAAATGAGATTTGTGCCTCATCAATCTTCATTCTAAGTTTAAACCTGAACCCCCAATTACTGTAAGACTTTTGTTACTGTTGGTTGTGTGTAGAATTACTACTAGATTCTTACGGTGACTAATTGTAGGACGCTGGGATTCTCGGCGAGATACTTGACGATCCACGTCAACACGCTGGCTGTGGTGTCACGGGCTGCGAAGATGACACCGATGATGTTATCGGCGATTTGTTCATCGGTGAGGCCTTCTTTGTCTCCCATGAAGGATCCGAGCAAATCGGTGTGGTGGTTTTGCTTCATCCTCCTAATCGAGATGACTTCCGCCAAGATCTGGGCTAGCTCCTTCCTCGCTTTCATGGATTTGTGGAACAGTGTTCCTGGGAGATTAATTGGCATTGAATTGTACCCTTTTTCAAGAATGTAGTAGCATCTCTTGAGCTCTTCTCGGTAAACAACTCCATCCTTTCCCAATATGGAAATTAATGCAACATTGAATGCATACTGCAGTAATCAAATTCACCAGAAATTAATCAAAACCCGGATGACCGTGGATTTAGATGATGAAAAAAAAAAGAAAAAAAAAAGGAGAAGAATGTCGGTTTTGTATCCCAATTGAGCACTTGAGGTGAAACAGGGGAGCGCAAAAGCAGAGGAGCCATGTTGTTGTTTTCCTGTGTTATGGATTGAAAAAGAGAGGAAAGGTGGGTGGAAGAGGGACTCACTGTCTTCATTTCTTGGAAAGTGTTGACCAACTGTCCTTCCCATGATTGAAGAGATCCGACAGCTATGGATTCGATATCGGAGACGATGTTCTTGATGGATTCGGGCATGAAAGCTCTGAGAACAAGTCTCCTCAATTTAGCATGGTAATCTCCTTGGTGAAAGAAAATTGCTTGTTTTCCCAACATTCTCTCCTTGCTCGCCGGAAATGTCGGTTTGAATAGATGAGCTCTGGTGACAAGCACGTGTTTCGCGGCCTCCGGGCTCGATATCATCACACAAGGACAACCCAGTATGTGGGTCTTGAGTATTGAGCCATACCTATCGGAAAGGAAAAATAAACAACAGAAATTAACACACCATGCCAGTTTTCCATTTAGCTAAATTAGATTAGATTAGATTAGAAGAAATAGGGAAAACACAAAAGTGATAATCCCATGTAGCGTACTAACTTCTTGACTTTGGAGGCAAAGAAGACATTTGGGTTTTGAGAGTAAAGTTGGAAGGTTTCGCCGATGTAGGGCCAGCCCATGGAGCCCGGTGGGAGGGGAAGTTTCCGGCGGCCGGAGGTGAGGAGTTTTAGGAGGAAGTGGAGAGAAAAGAGGAGAGAAATTATAAGGAAGCAAAATAGAGATATGGTGAATTCCATATTTTGTTGATTAGTTACGAGGAGTGGATTGAGTTTTGTTCTGTTTTGGTGGTGAAGTGGATTGTTGAGTTATGGTGAAGAGAAGAAGTGAGGAAAGGAAAGGTATATTTATAGGTAGGAAGGAGGGAGGGGCCATATCTAGATTTACAGGCATACAGCTCGAATCCCACACACGGAATCTCCCTCCAGCTCATGCTTTTTTGGAACGGAGAGGGAGAGGGAGAGGGAGAGAGAGAGAGAGACAGAGAGAAATAGAGACGAAGGGGCGAGTGGGGCACGTGTCAGTTAAGATTTACCCTTCAAACAAAAAGAGCGTGTGGAGTTGTTGACCATGACAGACAGTGACGACCACGAAAGGGAGGGGAAGGGGAGGTTGCCACAACAAAACATTCTTTTTCCCAAGTCCCTTAGGATAAAATAGATTAGAATTAACGAATGGCAAAAAAAAAAAAAAAAAAGACAGAAAGGGGAGGAGGTTGGGAGGAAAAGGGATCCGGGGTGGGTGTTATGCGGTAGGTGTTATGCGCCGTGTTGTGTGGCAAAACTACGCCGTTTTGCTTGAATTTTGTGCACAACTCCAAAGCTTCCAAGGGTCTTGTTTGGAGGAAGAAAAAATCACTACAAAGTGCCTAAACCCTAAACACGAAGTACTTAAACCTGAAGTGTCTAAATCCAAGTGTCTAAACCTACTATATCCTACTCCAAAAAGCCTAAATCCCCTAAAATTGAATCCCAAAATTATCTCCAAACAGGTCCCTTGGATGTACCAAGAAAATGACCAAAACGACGTAGTTTTGCTGCACAACACGGTGCATAGCACCTCCCCGGATTCGAGGAAAAGGGTATCATGGAAAAAAGGAGGGCAAGGATATAAGACCCTCTCCCCTCCTAAAAACAGTATGGGCCTTATCCTCCTCTTATACCCTTTGGTGAATGTTTAAGCCCTTCACTTTCATAATTAAAAATATTTATGATTTCTAATAAAAATATTATGAATTATATTGATGAAAAGTTACGAGTTTTTAATATAAACTAGCATATACAATTTCTAATAAAAATATTATGACTTTTAATAAACCATTTGAAAAAAGCATATATGCATTCGAATTTTTTTTTTTTTACAATAATAGTCCAAAAAAAAAAAAACACTCGGCTAATTTTCCTATGAAGGGTATCTTAAAATGAAGAGAATTTTAATTAGGGATCCCGTAACAATATCACCTTTATGATGTAATCCTGGCCATTTTGAATCGTTATGATTACATCCTGTAAATGATTTTTGTGACCTTATTGCCCTTATGTTTTATTTTAGAGTATATATCTTAATCTTATTATGACGTGAAGCAGTAATTAATCATCCTAAAAAATCGGTTGGTATCATCCTATTTATCACGTCAGTTGTAGGATGATTCCTTCAAGATTTGTTTCCAATCTTTATTGTTTTTTGAATTAAAAATGTATCATTTCCATATATTGAGGTGGTATCTTAATCTAATTATGACGTGTAGCACTAATTAGTCAGCCTAAAAATTCGGCTACTATTATCTTATTTCTCACGTCAGTTATAGGATGATTCCCTTCAACATTTGTTTCCATTCTTGATGGTTTTTTGAAATTGTAGTTGTATCCTTTCCATATCTTCATGTGGTTTTGAAATTCAAAATAATATAGTCCTAAACAAATCAATTTACCACGTCCAGATCATTTCTACTGCAACCAATCAACTCCTCTGCTAATTTGCATTTCCAACTCTTCAGCCACGCCCAGTTCAATCACAATCAATTGTTCAAGCAACACCGCGCGGGGTTTCCGAGAGGTATGATACGTCACCAAGTTATTTTTTGTAAAACAATAATAATTCTTTTTTCGGTTAGTCAATCCCATGTCGAACTTTGTTTTTCCCCACCCAAGTTGTTGTAAGTTGGTAAGTTTCTGCCTCTAAATATGAAATTTTGATCACATCAAATCGATTTCGGTGTATGTTTTCATGTCAATTATCCGGTTTCGATGCACAAATCAACACACCATGTTTGCTGTTTAAATCGTATGTGTAATTTTCTTAATAAAAAATGGAAGACCGATTCACCTTGTTTGTCTAATGGAAAGTTGTTCTCAATCAATTTATCAAGCAACCTTGCACGTGTTCGAGAATCTATACTATGTCACCATTTTTCTAAGTTCCTTTTGGTGCAACAATTGTAGTTATTTGCTCTTATTAATTCATTCCCATGTCAAACCTTTTTTTTACTGCCACTAAAATATGTCAACTCAGTCGACATGAATTCAACTCAATTTCGATGTATGTTTTCACTCTAATGGGCTGGTTTTAATAGATAAATCAATACACCATGTCATATGTTTAGATGTTAAGGCTAATTCTTGGTATACATGAACCTTGTCGAATATCAATGATTTAACTCATGACATATCAAAAATCCATGATCAAACTCTTTGTAATATAGCCTGACTACAAATGGAAAATCCGTAATCCATGAATTTCATTCAATGTGTCTTCAAACCAGTAAGAAAACGACAAATGATCACAGTAATGATACAGGTATTAACACTTCGAATCAATAAACCATAAATCTGGAATATAAACCCATGGCATCACAACAAACCATGCCAAACATCAGATATTTACAAACCATGTTACTTCAGATTACAAAAACATGTTTCCTTTAAAAAATCATGCCGCACAATCTACAAACCAAAATTGTGTTAACCATATGCGATCATTCAGAACATATTACAATGGTGAACGTCTAATCCATAATCTCATAACTTCAAAAACCATTCCGATTTTGTTTTGACAAAAAAAAAAAAAAAAGGACTTTCAATATACCATTTCTAATTTGTCAAAATCCCAAATTTAGAATCCACAATCCATGAAGATGGGTTACAAACCCTACACAGTTTTCCTTTATTTGACAGATAGAAAAGGGAAATTTATGACAAGCAATCCATGTTTACGGTTCACCGTTTCAACATATAGAAAACTTCAAAATACACACTATAATACACACGAAGATGGTGATTCAGAAAACCATGATCAAACCACACATAGAAAAATGGATTTTCATCCCAAAATTAAACCTTGGTAGATTGTTAATCCATAACTAATTTTCTAAAGAACCCCTATTTTCAGTCGAACAAAAATTGAAGGTTAAAAATGTGGTACAAACCCTACAACTTGACCTTGGTAGTTCATTTGGCGAAAAGAAACCCCAAAACACTGAAAAACCCTAAATCTACGGTCGGTTTTAAAAACCTCATACCTAAAGTACCACGACAGTGGTGTAAAACGAACAAGAAGGTGATTCAAACATCAGAAAAACATGGACGATTGTGGCTTGGGGAGAATTCTTACTAGCCATTACACCGGCGGTGAGATCCTCAGAATTTTCTTCCCCTCAACCACCGCTTCGCCGCCACTAACGGGATGTCTCGTCGTCGCACAAAATCTGGGTAATGGAAATATATGGTTTCCGAAATTTTTCGGTAGTGGGATGAGGGGAATGGGATGATTTGGGTTATGGGAAGATATGGTTTCCGGAAATTTCTCGCCGAGATTTCAGGGATTTTTTGATAGAGGAGGAGATCGGGATGTTTTTGGGACGATTAGGTTTCCATAACCGTCCAGTGGAAAGAGTAAAGCAAACTGGTTGTGTAACTGATCGGAAAATGTGGGATGGCCAAAAGATTTAAATTTCGACAGTTTATTAGGATGATTTCTGGACTACCAATTTCCACAAATAAATCTGATAACAACTATTAAATTAAAACAGGTAAAACCAAAATGCAAGGGCTTTTTGGGTATTATACATAAGTCAGGATGGTATCATAACAATTCAAAATCACTAGGATGGAATCATAACTATTTTAGTAGTTTAGGATGGCTAATTAACTGCCCCTAAAATGAAAGGAAAATAGATAGCCTCTTAAAACAAGACACAAGGCATTTTTAAAAAAGCTCACAGACACTTGCAAATACAAGGAAACGCTCCGACAGGATTAAGACACGTGGCACCAAGGGGGCTGTCCAATAGCACTGCAGACGCTTGGTAATGCTTTTAAAAAAAGGCTCCGTTTTTTGGAAGGACATAGTAAAGGGATCTTTAATGTGATAAGGACATAAACTTTTTCCGTACTGCCAACTGGACAAACTGTACCCCGGCTTCCAAAAATACCCCCAAACTGTCATATAAAAACGTGGACGAAGTTGAACCGTCATTTTTCATTGTGCCAGGTTTCGATTTTCGAACCAGAAGAGAAAAAGAGAGAAAGAGAGAGAGAACCAGGCGAACCGTTTCCTCCATCGTTTTGCAGTGTTCTTTGCGCTCGTCGTCATCATAATCGCCGTCGTCGTCGCATCCTTACTTGTTACTTGCCTTCGTCGTCGTCTTTTCCATCGTCGTCACCATTTCCGATAAGTTAGGGTTTTCCCTGTACTCTATTGGTGCCAACTTTGGGAAAATTAGTATGATCTACATGATTTTCGGTTCTGTTTCCGTTTTCCGACTACTCGTACAGATTACGGTTTCCCTTTCGTCTCTAACCACTAGATTACTGTTCATTACTTGTTCTTTGGTTTTTCTACTCTATTTCTACTGATTAGGGTTTCTCTATGGTTTTTCTGTTATTTTTTCTGTTCATTACTTGTTCTTTGGTTTTTTCTACTCTATTTCTACTGATTAGGGTTACTCTGTGTTCAGAAATTGTGAAAGACTACCATATCTTGGTATTTTTTGTGTTCAGATATTGTGTTCAGAAATATTGTGAAAGACTATAATATCTGTTGTTGTTTGTGTTTAGAAATATTGAAAGACTATCATATTGTTTGCTGTTTGTGAAAGACTACCATATCTTTGGCTGTTTGTGTTCAGTTATATTGAAAGACTACCATATCTTTTGATGTTTGTGTTCATAAATATTGAGAAAGAATACCATATCTTTTGCTGTTTGTGTTCAGTAATATTGAAAGACTACCATATCTTTTACTTTTTGTGTTCATAAATATTGAGAAAGACTACCATATCTTTGGTGTTTGTGTTCAGAAATTGTGAAAGACTACCATATCCTTTGCTGTTTGTGTTCAGAAATTGTGAAAGACTACCATATCGTTGGTAATTTTTGTGTTTAGAAATTGTGAAAGATTACCAAATCTGGTTGGTATAAGTTGTTTCATTTTATGGTAGATTTTATAATCTGTGGATTCAGGAAATTAATATCATATTCTGTAATTTCAGCAAATGGCAGAAGAATCAAGTGAATCAACAAGCCATAAAGTGGCAGAAGAAACAACGGAACCCAAAGGTCTGGAATTGGTACCTGTAGAATATGATCCAACTAAGCCGTTAGCAGCAGTTCCTCCAAGTCCGACAAAAAAGAGAAGAGTCAGGAAAAAAGCCATAGAATTGCCTGCTAAAAAGGTTAAGATCAAGGCGAAGAAAGCAGACCAAAAAACTGACCAAAAGAGTCCAAAGAAGAGAGCAAGAAAGGAGAAAATGGAAAAGCAAACCGAAGACGTCTAGAGTCCAAGGAAGAGGGCCGCAAAAGACAAAGAAGAACAGTTGAGTCCCGTCCAGAGTCCAAGGAAGAGGGCCGCAAAAGACAAAGAAGAACAATTGAGTCCGTCCAAAAGAACCAAATATGCCACCAGAAAGGAAGCCTTGCAAAGTCCAAAAAAGAAGGCAGACAAGAAGGCTAAGGCATCACCATCTGCTAAAAAGCCTGCAAAACAATTGCCGAGGCGCAGAGAAAAGCCAAAAGAAAAGGAAATAGAGGATGAAGAAGAAGATGATGAAGAGGAGGAGGACAAGAATGAGGAGGAGGAGGAGATGCATGAGGAGGAGCAGGAGAAAAAAGAAGAAGAAGAAGAAGAAGAAGAGCAGCAGGAAGAACAGTATGGCTACCGTTACAAGATGACTGCTAAGACAAAAAAGTCCGCCAGTTCAAAACAAAGGTTTGTTAACTCAAATTGTATCATTGCCAAAATACCTACGAATTAGATTATCTTACTCATTTCAAAATCTGAAAACTGCAAATCCATGCAGGTCTAGTACAAAAAACCCTACTCCTATGCAAAAGAAGAAGCCAGATGAGAAACGAAAATCAGACGTGATGGAGGGAATGATCAAAACGAAGGGAGAAAAGAGGAAGCGTCCAAGTCCTATTCAAACACCAAAGGGGAAGAAGCCAAAAAAAGCTGAAAAACAAAGTGAAGAAGATGTGAAGGAGAAAGAGGTGAAGAAGCAAAGGAAAGCGAAAGCTGTTGTCGAAGAAGAGGAGGTTCAAGAAGTGAACGTCAAAGAAGGTGGTGTTCAGTACAGGTTAGCATTGTTTCCGTACCTTGCATAATTCCACTTAATCAACTGTATGATGTAGTTTGCTGCAATCTGCGTCATTTTCATGCCAATGAAATCAATAGATTACCATATATCTTAACAAAATTTTGAAACATATTTGGTAATCTTTTGGAAGCTGGGTTCTGTTTCGTGCTTTTCAAAACAAACAGATTACCAAATATGACTACATTGCTACTCTGTATAATGAAAATATATGGTAGTCTGTTGCAGTCCTAACATACGTAGTCTGAGATAACTAGCGTTTTGCTTACTGTTTTTCCGTGCAAATTTCTTGCAAGTCCAACCTCGTTAGTTGGTAAAACTTGTAAGGGGAATAGAATTCTCAAAATTGCAAAAAGAGGAGATTAGAAAATCACCTTTTGGTAATCTTCTTCTTTGTGTTATTGAGAAGATGATGGATGAGAGCAACGTGAAGAAGAGTGATTTCGAGACTCTGAAATTGGTGAGTCGGTATCAAGGCCATGGTGGAAGGTTCAAATTGGGGAGCAAAACTGTTAAGTTAACAGAAAAGGAGATGGCCCTTATATTTGGACTACAATCCGGCCCCAACAGGATCAGATTGGCTCCAAAACCAAAGAAACCAAATACAAAGTTTGTTGACCGAATTTGCGCCAAGACTGATAGCATTGTAATCATTGGCAGTCTGAGGGAATGCTTTGAGAAAGTTGTGAAGAAGAATAGGCCACAAGATGCAAAGGATGTGGCACGTGTGCTCACTCTATACCTCCTAGCTACGGTTTTTTGCCCACACACCACATCAAGGCTAAATTGGAATTACTTAGAATTTGTTGAAGACTTGGAGGCTAGCACATCGTACGCGTGGTCGACGTACATTACAGAATATTTGATTAAAGAACTTGACACCAAGGAACCAAAAAATGTTGGCGGATGTGTTGTGGGACTTCTGGTAATAATCTCTATCCTTTCTCATATCATACCTACAAATTAGATAATTTTTGGCTATCTTTTTCTCGGTATTACTAATCTGGAACCTACAACATTACCATATCTGGATATTATTAGTTGTGATGTTTGATGATTAGATTAGACAATCTATTGCTATCTGTAATCTGCAAGTCTGAAAGCCTACCATATCTTTTGTTGTTTGTGTTCAAAAATATTGAAAAGACTACCATATCTTTTGTTGTTTGTGTTCAAAAATATTGAAAAGACTACCATATCTTTTGTTGTTTGTGTCCAGTAATTGTGAAAGACTATCATATCTTCCGCTGTTTGTGTCCAGTAATTGGGAAAGACTACCATATCTTTGGTGTTTGTGATCAGTAATTCTGTATCACTGGTTTTATTGGCAATTTTGAAAGTCAAATTAATTTATATTTTCATAAAAAACAGTATTGGCTGTGTTAGCATACAACTCTAGTGAAGAAAGGAGCTCCGACAGAGTTCCCAAGATTTAACAAATGGAGGTTAAGTGACGTAACTGAGTTGCTGGCAAAGACTCCATTGCACTCTCTTGAACCGAAAAATGTAAGCTTATTCCTACATAAGTACTTTCTACTCAACATATGAATAATATCATGGTGTTTGACGTATTTTCATTACAGGTGATAGACTCTGAGTTGGCGCCAACTGATGAAGAGCAAAAATTGTTGCAATTTGTTGAGGTTGTGAAACCCGAGCTGGATGATGACAAGGAGGCTGTAAAGCCGGCTGACAAGGAGCCAAGCATGGAGCAGGAGGGGGAAAACAAGGAGCGTCCTACGGATGCCTATTCGGAGCTACAGGCAGAAAATCAAACGCTCCGAAATGAAGTCAAAAGGTTGAAAGAAGAGAATGTTGATCTTCGGAAAACAATATCAATGCTTGAACAGCAAAGGGATGATAGCTTTCAGCAACGTGCATTTGAGAATGACACAATTGCTGACCTTGGATTTGAAGTCGAGACCGTGCACGTTGAGAAGCGAGTCTTGCAGGGTGAGATTATCAACAGGGAAACGGTGATCGGAACCTTCTTGGTTGTTACCGACATTTTGAAAGAGCAAGTGGAAGAGAAAGAAGAAAATATTGGTAAGTTGTTGGACAATATTGATGACTTGGAGACACACAATGTTACACAAGAATACAAGGTACACTGAACATACTTCCTTGTGTAATTCTGGTTTCTTTTCCTTTTCCGTCTATAGGAACAACATAGAGGACTTACCATTTCGCATTGTTTCGATAAAACAGAAAAATCAGGATGTTGGAGAGTAGAAGGACGAGAAAAAGCAAGGTGGACTCGAGGACGAAATGGTCCCAGATGAAGAAGTGGAGAGGACAACCATTGGAGCATACACGGAAATACTTGGTGATGACAATCCGGTGACAGAAAAGGGTAATAAGGTACAAGGTGACCCGTCTTCACTTGTCAAGGGTGTTAAGAAAACAACCACAAGAATAGAAAAGAGGTTGGGGGACTACGTCTACCTTGATGACAAAAAAAGAAACAAGAAGAAACCAACCAAGAAGAAAGAATGGAGGCCTCATATGTCAAAGTGGCATAAATTGATGTCGCCAGAAGACATGGAGTTATTGAATCAGCTGTGTGATTATGAGAATGATGATCCAAAGTAAGTAAAACCACATTTCTGCACTCCCATTGCCTAAATTCACCAACATAATGTTGCTAAAATGTAATCTGTTTTTCTGAAACAGAGCCTAGACTCCAACAGACTACCGTATATTTCATAAAATCTGGCATTAACATATTATGTAATCTTTTAGTCTTCTTGGCATTACTCAGAGTCCAGATTTTAACAGATTACCGTATATATCTGAAATCTTGCATTATACAGAGTACTGATCTGTACATATTATGTAATCTATGTTCTTTGCATGATGATTTCCTTTACCAAATGCAACGTCGCTATCTGGACAAACAATGCGTCGAGGGATACCGTGCCATTGAGCGACATAATTAAACTCTTGGATGATGGAGATGTGTCAAACTCGGTAATCGATGGCTTTGCTTTGGTCCTAGAGAACATGCAGAAAACACTACAAAAGACAAGTGGAAACAATGTTTATTTCTTGTCCACATGCTGGGTGTGAACACCCCGCGGAGCGATGTGTCCACGAAATTGAAGTTTGATTTGAAAAATGATTTTGATTGGTTGAATGGAGTCGCCACCCGGATTTGAGGATCGTACCCGAGAAACCATTTGAAAAATGACTCTTTTGCCCTTGAAAATGGAAAATGCTGTACCGGTCTCAAAAATGAGATTTCTCGGGTTCGGAAGCTAGATTACGTGAGGGGAAGGAATTTAAAGCACCCCTCACGCCCGGCACATTTACCGGTCTCTACTAAATGTTTGAAAAGATTTTGAAAATATTGTTTAAGTGGACTTTAAACACGGATTCATGCGAAAAACACGACAAATGTATCAAAAAGATTAATGAGATATGAGTGAATGCTTGTGCAAAATGTCATGAGTGGATGATTCATGTACAAAAGATGCTAAAATTCCACTAAATGCCCTCAAACTGCCTCAGGATGTCTCAGAAAATGATCACAAATGCCCAACACATCACACCTGGATTGCAATCTGGGCACCTGGATTAGGCAGATCCAGGCGCCTGGATTGGATCCAGGCGCCTGGAAGGAGTCAATCCAGGCGCCTGGATTGCCTTCCAGACAGCAAACTCAAAACTTCATTTTTGACAGGAAGCACCAAATGCAAGGCTTTTAACTAACTCACATGTACTCTAAAAGATGTATAACAACACAGTAGCAAACTTGAAACTTAAATTTAACTCAAATGCATGATATGAGCTTAAAAGAAACTTGATTTTGAATGATTTTTGGAAATATACACAACAAATGCTAATAAAGAACTTCCATTTTTGTGAAATTTGAAACCTTTCCAAACTCTTAACTAGTATGAAGAACTAGTAAGAGCTTGGATGGTATCCCCTCAGGGACCTTTTGAGCACAATGATAGAAAAACTACCTTGACAAGCTTGATTGATGAACTTTGGTTTGATCTTTTTTTGAAGGATTTTTGGTAAGTGAATGGGCTGGACTTTTGTTTATGGAGGTGTAAAGGGTTGATTGTAGGTGGTTTGATTGGGGGTTTGATTGTGGATGATGAAAAATGGGTAGAATCAAGTAAGTATGTGGGGCTCGGAAAGGGGAAAATTGGGTTTTGATGGATGAAACAAAGGGAGATAGCTTAGGATCAGAATTTCTGGAGGTATTTCAGCAGCAAAACAGTAAGGAAAATGAGGGGAGAGCTGATCCTCTTCAATGAGAGAGATGAGGGGCTTTATATAGGCAAAGGAGGGTTCAAAAAGGGCCATTAAGTTGGTTTAGGGGTCAAGGTTAGGGGGCAATAAGGTACTCTATATTCCCTCCACTATTTTTCTGCAGAAAATCCCCAAAGAATCCCCCAAGACGCTCCTCCCCACTCACTTGAACTTGGGCAGCAAGTACCTGGAGTGAGTCCAGGCGCCTGCATTAAGGCAATCCAGGCGCCTGGATTGAGTCCGGGCGCCTGGAATAGGGGAATCCAGGCGCCTGGATGGCGAGACAGCACAAAATTCCAAACTTCGCGGGGCCATTCCGGGTGCTACCGAACTCCGTTTTGTGCATGGTTTGAAGCGTTGGAAAGCTTGAAAAGTCTACTTTCTAACCCAAGTGGTTTGAACCAAAGATAATTTGTACATCAAAATATGTGACCATTTTACCCTCAGAAGGTCGGAAAAATGAATTATTTTGGTAAAACGTGCATATCTCCCTCATTTCAAAACGGATTGGGACAAATTATATATCGATAAAGAGGGTTTTGAATGTACTAGAAGGTGGTGTAGTCTTGGGTTTATTTTGGAGAGGTTTAGGAGGGGTTATCAAGTTCACAATCAAGCTTCGCGTGCTCTATCAGGCATATTCATCATCGGGGATGCCAAGGACTTTCATGGGTTCAAATTGGGGTGTCTACAGTTGCCCCTCTTTGACGAGACTTGACATCATTGATTTGATGCGAGTATTGTCAAAGACCTGGACAGCCCAATCTGTTGCCCAAGAATTTCCAAAGCCACAAACACAAACATTGAAATCACATGGTCGTGCTCGACGAGCTGCCTACGTACCCTTTTGCAGGGATCAGACCAGCGTAGTTCTTGGGGGCATATGCAAACAAATGCAACGGGTTCTCCTGTCCCTCAGGACGATTGATTTTAAAAAGTTTGGTCCTTTAGGACGATTGATTTAAAAGTTTGGTCCCTCAGGACGATTGATTTAAAAGTTTGGTCCCTCAGGACGATTGATTTAAAAGTTTGGTCCCTCAGGACGATTGATTTAAAAAGTTTGGTCTCTCAGGACGATTGATTTAAAAGTTTGGTCCCTCAGGACGATTGATTTAAAAGTTTGGTCCCTCAGGACGATTGATTTAAAAAGTTTGGTCCCTTAGGACGATTGATTTAAAGGTTGTCCCTCAGGACGATTGATTTAAAAAGTTCTTCGGGGAGTTTGCAAACAAACGAAATCATGCGAATCGACGAGCCTTCCCGGGTCGTGAAACGCCAAACAAACGGATCATGCAAATCAACGAGCCTTCCCGGGTCGTGAAATGCCAAATAATCAAATCATGCGAATCAACGAGCCTTCCCGGGTCGTAAAACGCGAATCATAATAATGCAGATCAACGAGCCTTCCCGGGTCGTGAAACGCCAAACAATTGAATTATGCAAATCAACGAGCCTTCCCGGATCGTGAAACACTAAAAGCAAATGATTGTGACTATGATTGTGATTGTGATTGTGATTGTGATTGAGTGTAGTTACCCTCTGAACAACGGGGAGGCTAAATCTAATGGGGCTATCCCTTGAGCAACAAGATAATCAATGATAAGATGATTGTCTACTGAGCAACGAGACAATCGAGGAAATGTGATTGCTTACTGAGCAAAGAGGCAATCAATACGCTACTGAACCAAACACATTTATGTGATGGACTTAGCGACACGACGGTTCATCAACAACAAATTCTCAGAACAACTGATTAAATGCACTAACTGGTTGAACAAATACTCAAACAACTTGACATGATTGATGTACACAATAAATGATTGATGATTGATGAATGATTGAATGATTAATTGATTGGATGCACCAGCTAGGCGGCTTTTGAATGATTGTCCCAAATGACTTGATTGAAAAAGTGACCATGTCTGGTCTTGAAATTGATTTTGATAAAGGTGACCATTTCTGGTCTTGAAATTGATTGAAAAAGTTGTCCCTCAGGATGATTGGTTGAAAACTGTCCCTCAGGACGATTTATTGATTTAAAACTTGTCCCTCAGGACCATTGACTTAAAAGTTGTCCCTTAGGACCATTGATTTAAAAGTTGTCCCTTAGGACCATTGATTTAAAAGTTGTCCCTCGGGATGATTGATTTAAAGGTTTGTCCCTCAGGACGATTGATTGAAAGTTGTCCCTCAGGACGATTGAATGTGACTCGTGCATCGACACTTGACGACAATAGCGACAACATTCCTTCTTTAAAAAGTAGGAGGCTCAATGGGGTGGCTCTTTTGCTTTACTGTCTTTCCCTTTGAGGCCAAGGTTTGGGTTGGAGCTTGGCAAAACTTGGGTTTTGGATTGGTTTGAGGCTTTTAGGCTTCTATGCCCCAGTCCTGGATTTGGGTGTATGCTTCCCCCAGAAATGGCATTAGGCAGATATGCCCCACAGATGATGATCCTCAAATCTGATTTTCTTTCTCGGCTCTGCTGATGGTTTTGACGACCATGTACCCAAACACGGGTTTTTTGATGCATTGAAATTGTTTCCACGAGTCAAGGATAGACAATATTAAGACTACATGATTGACTGTTTGACAAAGAGGTGGATTTTTACAAGGCCGAGGAATTTGATCGGCCTTTTGGACAAAAGGATGGACATTGATGAGACCGACAAGGCCAAGGAATTTGATCGGCCTTTTTGACAAGGGGGTGGACATTGATGAGACCGCAAGGCCAAGGAATTTGATCGGCCTTTTTGACAAAAGGACGGACATTGATAAGACAGACAAGGCCAAGGAATTTGATCGACCTTTTTGACAAGGGGGTGGATTGTGACAGACAAGGCTTGGGGAATTTGATTGACCAGGTTGACATGACGGATATGAGCAACTATGTGAATGGCTTGATTGGGGTGCCCCGAGTGAGCAAAGGTTGATACGGAAGAACATGTCAACTCGAAGGGTATGGAAGACTATGCTGACCCAAAGTTTCTGAAAGATGGCAACCATGCTTCACCATTGATGTCGAAATTGTCATGATAAAATTAGATTTTGATTTTGTGATTGTTTTACTCCCTCAAGTGATGTTCATTCAAATCTACAATAAAACACAAGATTTCTTGTCGTGAACCCATGCCCCAGATTGCTGATGATGCTTCCTTGATTTTTCTTAAAAATGCCCCAGTTTAGAGGGTTGCTGATGAAGTTAAGAGGGCTGCTGATGAAGGCCTATTGATATGCCCTCAGTTTGGATTTTTGCTCTGCATGATGTCAGTGTTTGCACAATGCTTTGACTTTTAATTTTCAAGGGAGATTAGACTGTTCCCTTTTGACTTGAATTCTCACTATCAAGTTGCACTTTCCAATCTGAAAGGACTTTTATCTAGGTTATGATGGGGCCAAGGTTATGGGTTTAACAAAGGAAGGATTATAGGCTCAAAACATCTCATTTTTCCTCGGGGTTATTTGAGCTAGCAGCTATCTTGGACTTTTTGTGCCATTTTTGCTTCTGATGGGTGCTTTCATGTGCTTCTTGAGCACTTCCTTTCATTTGATTTCGTCTTCAGTGTTCTTCATCTTGTTGCACCCATGTATTTGACAAGCCTATGAGTTTGGCACTTTCATTGTTATGATACTTTGAATCTTCACACGCTTGTATCTTTGGCCCTTTTATTCTGCTGGCTGTCATGTGTTTGACACTTTCATTTTCTTGTTTCACCCCAGTATGGGGGATAGCTGCCTAGCTGGGTTCTTTTTCAAGGAAATTGATTTAGGCTCAAAAGGGCTTTGCAATGGATATTTATGTGGGGAATCAAACAAAGAATGCCTTTCTTCATTTTGAATTGTGCAACTTGATGTGGAGAACTCATGCTTGCTCTAACTTTTGCCTAGATCTCATTTTGAAGTTTGATCTAGCGAGCTTTTTTGCCTTAACTTTTGCCTAGGTCGCCCTTGCGGGTTTTCGGCCTAGCAGGCTTTTCCTGTGTCAAAGCATTGCTTCTTGATGGCGCTGGGGAATGGTCCATTGAAAATCCTCCTTGTGTGGGGCGAGAGTTCAATCCAAATCCATCTCGTGTTTTGAAGTGATTATCATGTTTCTCAAATGATGGTGGAAAACAATTCCAAGTTGAGGGATTATTACAAAACCCAAGTTTATGATTGACAATTTCAACACAACGGGGGATGACATTTATTTTTGATAGTTACGACCGAACCGCGAAGGGTTGCCTACGTATCCCTTTGCAAGGAATCAGGTCGCGCGTAGTTCAGGACTACAAAGTTGACTCTATTTTTTGAATTTTTTATTTTTCTTGACAACAACAATATATTACAGACTTGAACTTGAAAAACTCATAGACACAAGAGCACGACAGACTCGAAGATGAAAACACACAGACAAGGAAAACAAAGACACAAACTAACACGACTTGCAAACTGATTCTTGACTTGACACTTGAATACTTCCAAGACTCGTGGAAGATTGACTTATTACATGGCCATCGATGGTTCATTGATTTGACGAGGTGCTTGGTTTCACCAGTGGAGCAGAGATGGATCCGTTGTCAATGAGATCTTGTATTTCGTGACGAAGGCGTTGGCATCTCTCGGTAGGGTGACCGGGTATTTGGTGGTAGATGCAGAAGGTATTTGGGTTGTAGGAACGTGGAGGACTTTGTGGAGGTGGGGTTGGTTGAAGTGGTTTGAGAAAACCAGCCATGAGAAGCTCCTTATAGACCGAGGGCAAAGGTGCAGAGAGTTGGGAAAATTTTCTTCGTCGACTTTGAGGGCGATTGATTTGGGTTGTGACTTCGTTGACTGGTTCAGTTTGGTTGGGATCATTGTTGGTAAAGCTCGAAGGGGCATTTTTAGTGGAAGTGAGGCTGATTTGATTGACACTGAGATCTTGTTTTTGTTGAGGAGTGTTGGATTCTGATGGCAAAAGAGAGATGGTTTTATCGTCAATGAGATCCTGGATCTTGTGACAGAGGCGTTGACAATTGTTGGTAGCATGACCGGGCACTTGATGGAAGGCACAGAAGGCGTTTGGATTGTGGTAAGCTGGGAGCTTTTGAGGTAAAGGAGTTGGAGATAGTGGTTTAAGAAGACCGGCCATGAGAAGCTCTTCATAGACCGAGGACAGAGGTGCGGGGAATTGGGAGAATTTTCTTGATTGATCTTTGGGCCGGTTGATTTGGATTATGGTGGTGGTTGGTTTGGCTTTGTTGATGGTGCTGGTTGAGAAGTTGGGGTTGATATTTGTGGAGCTGGGGGTGGCTTTTGCATTGTTGTTGGTAAATGGTGTTTTGGCTTTCTCGAGGTAGACCTTTTCGCCTTCTGGAGTGAGGTGGTCCTTTTCGACGTCCCAGTGATGCATCTCCACATCTCTCGTGTCAATAGAATTTCCAAAGCATATGGGTTTGAATCCTTCCATGATAGACTCCTCCAGTTCAGAGATCTTGGCCAAAGCTGCGGCCATTTCTGGGCTTTTTCCAGGTCGTTGGAGGTTCTCTTGGACCCCCGGAAGACGGTCACGGATGTCTTGCACCATGATTATGAGCTGAGTGATTTGATTTCCCAGATTATTCACAGCCATCTTGAGTCCTTTGATTTCAGCCGAAACATCCATGTCTTCTGTTCGGGAAGTTGTAAAGCTTCTTTCTTGGATCAATGGCTCGGGACTGACAGTAAAGCAAAAAGGTCAAATTCAGATTGTATCCCTGATTTTATTGAAGGAAATGTTGTGCATGTGTCGTTGTCATGTCGTCCTAAGATCTAGATTACCGGTCTCGGTCTCACTTAAGACATTGCATGGATGTGCGAAACAACAACCACGGGTAAGTCGTGACAGGCAGGTTAAATTCCAATCGTCGTGGAATCAGAGCCAATCTCCTTATAGACCATCCGAGACAGAGCAATTAGGTTGTTGAAATCTGGATACAGATGCACTTAAGGCTAGCCCGAGACACGGGGAGCCGTTCGAGCACGGCGAACACTGGAGGTATCTCAAACTCCGTGGATTTAAAGTCTCCTAGACTGACATCTATCCTATAGATTATGCTAAGGTTAACCTATGGTTAGTCTACCGGTTTCAAATCTCACTTGAAGCCATTGCACAGATGATTGGATCAACACCACGGGTAAGTCGTTTACTCGGCAGTTACGGCTTTTCAACCTATAGCCTAAATGTTGAAGCCGTAACCGTTATCCTTTCTTGACCATCCGAGACAAAGCAATGAGGTGTCGCCATCCAGTTACAAGTGACTCCAAGGCTAGTTCAAAACACGAGCTGCCGTTCGGGCACGACAAACACCGGAGGTATCTCAAACTCCGTGGATTTTAAGTCTCCTAGACTAAAATTGACAGCTTTGGAAGATTGCCCCAATCCTCAAGTTTTCTTTTAAGTTATAAGTCCTTGATATCGGATGGTCGGATTTGGGAAATCCTGATTCACATGAATTCCAACAATGATCTAAGATCAGATGCCTAAGGGCGATTGACCCTCCTCGGGCCAAGGTCCCTTAAACCCGTTTAGATCAGTGTTAGGAATTTGATGATCCAGATTTTCCCACGTCCGGTCGTCCTAAAGGCTAACTTGTAAGAACAACGCGCATATGGGATGCACGACTCATCATCGGTCCGAGGCAACCTTCTACTAACTGCCGGGAACCTAACTTATGCTATACTGACAACATAATAAGACAAGAATATGTACGGATGCGAGTGTATGTATGTATGCAGTATGGCATGCTTGGAAAGACGGTAACACATAGCACGTAACAGGATGGAGCACATAATCCTAACACATGGGTTGGTTAACTAACATGGGGTTCTATGGTTATCTATATGCAAAGGCTAGTTTTGGTTTGAAAGGGTACCCCGGACTCAAAGCCAAAGCTGTCTCCCACCGCCAAGGATCCCGCAAGACGATGGTAATAACGACAATTGTGACTTATCACGGTCGGGGGGTGCTGGGCATTTCGGGATTCCCCGTCACCGGCAAGCCGGGCGGGATTGCCGAAACACACCAGCGGAGGCTAGTAACCATGCGCGTG
This sequence comes from Vaccinium vitis-idaea, assembly GCA_963854785.1. Lineage (NCBI taxonomy): Eukaryota > Viridiplantae > Streptophyta > Magnoliopsida > Ericales > Ericaceae > Vaccinium > Vaccinium vitis-idaea. The sequence goes on along the minus strand of OY978223.1, from coordinate 22,638,324 downwards.
CAATGCAAAAAAGTCCATAAAAACAATATTTTCAAAATCTTTTAAACATTTTTCAAGTTTAGCTCTCAATAATTAATATACATTTTAATAAAATTACACATAAGTGTAAAAATACTAAAATATATATTAATCAAAGTCCCCAGCGGAGTCGCCAGCTTGTGAACACCCCGCGGAGCGATGTGTCCACGAAATTGAAGTTTGATTTGAAAAATGATTTTGATTGGTTGAATGGAGTCGCCACCCGGATTTGAGGATCGTACCCGAGAAACCATTTGAAAAATGACTCTTTTGCCCTTGAAAATGGAAAATGCTGTACCGGTCTCAAAAATGAGATTTCTCGGGTTCGGAAGCTAGATTACGTGAGGGGAAGGAATTTAAAGCACCCCTCACGCCCGGCACATTTACCGGTCTCTACTAAATGTTTGAAAAGATTTTGAAAATATTGTTTAAGTGGACTTTAAACACGGATTCATGCGAAAAACACGACAAATGTATCAAAAAGATTAATGAGATATGAGTGAATGCTTGTGCAAAATGTCATGAGTGGATGATTCATGTACAAAAGATGCTAAAATTCCACTAAATGCCCTCAAACTGCCTCAGGATGTCTCAGAAAATGATCACAAATGCCCAACACATCACACCTGGATTGCAATCTGGGCACCTGGATTAGGCAGATCCAGGCGCCTGGATTGGATCCAGGCGCCTGGAAGGAGTCAATCCAGGCGCCTGGATTGCCTTCCAGACAGCAAACTCAAAACTTCATTTTTGACAGGAAGCACCAAATGCAAGGCTTTTAACTAACTCACATGTACTCTAAAAGATGTATAACAACACAGTAGCAAACTTGAAACTTAAATTTAACTCAAATGCATGATATGAGCTTAAAAGAAACTTGATTTTGAATGATTTTTGGAAATATACACAACAAATGCTAATAAAGAACTTCCATTTTTGTGAAATTTGAAACCTTTCCAAACTCTTAACTAGTATGAAGAACTAGTAAGAGCTTGGATGGTATCCCCTCAGGGACCTTTTGAGCACAATGATAGAAAAACTACCTTGACAAGCTTGATTGATGAACTTTGGTTTGATCTTTTTTTGAAGGATTTTTGGTAAGTGAATGGGCTGGACTTTTGTTTATGGAGGTGTAAAGGGTTGATTGTAGGTGGTTTGATTGGGGGTTTGATTGTGGATGATGAAAAATGGGTAGAATCAAGTAAGTATGTGGGGCTAGGAAAGGGGAAAATTGGGTTTTGATGGATGAAACAAAGGGAGATAGCTTAGGATCAGAATTTCTGGAGGTATTTCAGCAGCAAAACAGTAAGGAAAATGAGGGGAGAGCTGATCCTCTTCAATGAGAGAGATGAGGGGCTTTATATAGGCAAAGGAGGGTTCAAAAAGGGCCATTAAGTTGGCTTAGGGGTCAAGGTTAGGGGGCAATAAGGTACTCTATATTCCCTCCACTATTTTTCTGCAGAAAATCCCCAAAGAATCCCCCAAGACGCTCCTCCCCACTCACTTGAACTTGGGCAGCAAGTACCTCGAGTGAGTCCAGGCGCCTGCATTAAGGCAATCCAGGCGCCTGGATTGAGTCCGGGCGCCTGGAATAGGGGAATCCAGGTGCCTGGATGGCGAGACAGCACAAAATTCCAAACTTCGCGGGGCCATTCCGGGTGCTACCGAACTCCGTTTTGTGCATGGTTTGAAGCGTTGGAAAGCTTGAAAAGTCTACTTTCTAACCCAAGTGGTTTGAACCAAAGATAATTTGTACATCAAAATATGTGACCATTTTACCCTCAGAAGGTCGGAAAAATGAATTATTTTGGTAAAACGTGCATATCTCCCTCATTTCAAAACGGATTGGGACAAATTATATATCGATAAAGAGGGTTTTGAATGTACTAGAAGGTGGTGTAGGCTTGGGTTTATTTTGGAGAGGTTTAGGAGGGGTTATCAAGTTCACAATCAAGCTTCGCGTGCTCTATCAGGCATATTCATCATCGGGGATGCCAAGGACTTTCATGGGTTCAAATTGGGGTGTCTACACTGGGTAAATGGATTCCCTGTTATTTTTTCATTTTCCGTTTGATTTTATGTATCTCTGATTTCATATCAGTATTGGAGAAAAAATAACTAACCAACTGTCATTCAACAAACTTTAATCCACTCGGAAAATCCGGAACTCAGGGAAGTTCTCCTTGGCAGAAAACTACAAGAAGTGTTTGAAAACTTTGAAAGACATGGCAGCGACTACTACCGGTTCTTGGTTTTCCCTATGAATTCCTTGGGAAACAGGCCTCGAACGAAAAATTCTAATCCGTACCACTGGACAATTCTCTTTTACGATGTCCATGAGCAGGAATGGAAACACTACAATTCTTTGAGGAAGAGAAACGGTGCGGATCCATATCTACAAGATGCAATCACAGTGCTAAAATGCATTTACATTTATTGGAATTATCATAATCCATATTCGAACAATAACACAAACACTAATGTTTTGCTTTGGAAACGTAGAAAAACTATAACAATACATGAGGGGCAGGCATGCTGATAAAGTAAAGCAACCATCCTTCAACCTCTTTTCATCTCCGGCAACACTCTTTCAAAGCCATGATTTTAATGCTCCAATCACCTCGGCTCAAGATGCGCCATAGCAATTTGCAACAACGTAAGTTCCACTTATTGTAATTTCTCAAGTTAATACAATCACCAAAACGACCCTCTGTGAACACCCCGCGAAGTGGTCCACGAAATAGATGTTGTTTTAGGAAAAAGATTTTGACTGATTGGATGGAGTCGCCACCCGGGTTTGCGGACCGTACCCGAGAAACCATTGAAAAATGACTCGTTTGCCCTTTTGGTAGAAAGTGTTTCACTGGTCTACTTTTATTGAGATTTCTCAGGTCTAGGAGCTAAGTTACGTGAGGGGAAGGAATTTAAAGCACCCCTCACGCCAGGTGTGACCACCGGTCTCTACTAAATGTTTAGGGGATTTTGAAAGTAGCGTTTGGATAGACTTGATTCACCAACTCATACAAGAACACATAAATACATAAAGAAGATTAATGAAATGAAAGTGGATGCTTGTGCTTGTGATGTGAATGACAGAGTATTATGCATAAAATACTTAAACTACGATGAATCCTGCCCAAACTGTACTGAAAAGATACCAAGACTCAGCCACAAACATTGGATGAACCACACCTGGAAAGCAATTTGAACACCCGGATTGCCCAAACCCAGGCGCCCGGGAGCAGTATAGGTGCATGGAAAGAGACAATGCAAGCACCTGGAATGACTTCAGGCTCCTGGATAGCCCCAATATGGGCGCCTAGAATACCCATCAAGCCCAACTTTTTATTTCTTCCGAGTCTTACAACCAATGCAAGTGCAATTCTTCTCGCTCATTCATGCATGAAAACTGTAATATTACAAATTAACACAAGAGATATGAACCATAAAGTTGACTTGGTAACATGATATGCACTTATGAAATGTTGATCTTAAAGACTTTTATGACTAAAATGCAGCATGTCAAATTGGTCCTACATATTTATAATGCTCTCATGTACATGTGATGAATTGCCTACATTTTTATATATTTAAGAAATAGGGAATGAAAGTAAAGATGGATTTAGATCATGAAATACCTTAAAGACCACATGATTGACATAAATGACTCAATACATTTTCTTCTTTTGAATGCAGTGTTATAATAATAAGAAAAAAAGAAGAAGACAAATGACTAATGGTACTTCAAACGATCAAAAGAGAGGGTTAAGAAAATAGAAAATATGATAACATAAATGAAGTCTGGGCGCCCGCATTAAGGGTATCCAGGCACCTGCAAGGATCCGATCCAGGCGCCCATACCCCATGCAAATGCAGATGTTTGACCCCCTTTTAAGATGAAATTTATGTCCCACTCGAGCTCTCCACTAGTATATGAGACTAGCAAGAGCTTGATAGGGTCCCCTCATGGCCTATTTGAGCATTTGGAGTAGATGAACTACCTTTTTGGCTTGATCAAGGTGGTTGAAATGGGTTTTGGATGAATTTTGTGAACGAGTGACTACTGGATTTGGACGAACAAGGCCTATAAAGGCAGTATATAGGTACCTTGATAGGGTTGAGAATGAGTATAATGTGAAGGATGTATGTAGTGTAAGAGTGAGTTTATGTGGTTGAAGATTGAAGAAACTGAAAATAGATTAACTAGAGATGAACTTCTGGAGTAGTTTTGGCAGTATAACAGTAAGGGGGGGACTGAAGTTGAGCATCCCCTCTAATGGTGAAATGAAGTGGTTTATATAGAAAGAATAAGGTCCAAAAAGGGGCCACTTGAACCCTTAGGGGTCTACCTTAAGAGGTTCACTAGTACCATCATTTCTCTCACGCTCCCCCTAACTGAATCTGCACACAATCTCCAGAAAATCACATTCCCGCCCACAATGAGCTCAAGTTACACTCAACCTGGTCATGGTCCAGGCGCCCATACTGGTCCAATCCAGGCGCCTGGATCAAATGTGGGCGCCTGGAGTCTATCAATCCAGGCGCCTGGACTCCATCAAGGATCCTGGAAAAGGGCTATCCAGGTGCAAATGAGCCAATCCGGCTGTATGTGTTTGCTGGTTTCGGGTCATTTTGTAGGGTTCCAGAAGTGTTTTGGTGGGTTCTTGAAGGGTACATGAAGGGTTTCAAGTCCTTAATCAAGCCTTGCATGCTCTCTTTAGGCATTTTCATCCTCGGGGAAGTCACGGAATTCCGTAGATTCAGATTGGGGTATCTACACCCTCCTATAATCGTCGCTTTTTAACTGCTATCTACAAAAAATCACCTGCAGGGTTAATTGTGGAATAATTGTCTGCTACATAATGGCGAAATTAGCAAATCAAGAGCCTATCCCTCCGTCAATCAGTAAAGATGATGTTTCCAAATTCAGAGTTCATTTGGTGAATGTCTTCTTGAACGATCGACCAAGATCTTGGTCACTTGAGGACTGGAACTCCAGAGAGCTCCAAGCGAATCTAAGCTGAAAATCTTTTCAAGAGTACAAGGAAGTTGACATGACTGGAAATCTGACTGAAATTCTTTTCGTCCGTTTATCTTTGTGCAGAATTTTGTGGACAGTTTGACTTGTTTTGACACAGCTGTAGGAACAAAATGTATAGGTCTAATATTAGAATTACTTTTGCTGGAATGTAATCATAGGATGCTTTTTGACACAGCTGTAGGAACAAAATGTGAAGGTCTGATATTAGAATTACTTTTGCTGGCATGTAATTACTTTTTGGTGAAATAAAATCATAGGATGTTTCTTCTTATGTGCATATTATGCTGCTTCATATGTTCACATCTACACTCTGAATCTTGCCAGATTTCCAGACATATATGGTAGTCTGTTGGAATATGCTGCCTGTTTCATTCCAAAAATGCAAAAGATTACATAATATGTTCACTTCTGCACTCTGAATCTTGCCAGATTTCCAGACATATATGGTAGTCTGTTGGAATCTGCTACCTGTTTCATTCCAAAAATGCAAAAGATTACATAATATGTTCACATCTGCACTCTGAATCTTGCCACATTTCCAGACATATATGGTAGTCTGTTGAAATCTGCTTTCAGTTTCATTCCTAAAATGCAAAAGATTACATAATATTTCCCGACATATACCCTACTCTATTGGGACCTGTCCTCTGTTTCAAGCCAAGAAAACAAACAGATTACCATATATTTCCTTTCAACAAAGAGACAATATTGAAATTTTATTATCTCCATTTCAACAAGTAACAATCTATTGACAAGTGTTCAAATTCATACCAAAAAAATTTTCAAATTTAATCAACTACCTCTTTACAAGTTTTTCTATTGTGTTTCCCCAATTTTTTACACCTTGAACACCTAATTTGTCTCACCTTTTCACCCCTTGATCGTATCCTTTGAATATTTGGTCTACCCCGAGGCCTCCTTGTTTTCAGTGGAAGAATTATACGGAACTCTTTCGGCACATTTGGAGCTCCAAGCGTTGGGATAGGATTTATTGGGAGCTCATAGCTGAATCGATATGCATCAGCAAAGTAAAACGGATCTAAGTAATTTGTAACTTTTTTCCAAACTTTTGAATAGCCGTGATTGCATGCATACATGGGAAACTGTTGATCTGCCATCGAGAGCATGTACAACGCTGATTTTGAAGATCAACAACCACCGTTGGGATAGAGAAAACTTCAAACACCTCTTCACTTGATTGTGCGACATTCCACACCTTCCATTTACTAAAAGCTTCAACTAACCTAGCATCCATTTCAGGACACACAATCCCATTCATTTTCGTAGACTTCTCGTAGACTTCTGTCTCCGGTCACACATTTGTTTCATCAATTGAATTCTTATCTTGTCGATTGCACTCAATATGGGAAGGGTGCGCCTCTAAAATTCACTTATTAAAAGACTCAGCTGCATTTGAACACATCTCTCCATATCTTTTGCCTTGGAAATAAGCATTTGCCCAATTCTCTCTCGGTAATGATTCAACAAAGTTTTTCGCCTTTGCCCCACCAACTGTATAGAGTTCCTGTAAAGCTTCCTCAAAATCTAAAAGGGTTGGTGCATATGCACAGTCAGCAAACAAACTTATCACCTGCTCCCTAAAGCCATTCGACAATCGGCCCGTAAGCTTATCCCTCAAATTATTCTTCAAATGCTGCAAACAATATGCATGATGTTCGTTGAGGAAAACCTCTGAAATACCTTTCAAAAGACCGGAATGCCGATCAGTAATGAATGTAATCGGACGAGGTGATAGAATTCCTGACAACTTCCTCAAAAACCAAAGCCAATTCTGATCATCCTCAGAATCAACAATACCAAAGGCCACCGGAAATAATCATAACCCACAAAAAACAACACAAAAACAACATAAGAAAAATGTTATCTCTAATAACAAAATAAGCAGATTACCAAATATGTACAAATCAGCACTCAATATCATGCATTTAAAGCTAACATATATGATAATCTTTGGCGATCCGACCTCTTTTTCATCCCAACAACACTAACAGATTACCAAATATGTAAGGATCTAAACTCTGTACAATGCACAGAAATCAGACATATATGGTAATTTTTGGCGATCCGACCTCTTTTTCATCCCAACAACACTAACAGATTACCAAATATGTAAGAATCTGGACTCTGTACCATTCAAATAAATCAGACATATATGGTAGTCTTTTCAGTCTGGCCTCTGTTTCAATCCACCAACACAAACAAATTACATAATATAAGTGTACATCTGTGCATAAAACCTAAAAAACAATAAAAAAAAAACTAACCTTGGTTGCCATCTTTTTCTGTGGCCAGAAAAGTTCTTGTGTACCTCCCCTTCAGAAAAGTACCATCAAGTGCCAACAAAGGGCGGCAGTAGTTAAAATCTTTGATACATGCATCAAATGCTACAAATATTCGACGAAAACAATGAGTCGTGTCACAATACTCAACATCAATGACGCTTCCTGGGTTTTTCTCCTTTGCTACCTCAGCATACCACCTGAGCTGGTCAAAAGACAATGCATAATCTCCATACAACTCCTCAGCGGCCTTCTCAACCCCAAGCCAAGCATGATTGTAACTGATTTGACACCCATAATACTTCTCAAAAAAATTCACAGCTTGTATCGGTGCATACAATTTCTTACAACGAAATTCCTCCCTAATCTCGTGCGCAACTAACCTTGAACTCGTTCGAGGATTCTTGGAACTAGCAAAAACACCAACACAATTGTGTTCTTTCACAAACTCCCTAATATGAAAGAAGCCATTTGCTCGGTTCAATGTTGCATGAATAAACCATTCACAACCAGATTCCCCCTTCTTTGAACACACCGTTGTTACCCTAGTCTTGTCATTCTTCAAAAATGTATACACGAAACCGACTTCAATAGCAAACTTTGCCAAACAACTTCTAAAGTCATCTACTCCACCTCTAAACTCTTGTCCGACATGGCTAATCAACTTACCCCAGCCAGAAGAAAGTCGAACAGTCTCATGGTGTGGACAAAATTTTTCAAACGGATCCTCTTCCACTCCATGTACAATACTACTTTCACCAATTTCCAATTCACCACTTTCAACTGAACAAGAAGAGAGCACTTCAACCCTTACATCCACACAACTAACTTCATATGCCCCGGCCAACGCAAACATATTAGTAAAATCAACATCATTATCTAAGTGACAATTATGGTGATCAGACACGGCATACAATAGCTGAAATCTCTTCAATTCTAAATCCTGCCACTTCTTACAAATACTTTGCAGAAGATCATCAAATCGAAAATCTCTTGCGACAGTAAGAACAACAGTGAATGATCCATACTTGCAAAGAAGAATAATACTAGCTTTCATTCTCAAAAGTAAACAAAATTTCACTGCAAAAATGAAAACAACAGTACCATTACCTCAAATGAAATAAAAACAACAGAAATGATAACAGCAGCAGATAACATAATCTACGTTAACCTGCATTACTACAGTAATGAAAACAACAGTAGATTACATAATCTACATTAATCTGCATTATATTCCAAATAAAACAACAGTACATTGCATAATCTGCCTCAGTAACAGCAAAAGATAACATAATCTACGTTAATCTGCATTATATTCCAAACAGAACAACAGTAGATTGCATAATCTGCCTCAATATACATTATCTTCTTAAAAAAAAAAACAGCAACAGTACATAGAGCATAAAAACAGTAGCTAAACCTAAAATGTCGAATAAAAAATCTGCTAAGATCTCTATTAGCATCCAAAAACAACAACGGTACACGGAGAGAGAGAGAGAGAAATAACTTTCGTTACCTCTCGTTTTCAACCACAAACCACAGAGATGGACAGAAATCGCCGGATGACAGAGATCGCGAGGACAGATATTGCCGCAAAGCAGATCTGAGCACAACAAACAATGCGCACAAAGAGACCACGAGCACAGAGATCGCCGGAGAAGAATCCAAACAGAGATCGTCACAGAGAGAAAAATGCAGTCGACGGAAATCGCAACGAGAGAGAGAGAGAGAGAGTGAGAGAGAGACGGCGCGCGACGAGAAGGATCTCTGCAACACGATTTTGAAAACAACGCATTGTATACCCGTTATCATAAGGGCAATTTTGTCCATGGATGGACCTCCGGCAGGATTATTTCTAATCCAATGGATTCGGCCCATTAAAAAAAACTAGTCTGGACTTTTGGCCCATTTAACTACTAAATCAGGCCTTTACACCAATTTTCTGTTAAAAAAAAATGTGTACAAAACCACACCTCTGTGCACGCACAGAAACGCAGAACACTAAAAGCTTAATGCCTTGACCAAAATCATGAAGATTAAAAAAGGTAACTTAAATCATGACATTTGGAAGCCCAAATTAAGAACCTAAATGCAAATGATCAATGCATAATACCTTCCCAGATGAGCCTCAAAATGCTTGTCGCGACATTGGTTACACAACGAAGCTTGAAATCACTTGAGTGGAATATATAGACTCAACTATTTTAAGAGATGTGGTTGGGGTCACATAGCCAGAAAACATCCGTACAAGGCAATGTTCTACTATTGCTAACATTTCTCATATTCCATCCATCTCAATTTGTTTGTCCATTTTCGATATTTGTGCTATTTTTCAATTACTTATTACTCCATATCTTTCAATCTACAATATTTTTCATGATTTTGAAAACTATGTCTAATGGAACTAATCGAAAACTATCAAACAAAATTCAAATTGAACATTTATGGAGATTCATATTGAATATTTGAAAATTGAAAAGTAACATGAATGGGACAAAAGGAATACAGTACTATTTAGTGTTTAATAGTTGTCTTTTGTGATATTATTTATAGAACTTGGAATCCGGAGTAATAGACTGGCTAATTTGAAGGATAATCTCATCATTCACTAGAAAGACAGAATGGCGCTACTTAGTGAGATCAAGCGGATGGGTTCAATTGAAACCGGAATGACCAAGCACGTGATTTTAATATCATGTCGGTGAAAAGAGAACTCCGATATAAATAAATAAATAAAAACTTTCCTGAAGCCCTTGTGATGAAAAGTGAAAAATGGAAAATACGAACCCAGCAAATTGAAAAAGTTGCAAACTTCCAAAATTGAAAACAACTCACATTAAAGGTTATCTTTGATATTGGTAATGTTTGAAAATGTATATATTTGACACATCACAACTCCCAATATGATGCCATGGACAAATGCTACACTCTGCCCTCGAAACAAAAGAAACAACGGTTAATTGCTCTAGGGTCCAGAAGTGGGACTTATTGGGCCATTTAGTCCATGTTAAAGTTTTACAAGGTCTAAGGTCCATGAATTTTTTTATTTTTTATTTTTTTTAGAATTTAGGCACTTTCAAAGGGTACCCTAGGGTTTAGGTTTTAGGGTGCACTTTCCTATTATAGAGTTTTAGTAGTTTAGGCACTTTCATAGGGCACCCTTGGATTTAGGCACTTTCATAGGGTACCCTAGGGTTTAGGTTTTAGGGTGTACTTTCCTATTATAGGGTTTTAGTAGTTTAGGCACTTTCATAGGGTACCCTAGGGTTTTAGGCACTTTCATAGGATACCCTAGAATTTTAGGCACTTTCATAGGGTACAAACTTTTTTGACACTTTCATAGGGTACCCCAGGATTTTTCTCACTTTTTTGTTTTGGCATGCTCAACTTGATCAGATCACCGAGTGATGTTGATGCACGGAAGGAAACGAAAAGTCAGGCGCGAGGACTAGAAACACTATACAAACTTTGGGTGGACACGAGAGGGTGGGAAACTGTTGCGCAGGACCTCTCGCCAATTGCCCCAAGAAACAAAACAATGTCACAAGTAAAAATGGTAGCACAGTTGGCTTCACTATACCCATGTGTACAAGGTTATCTTTGCGCCGTTGCCGTGAAAAAACAAGCAAAAGCATTAGAGCTTCATCTATATCCATAACCCAACAAAAGTTTTGAAATTGGCAGATTTGACAAAAACATAACTTGCCAATAACAAATACGGAGTGCTTAAATTCAGATAAGGTGGAAAATGTGGGAGGAAAGACCGCCTAACAATACCACAAAAAGCATTCAAAACGGGAGATACCACAAAAAGCATTCAAAACGGACAAAATTCAAAAAGAAACTTTTGGAAATATAGATAGTATTGCCTAATAAAGGCATAATAATTTTAAGATCAAGAAATGAGAGCCCAAGGATTGGCCTACCGGTCAAGGCCGGAAGATTTAAAGGTTTGCTTCTTCTAAGGTCTCAAGTTCAAAACCTCTCAGGTGTTATTAATTCTTTTGAGAAACAGTTCACACAGAGCTTTGTTCAATTTTGATTTGGTTCTTCGTAACGGACGGTAAAATTGAGCCATCAAAATTAATGTTGGTTACATGTAAGTAAATTATAAAATAAAATAAAATTCAAGAAATCGAGCTCTAGAAATTATTGAAGGGCCACTCCCAACAGCCAACACAATTGCGGGGCCGAAAAAGGCAGAAATATGGCCGTACTTGCACAAAAGATTATGGGTTGAAGTGAGTTGAAAAGGTGGGCTAACTCCTAGCGGCGCGCTTTCGAAATTGCATTTATTGCTGATTTACACGCGTCTTCGGCTCGAACTGGTCGACAAAAACGTGGCGCTTCACATTACTCGGGGGCAACCTCACATAAGACATTTTTTCTTCCATACCCCCAAAAGTGGTATTGGGTAGGGCTGCTCAAAAAAACTAGTGAACCGGGTCCGAACCGAACCAATCCGCACATTTTGGCTTTTAACCGTGGATTAATGGTCCGGACATAGATTCAAAAAATAAAAAACCGTGACTCGCGGTCCGGACACGGATTTTGATTTTGAAACCGTGGATTAACCGATCCGGACCGTGAGATTTTTATTATATATAATTTTTAAAAATAAATAAATATATATATATATGTATGTATAGATAAATAATTTTACCACTATACTACCTTGCATTTCTTGTACTTTATTACTTAACTATTATTACATCAGGATGAGAGTTGAAGGAGATTCTATTTTAGCCAGATCAGTTGTTATGTAAACCAACTAAGTTGACAATCATTCGCTGAAACATTTGATGATTAGTTTGTCATGGATATTTCATAAGCAGTGGAACAACTATTTTGGGTTTTGGGTTTTGGTTATCTATTTTGATTCCATAATGTTCAAGTTTAGATTTGTTCAATTAATTTGTTGGAATGTTTAATAACTTTTTCATTATTTGCTTCAATGTTGAGTTTGGGTTTTGAATGAGTTGATTTGTTTTTTTTACAATACATTGAAAATCCGTGGACAAATGCGGAACCGATCCGTGACTCGCGGATTGGATTGGATTGGAACCGAACCGTGAGACTTTTGAATCGGACACGGATTTTATTTTCAAAAAACCGTGACTCATGGATTAGGATTGGATTCATGCCAATCCGGACCAATCCGGATCGTGAGCACCCCTAGTATTGGGGCCTGATGCCCTATGAATGTGGATCTTTAGATTGAAAAATGGATCAATTTCAGTCATTGCATCAAAACCACTAATAAAAAAAAATGGTTGTTTTATGATTTTTTCGCTAAAATACTTACTCCCTCTGTCCCATTTTAAATGCTCCCTACGAATATTCGTGCCATTTTTAAACGTTTATATCTTTTTATTTGTAATGTTTTCAAAATTTTGTCTAATAGAACTAATTGAGATCTATCAAATAAGATCCATATTGCATATAACATACATTATAGAATAAAAATTAAAAGAGTTTTAAAAGGACACGCATAATCGTAGGGAGCAATTAAATTGGAACGGAGGGAGTACCACACATGCTTAGTTTACTTACCACAATGTATGACCACATTTGTCACAATGTATGAACATGCTTACTATAATGTATGGCAGCAATGTACTCCCTCCGTCCCAAACAGTTTGGCCTACTTTCTTTTTTGGCTGTCCTAAAATATAGGACCAATTTAAAATTTTCAACAAAGAAAAGCCGGTAAATTTCATTTCTGTCCTTGAGATGCTTTTAACCATCAAAACAATGAGACCAAAAGACGAATAATTGAAAATTTTAAAGTTTAAAGTGCATTTTAAAATTTTGAAAAAGTTCTCTGATTACATTGGCAACAAGATTTTCTACTTTCCGGAAAACAATTTAAATTCAAAACTTGATTAAATCCTATTTTATTAGAGTCAACTAATCAAGGGCAAACTTAAAATTTATAAGTTTTGGGTAACATTGAGTATTGTGAATAAAATTTTGAAATTTATAAGTAGGCCAAACTTTTTGGAACGAGGGAGTATATCTGCACTTATTATAATATATGAGTATAATTACACAATCTATGACCTGACCAAATTGGGCCATGAATGCCCCAAACCGTATTGGGGCATCATAGCCGGACCCCACAAAGATCGACCATTTTTTTTTTGATATTCTTAAGTAGTAATTTTTTTTTTTTGATAACTCTGGTATCGGGGCCACCTTAAATATACCTCAAATAATTATGGGCACCTATCTCGCTCTCTATTAGCCCGACTTCAATTAAGGCGGGATCAAATGCTTTGTAAGTGCTGGCTCTTAATGAGTTGATGGTAGAAGTTTCAAACATGAGATCTCAAAAGGAACAAATTATTAAGTTGTAGGCATGATGGTTCCAAGTCTTGAACCGTAAACCAATTCCTAAGGTTAAATTAAATTGCCAAAAAAAAAAAATTACGAATGCTTCCTCTCAATAAAATGATGACTCGTATATTCTTCAAGTTCATAGTTGTCCTTAATACACTGCTTGTCAAATTATAGTAGATCATATTAAATCTTCTTAAAAATTTAAATTTAAACAATAAATGTTCAATAAAAACTACCACTTCCAGAGCTAACTTAAATATTTACATATTAACACGCATTGGTAATATTTTAATAAAAACTAGTGAGTCATGTGATATTCATATTACATGACTCACCAGTTATAGGTTTTAGTTTATAGTACATTTGAGTGTATACTGGGCCAAGTGATGCGATATAAGCACAATAATTTTTCTCTTAGACTCAATTTGGATGGCGGTAATTTCGGAGGGGAATGAGAATGTGATATCTTCTTTCAATGATTTCTGCGTTTGGAAGAGACAAAAACGAGAATGTGATGTCATGCTTTTCTGATTCATATGTTTGGAAGAGACAGGAACAGGAACAGGAATGTGATTCCTGATAACATATGCAATCTGGAATCACATTCCCAAACTGAGTGGGAATCTGATTCCTCCCCTAACCCATGGGAATCTCAGATTCCTGACTCATTCAATAAGAAAAGGAAATGTTGACTTCAATAAATTTTCAAAATAATTGTTTCCTGCGTAAGATTACTGAATTAATCCAAACAGTGATATAAAATTACTCCAAGTATCAAATTCCTAGGAATTTGATTCCTGGTAATTACATTTGTATTCCTACCCAAGGAAATTCCCGGGAATTTGATTCTTGGTAATCACATTCTTATTCCTACTCAAGATTCTGGTCATCCAAACACAGCCTTATGTGTTGTAAAATGCAACCCACCCCGATTTCTTAATATCAGACTTTTATGATTGGCAAATTAATTGATGCCTAGAAAATGAACGGTTGGAGCATCAAGTGAAATCATGCATTCTGCGACATGAAACTAGTAAGGCTCACATTAAAGGATCCACACTAACTCGCAATCAAAAGAAAAACCATTGTGAATTTGTGATCTATCCTATCAAATTACTAGTGGAGAGCTCAATCCCATCAACTTCCTTCCCTAATCACTGTGCATCCTCCTTGCAAAACACACCTCTAATTCTTTTTAATTTTCATCCCCTTTTTTTTTCCGAAAAAGATATGAACACATAACCCTTGCTACAAAGAAACCATAAAAAACATAATTGAATAAATCAATGAATATGAATATTGTTTTCAACCATATAATTCTAATTGAACAAATTACTAAAAAAACACACTCTAAGCCAAGCAAAAGATGAAAAATAAATTTTCTCCCATCTAGAACTCAAGTTCTTAGAAAAGTAAAGCACAATAGTACAAAAAGAGAGAATCCATTAGAGGTGGCAATTCTCAACCCAACCCACGAACCCGTCCATATCCGCCCACTTCAAACTCAACCTAACCTGCCCATATTGTAATATGGGTTGATATGGATTGAAAATGGATTGGAATAAGAAATACTAACACAACGTTGATCTTCTATATAATCGAACATAGGTTTAAAAAACCCCCTACCCCCAGGCTATTTTGGGGGGTATAGCAAAACAAAGCAACACTTCTTTAGTGCACTTCTAGGTAAGAAAGGAAAATAGCTTCAACTATCACGTGCATTCAATAAGTTGGTCTGTTTCCTTCGATTATTGCCAACTGTCTTTTTTCGCTTTAGACAGGGAAGAGATTTTGAACTCTCTACGCGTGCCCGTGTGTGTGTTGGAGTTCATTCACTCCGTTCACTCACTCCGGGCTATAACTCCACTCCGTTCTGTTATAGCTAATAACTACCTTACTAGGGTTTCTTGCTTGGTACTGGTTCAACAATAGCCTGAAGGGCTACTGTTGAACGACTTCGAGTAGCTACTATCGTATGTACTCTACGTCTCCGCCTTCGTGTAGCTACTATCGTAGCTACTCTACGACGCTCGGTTACTCTGTGATGGTTGGCTGTTCACGGACTTGCTGTACCTACTGTTTCCTTTTTAGGGTCAATATCAGCAATGCAATTCATACAACGATAAACCTAATCCGAATTAGAGAGCTATGACACAATCAAACCCAAACGAACAAAATGTTGAATTGAATCGTACCAGTCTCTACTGGGGGTTATTGCTCATTTTTGTACTTGCTGTTGTAGACACCCCAATTTTGATGATTTGTGCATCCCCAATGATGAAAAGAGCGCACGAAATATACCTCGGAACAGCTCCTTGAGTCAAATGGATGAAAAACGAGCCAAAACCCCAAAACCTACCTGAACCGTACGGCCTCATCTCTTGAACCGTACGGCTTGATTTTCCATGAACACCGTGCGGTGTTATACTTTGCACCGTACGACACATATTGGACACCGTACGGCACCCTTGTCCCATCAACGGGATTCCCGGGTTGCCCAGCAGCTCAGTCTGTTTGCGTAACACGCCTAAAACACTTATGAGCCCGCTCTTTTCTTTCGTTCAAATCTCACCTCTCCTCTATATATATCTCGCACTGTCGAATGGTTCAAAGATAGAGAAAGGATTGGAGAAAAACCCGTAAAAAAAAACTAATCGAAAAATTTCCCGAAGAAATTATTCTCGTACCAAAACCCTGTTACTCCGTTCATACTCACCCACACTCCACAAAATTCCTCAAATACTTTGCTCCACAAATCCAGAAGGCTACAAGTCCCATTTCAACCTGTTCGATTCGTTTCGAGGTATAAAATCCGCGCTTGAATCACAAGAATCTTCTGAGGGGTGTTTCCATCAGGCTTGAGGAGAGCTCTGTAGCTCTTCCTCGAGTCCAAAAGGAGTTTTTTTTAGCAAAACTTGAGCCTCTCGGATAGGCATTTCAAGATACCATCTCTTGTCTCGGAAAGCCATTCCAAACACGAGGTAATTTCATTCATCAAAGTCATTTTCAAACCTATTTTGATCAATAAATAATGTGGTTTTTACACCAAAAACAGAGATTGGTTTCAATAGAACAAAATGGAAATTTTTGAAATTTACAACGCACAGGGGAACCTTACGGCATCCTTGATACACCACGCGGTGTGATCCTGTAGGCTGTACGATACCACTGGAAATACAATTTGCTTGCTCTGTTTCTCTGAAACCCGATGCTCTATTTTTGAGAAAAATCAATGGGTCTAATTGCATTTAACCCCCTTTACTTCACGATTTTGCATTTACACCCCCTCTTAGTTAATTTTCTCGCATTTATCTACTTGATTGTGTGTTGTTTGATTTGTGATCGTTATTTATTTCCTTTAAGCTCGTTATTTCATGATATACTGTTTATGTGTTTTAAAGTTTTCAATAAAATGTTTTCAGAAAAATCCCACAAAGATTTAGTAAAGACCGGAAAATTCCGGGCACGCGGGGTGTATTTTTCAAACAAAACCTTCCCCACGGGTAACCTGGCTCCCGAACCCAAATCTCTATTTTTTTTTCGCAGATCAAACCCTTTTTCAGCGGCACAAGAGTTATTATTTTTCTAAACGGTTTCTCGGGTACCTAACATTTTCCAAAAATTAAACCCCGGGTGGTGACTCTAAATTTTTCCTTTTCCCGGATCGTCCCTTTTTCACAAACAACAACACAATAAAAAACGTGTGGGCTCCCATAAGCGACTTCCACAAAATGGCGACTCCGCTGGGGATCGATATATTTTTTAAATTAATTTTTATTTTGACATTTTACACTTGTAAAACGACCCTTCGAAAGCTTGATACCAAGTACGTGCTTCACGCTGTACTAGAAAGGATTGATGTCAGGATGAAAGCCCGATCAGTCTAGACTGGAGCTTTCCCGGTTGTTTACATGTGTAAAATTTCAAGGTCTTGATTAATTTAAAAAGCGGGCCAAACTTGAAAAATATTTGTGGGATTTTTGAAAAGATTTTTTTGTTAAACTTTTGCATTGCACGTGCATAGTTACTAGCCTCGCCGCTGCGTCCTGGTTACCCTACCCAGCTTGCTGGTGTTAGGACATCCCAGGATTCTCGGCAACCTTGGATGATGATGAGTCAGCCTGCCGTTACTACCCTTGCCACGTCAGTATTCTTGGCTCAGGGGAGACAAATATTGGCTCTAGTCTGGGGAACCCCCTTAAACCAAAACCGGCCTTTGCATATTGATAACCTTAGAACTTTCCAGCCTAAGACAGGACCGACAGGACCCACAGGGTAGGATTTCATGATATATCCTGCTACGTGCTTACTGTTTTCCTATACCCTGTCAACATGCTACCTGTTTATCGCTTCTCGCACATACCATGCTACCTGTCTACTGCTTTTGTATATACTGCTCTCATTTTGCATGCATACACCAATTAGATTGACCGTAAGCTATCACTCCACTCACCTGAGAATTACCCCAATAATCTCTGTGTGGACGCACCTCCGGAGGGATATCTCGAATATCGATTCAGAGTCGCCACCCGGGTTTTAGCGGATTGTCCCTGAGGAACCGAACTCGATTGACTCGTGCCTCATTCAATGGATAAGGATTACTGGCCCGTCATCACCATACTATCTTAGGTTCGGAAGCTCAGTTACGAGAGGGGAAGGGTTTTACGGCACCCTCCTCGCCCGGTTCGAAGACCGGTCTCTACTTGACTTTTGTGGGATTACGGGAAATGTTTACAATTCAACTTTGAACAAGTACAGGGAATGGGGGATGGGAGCCAAATAACGATGATGGATACAACAATGGATTACGGTGTATGCTTGTGCATTATGAACTACGTGAGTGATGATGATGATGAATGATTATGAGCTACAACCGATAATAAACAGCAAGAGAATGACATCAGTATACACTAAGCAGATACTGCAAACTGGGAAACAACATGAACAATACACAAAACAGGCTGAACCAATCTGATCCCTTGACAGGAGCTTGAGCGCTCAAGGCATGAGCTCGAGCGCTCAGTCCCCTCTCACCCACACATGCTTATGATGCTTCTAATGATTCTGGTTTGATGAAAACAGGATTTGATCTTCATTGTGTACTCAAAACAGCATTTGAATCATTAAACAAAATGGCATAGTCACATAACCATGGGTTTAAAACTAATTTATGGACCAAAATGAGGCAAACAGTATAGAAAGATTGAAGGCTCAATGTTTTGAAACTTTGCAGAACACTCAAAATGCCAAGAGTAAGTTGAAATGAGAAAGGATTTTGATTGAACCAGAAGACAGTTTGAGCGCTCAAAGGGATACCTTGAGCGCTCAAGCCATCTCCTGGGTTTGAGTGTTTCTGCAGCATTCAGCCCTCATCTGGACCACAAACTAGTTCAACATGATATATGATGATGCATGATGTATTGAAATTTTATCAACATGAATAAAATAGACTTGAGGTGTCCACATGAGTGGAGAGTAAGCATTAGACTATACATAAGCATGATTAGAGTGAGAGTGAGAGAGAGAAGAGATCAGGTTGGCCTAGCCAAACATCAACACACACACGCACTCCGATATTAGGTTGGCTTAGCCAAACATCAACACACACACACACACACACTCTGATATTAAGTTGGCTTAGCCAAACATCAACACACACACACTTTATAAATTGATATCAACATGAGAAAGCATCAGAAATCACAAAAACAACTAAATGGCCGAAATGGTTTGAGAGCTCGAACTGTAGTATGAGCGCTCGAGCTCACAGTTAGAGCGCTCGAACCCTGTTTGAGCGCTCATAGTATTCACATTGAGCGCTCATACCATTTGAAGCTGGGGTTTTCAAAAATCATTTTCTTTGATATCTAAGACCTTGTGAGCTCATAGAAGGTATGTGGAACCTCCATGAGCTCACTGGTCTCCCTCAGGATGTCCAAAACGTGATTTTTCACATGATTTTCTACCTTTTCGGCTTTGATCAAGGCTTGAACTTGGGGTTTTGATGGATGATTGAGTAGTGGCTTAGGATATAGGCTTGAGTTGAGGTATTTTGGACAGAGGAGTGTGAGTGTAGGGCTGATTGGGTGATTGATTGAGTGGATGGGGGTGTATTTGGGCTCAAATGACCATTTTTGGCAGGATCAAGTGGGTTTACTGGATTTTGGATGATGGAGCTGCAATTGATGGATGATTACAGTAGAGAGGGGCTGACTATGGAGTTTTAGAGTGAGAAAGAGGTCAAGATTAGTTGGTATCTTAAAGACCCATGTGTATTTGGTCTTAAAGATGGAATTTTTGGGTGTTTTGGAGGTTGAAGATGAGGGAAATGGATGAGAGAGAGGCTAAAACGTGATTGAAGGATGAGAGAGAGTGGGTTTGATCTGATGAAGGGTGTGAGAGAGTAAGAGACCAGCCAAAGGGTCCTAAAACAATGGGTGGAGGGTGGTTTATATAGAGAGAAATGGGGGGAAAGTGCATTGATTTGAAGTGGAGGGTCTAATGAAGCAATTTAGGCCTACCCTGGGGTCTATCAGTTGCATGCGAGCAACAGAAAAACGGCTGGGTGGCAGCCATTCAGTTGGAATCTCATCATTAGATGCTCTGCCACCGACAGACTGGACAGAGATTGAGCGCTCAAACAGGGGGTTTGAGCGCTCAAAGGGCCTGCATGCCAAACTTTGCGGGGCTGCCCCGGGTGCTACCGAACTCCGTTTTGTGCGTCGTTTGAAGCGTTGGAAAGCTTATGGAGTCTAGTTTCTAACCCAATTGGTTTGAGGCCAAGATAATTTGTACATCCAAGTGTGTGACCATTTTACCCTTAGAAGGTCGGGAAAGCAAGTCGTTTTGGTAAAACGGGCACATCTCCCTCATTTCAAAACGGATTGCGACGTATTATATATTAATAAAGAGGGTTTTGAATGTGCTAGAAGATGGTGTAGGCTTGGGTCTGTTTTGAAGAGGTTAATGGGTGGTTTGAAGGGTATTTTGGTCATTCTGGTTGGTTTAGGATTGTTCTAGGAGAGTTTAGAATGGTTTAGGGTGTTTGGTGAGTTCAAGCCTTGTTCTTAGCCTTGAGGTATGCACGATTGGTCTATATCATCATCGGAAATTCTTGATAAGTTTCTCAGGTCAAAATCGGGGTGTCTACACTCTGGTTAGGCTGAATACCAAAAAAATCCCATTTTGAAAAATCATTACAAATAAGCTCCGCTTTTCTCCAAATAAAACCAGGTCTCCTCTTGCCAGAAAACAATGGCCGACCAACCAAGCAACAAGAGACTCAAGTCTACCTTCTCCACTCACCACAACGCCCATATTTGGATCATTGAAGATTGCGAATCCCCCAAGCCTGAAGAGAAGACCCTTGAAGGTGAAAAGCTCTACAAATGGGTTGATCAAATCATCGAGCCCAATCAGTGGGACAACACTGAAAGCCATCCAGGCTGGAAGTTCCACATCACGCGGGACAATAACCCAAACATGCTCCCAGACAAGATTACTGTCATGTATGAAGAAGGTGATGAAGACTTCTGTCCCATGCCACCGGTCAAGTACATTGACGAAGAAGGTAACCCAGTGTACTACTTTGTTGACCCAGTCACTGGTCACAAATACTGGGACGAATGCAACATATATAACACGAGAACGGACTCGTAAAAAGTAGTGGGATAGTTGTATGTAACACATTGGACGATTATTTTGTTGAATTAGCAGTGCCTCGTCCAAGTCTGTATTTCCATGAAAGAGAGAGAGAGAATCCTGATATTATAGGCTTGGAATTGGGAATCAGATTCATCAACTCAGTACTGAATGAAAAGAAAAAATAAGATTATTCAAAAAATGGGATGGGTTGGGTTGGGTTGGGTTGGGTTGGGTTGGGTTTGACTTACCCATATTCAAAATGCGTTGTATTGACCCATATCCAACCCAACCCATATTTAACCCGCCCAAATTCAACACAACCCGCTCATTTGGCACCTCTAGAATCCATATTTGATGTAGGTGACTCTGTGTAGAGGAAAGCCCTCAGAGCTCTCTATAAACAGTTCTTGCACAGCTTACAGCAAATCCAAAAAAATTCAGTTCAAAAATCACATTTATGGGGCACATTTGCACATTTACAGCTAGCACTTTCGCTTAAAACCCCCTAGAGCATCTCTTACCAATCTTCAAATCTTCAAAATGAAGAACGGAAGTGACATATCAAGAGGAAATTTTGTAATTTATACCCCGTTTTCTTTTAAAAAATGTACTTTTTGAAAAGACCCATCCTCCTTTTTGTCACATCCATTCTTCAAATCTATTTTTGGTTCTTCAAATTTGGAGAACGAAAATACATTTGAAGAAACAATTCTCCAAAAAGGAGGATGTGTCCCTCCAAAAAGTATAATTTTTTGAGCAAAAGAGGACATAAATTACAAAATCTCCCCTTAATATGTCACTTCCGTTCTTCATTTTGAAGGAAAAATAATGCATTGGAGATGCTAAGGCCACTTTCGTTTATATGTGTGTGTAATAAACTTCTAATAAGGGACCCTTATTTAAGTTTTCATACGGACCTAAGGGTATTTTCGAATTTCGGACCAAATTTTGACGATCCAAACCGCTCAATATTTTAAAAACGTATTTTTAAGGTCCCTCAAAACTTGGTTTTAAGGTCCCTCCCGAGGAATCTCCAAAAAAAAAAAAATACCCGGAAGGGTTTAATCTGATTAGTTTTCGATAAAAATTGGACATATATAATTTTTATCGAAAACTAATCGGATCAAGCCCTTCCGGGTATTTTATTTTTTGGGATTCCTTCCGGGAGCCCTTAAAAACACATTTAAAAAACATTGAGCGATTCAGATAGTCGAAATTTGGTTCGAAAAGTCAAAAATACCCATAGGTCCGCATGAAAACTTAAATTACGGTCCCTTATTGAAAGGGTCACACACACACACACACACACACACACACACACACACACACACACACACACACACACACACACACATATATATATATATATATATATATATATATAGAGAGAGAGAGAGAGAGAGAGAGAGAAGTAGTGGCTCTAGAAATTTTGGGCAGGGTGTTCAACATTTAACTTAAGTCTACTAGCTCTACTAACTAGTATATACATACAAAATTTTCATATATCAGTGTGAAAAATGAGGCCAAACAATATGAAAATACATAAGATGTCACAATTTTTCTTGGCGAATTCTACTTTATTGGGTCAAGTAAAATTAACTCGGGGGATAAATACACTAATATATATTTGTGTGCCGAGTAGGTTTGCATAGATATTTATTTTTTATATATTGATTGTTGCTGAGAGAGAAGTCGTAGGATGATATCAATACAATAGATACTTTTTTTTCTTGACTTTCCCAATTTTTATCGTAAAGAGTGTGCACTTTATTTTGAACTCCATATTAAGGATTCTATTGTGAATTACCAGGATTTGTGAGTGTTCATAGTATAAACGTTCAAACAAAATCCAATATAAATTTGTCACATGTAATATAAAATATAAAAGTCTTTAGAGTGCACATTGAGCATCTGCGGGAAGACTTTAGATTTTGGTTGGTTGTTTACATAAAATTGATTTGTGGGATGATTTGTTGAGCTAGGCATTCAAATATTTTGAGTAGGGTGTTCAAATATTTGTGAGTAGGGTGTTCAATAATGGTTATACTAAACTAAAACTAAAATTTTTACATGTATTTCTAAACTAATTTTTTTCTTGAGGGTGTTCAAGAGACCACCCTTGTCAAAGGGTGGAGCCGCCTATGAGAGAGAGAGAGGGGACTTACGGTGGTGGTTGGCGGTGGACTAACGGTGGTTGGGTGGAGATCAATCGCGCAGGGGGAGGAGAGAGTAGACACTAGAGAGCCTATAAGATTGCACAGGAAGAGGAGATGATAAGGGCAACCAAATCGCGAAGGGAGAAGAAAAGAAAGGGTGTACACATTTAAAACCCCTAATGCATTATCAAAATGCGTTATACGTTAATAACAACGCATTCTTAATAAGACTTCCGTTAGGGAGTCTTATTTCTCAGCAATCAATTTCCACATATAGTACCAGCCCTATCCAAACAGAAATTCAAGCAATAAATCAAGCGATTAAATGGTGCTTGTCTAAGGGATTCTCTAATATCTATATCCTTAATGTTGTACTGCAGATAGGGAGCAGGAGTGAGTGTTATCACTGTGACACATTTTTGCTACACAACCTGAGGACGGAGATTGCAAAGTTGAATTTTTGCAAAATCACTAAAGTTGATCGGTAGGAGGTTCAATGTGCTCATCAATTAGCCAGGCATGCGCTAGATGTTTTTGTTCCTCACCCGGATACCGGTGATGGTTGACTATTCCTAGTGCTGTTTTTGTTTTTATTTGATGTTGTGTACTTGTATATTTGGTAGTTTCTGGTTATCTCTCTTTGCATGGACTCTTTATGTACCTCAGGTTGCTATTTCAATAATATTTCTATCTCTTTACCAAAAAAAAAAAAAAAATGCATTCTTAATACACGCGATACATTCCAAAACCCTAATGTATTTTCCAAATGCATTATACTTTAAAAAAAACGCATTTTGGTTACGCGCAGTAACAGCATTTACTAAGCCCCTGAGCAGACTTGACGCACCGAGTTGGCAATTAATGGATATACCGCATTACTAGAGTACGTGAAGTGCTAGTTTTATAATATATTTCAAAAGGCAGCTACTTTTCGAATAAGTTCGAAAATTTGTGCTACTTCCATCCAAAAAAAAATAATCCCAGAAGTTCCTTCACTTCCACAGCCGCCTCTGCTGCCAGCATTTCGGGATATTAATCATGTCGTGGTGATTAGAAAGCCGCCAGTAGAGTTTTTGTTTTTTTTTGTTTTTGTTTTTTTTTTTTAAATCCGAGCCTGTAGAGTTCGTTGATGGCATTAATAATGTCAAAATTCTCTAGATCACATTTTGACGAGCATGATTTTGAAAGCAGGAGCTCTATACACCCAGAATTTGGTACCCAAAAACACACATTCATGACTGCCTAATTTCTGAAAACCAAATTCTGAGTACTTAACATTCGTGTTTTGAAACAAGTTTTCTTTTTTCAAAAGAAAGTTAATGTGTCTAATCCGAAAGTAGCCTACAACCCAAGACATTCTCCCCTTCAAAAAAAATAAAATTCTTGCTATTGTGTATTTACTAGGCACACATTAAGGACACGAAAAGCAAAATTAACACGCACTACAGTGCACCTTTTATATTTTTTAAAAAAATTAAACATATTTTTATACATTTTTCACATTTCAACGTACTTTTTCAAGCTTAATATAAACCCTTGGGCGCAAGGGCGGCCCCACATAGGGGCAAGCGGGGTCGACCCCACTTGACGGAAATTTCCTACTGCCGTGTATATATAATTTTGGGTATTTTGGTAATTTTTCCCCCATACCGTATAGATTATTTTCTAATCTTGCCCCAAGTAACAAAAAATAAATATAACTATGCCTAAATAATTTTCTAATCTTGCCCCAAGTAACAAAAAATAAATATAACTATGCCCAAAAGAGATATCGGATATCCATTGGTATACAAACTTTTGAAATTAGCCTTAGTTTTTACCAGTTGCGACCGCTACAGTGGAGATAGCATTTTCTGCAATGAAGATTGTGAAGAACTGACTTCGTAACAGAATGGGTGACCAGTGGATGCAAGATAGTTTGGTTGTGTACATTGAGTGAGAGATTTTTTATACCATTTCAAATGAAGCCATCATGAATCGGTTTCAAAATATGAAAAACCGTCGGGGCAAGTTGTAAACGATATGATATGTTATGGTTGACATATATTAAATATCTTTTGGTTAAGTATTATATTGAATCAACTGTATACTTGACCCTGCTGATACTAAATCATGCGTCTGCCCTTGCCTGGGCGTATCATATTTTAGTGTTGGGTCTTGCTAACGTGTGCCTAATAGACACACAATAAGCACACAAACAAACAAAAATAACACACACTTCAACACACCTTTTACGTTTTTCAATACAT
Organism: Vaccinium vitis-idaea; assembly: GCA_963854785.1. Taxonomy (NCBI): domain Eukaryota; kingdom Viridiplantae; phylum Streptophyta; class Magnoliopsida; order Ericales; family Ericaceae; genus Vaccinium; species Vaccinium vitis-idaea. The sequence goes on along the minus strand of OY978223.1, from coordinate 22,612,574 downwards.
TTTCACATATTCCTATATATTTTTTACACATTTCAATACATTTTTTCAACTTTAATGTGTGTTCATTGGGTCTTGTTACCAGGTTTCAGTGGTAGGATTAGGATTGTGAAAGTGATGGGCCCTTTAATCCTTTGTTTGGTTTATTTTTTGGGTATGGGATTGATAATCCCTTGGATTGTGAAACCCCCCAATTAGCCGGATTCGCCAACCCAAGGGGGGATTGGTATTGTTAATCCTATCCCAAGGGATTGAAGGTGAGAAGACCTACTTACCCTCAAAATCTATCAGCAAAACCTATGTGAAGCTTCCACGACTCATCATCTTCTCCCGCAATACCTCACAAACTTCGGCGAGTTTCCGTTGCTGCTACAAAAACCAACCATCTGTTATTGAAAACAGCCACAAATCTCTCCCCAAACAACCCATCATCAGTCAAAATCGAGTCTTTCTACATGGATGTTTTTCCTTTGAAATTGGATTTGAAGATTTGAGACCCAGAAACCGGATTTTGTGGGTAACGGATTGATGTCAATGATTACAAAGTTGGGAAAATAATCTAGTGTTTTGCTTCTCACCACAATCCCAAGATCCTATGGTCTATATTGATTTAGAGCAATCTAACGGCCAGAGTAATTATTGATTTGTATTTATATATTAGTTTTAATTAGTTTTGCACAAGGGCAAAAATGGAAATTGATTTATAATCCAATCCTATCATACGCAAAACAAACATGTTATTAGTAATCTCATGATCTAATCCCGAGCAAAACAAACATGAGGGAAAAATTCATCTCCTCATTAATAATTCCATCTCATTACCAATTCTAATCCCAATCTCACCTCATTACCAATTCCTTCGAAACGAAATCTCGTATTAAACGGGGCCTTAGTGTTTTGTAGGGGTGTGAGAGAGAGAGAGAGAGAGAGAGAGTTGTACAAACCGTCACCATCTTTACTAGTCAGGAAAATTAAAATTGACTTTTTAAGAGGATCTCCTTTTGTAAATAAAGGCTTGGAAATTGTTGTATAAGTGCATGAACGTACAGATGGATGTCGAGTTGTCGCTGTCGCTGGTGTACCATCATCATCTGTCAATCCCCAGGACCCACCCGGGGCTAAAAGTCGATTGCACGATGGCGCGCGTTTGTATAATACTGTACTCCACTATACGGTTTCTGTTTGTTTATTGACTTTTACTATTATTAGTATTATTTATTAAATTTATTTTTGTCAGCCTTTTGCCCTTTTTTCTCTTTGTGCCATTAACAAATGGAAAAACCTATGGGTACACCATTTTGGTGCACACCAATTGTACACCACCTTTGTGGAACCCATTTCGGGTCTCGCACGAATAATCGGAGCTGTTCAATATTTTTAAAAAGATTTTTTAAGGGCCTCTGTATAAAAGAAAAACTGATTTTAATGTCGGTAAGGCCTCGATCGATTCTGCGCCCAGTTTCCTGTTTGTAAATTAGGTGCAAAATCGATCGAGGCGTTACCGAAGTTAAAATTAGTTGATTTTTTCAGAGACCCTAAAAAAAGTGTTTTAAGAATATTGAGCGGCTCCGATTATTCGTGTGGGACCCGAAATGGGTCCTACAAAGGTAGTGTACACCAAAATGGTGTACATCTAGCAGGACTCCGTTAACAAATCTATTCGGTAGGTCCAAAGAATCAAAACATCACAATTTAGGTAAGAGCTGACGAAGAAACTGGGACCTACATCTTTCTCCATCCAATCCAATGCATTGGTCAAACATGTTCACATACAATGAGTTGTAAATTTAGCACTTGACATTCTTTATGAGCCAGAGAGCACTTAACAAGGATATTATTAATTTAGGATTCATCAAGAAACCTGTTTTAACCGAAACACTACTTATTTTATGATGATTCGTTGAAACCAAAAGTTTCGGCTTGTTGGCAAGGTCTTTAAATTGTGGCTTTTTTTTTTTTTTTTGTGTGGCCTTTTTGGATGTTTAAGATTGAAAACTTCTTTGTACTATCAATTTTGTGAGACCATTTTGTACGTGGCTTAACACTGATTTTAAATAAATCTCCTGCTAGTGAAAAGAGAATTGGTTTACCTAAGATGAGTTGAGAACCTCCCCTCATCAATTAATATGAATATGTATAACTATATTCCATTGCGTTTTTAAGTTTACCATCTTCGAGAACCTCCTTCTCAATACAAATTAAAAGAAAACGATTTAATAATTTAACTGGAAAGTCCACAATACACACCTCTGTTTGAGCGTGCGAGGATATGCACCCTGTAGAATCGGTTTGAACTTATAACATTTCTCTATTAAAATTCATAACGTTTTTCCATGAAGTCCATAACATTTGCATAAATATTCGTAATTAATATTTGCATAGAAATTCATCAAATTTGTTCAAAAATTCACCACATGAAGATAAAATTTCATAAAATATAGAGATGTTAAGGCAGTGGTGGGGAGGATGGAAGAGAGAAACGAACTTGCCTTGAAAACAGTTGAAACAAGCTCTATAAGTTTTAACATATTGATCGAATATGTTTTTATCTCCACTATTATATTGTATCTGTCTTAAAAAAAAAAAAAAAAAAATCAGGGGAAAAAACGTTACAAAACGACACCTAATTAACTTTGTGTTGATGCATGCTAGTTTTTCCACTTGTACAACAATATCTAGTTTAGATCTTCCACTGAGTACTTCCTAGATTGCACAATTTTCTAATCTATAAGTGGAGTTCCAACAAATTAGTTTACAATACAACTGTAAACATTGGGCATTAACTTTTTGCTAAATATTTTACTAGTTTTCTTTCTGGATCATATATATTTCATGATTACCATTTGTGGTGGTTAATTTGGTTATATATATGAGTACTCATAAAATTAATCTTGCTGTTGGCTCAATTAATATAATTAACGTTGGCTCCTTAATATAATTAATGTTGTCTCATTGTAGATGGAATCATAAAGATTCAAATGTCATAGGGTGGCATTCTAAGGATAATATTGAAAGAGGATGCCTAATTAAATTTCTGGGGAGAGTTAATTAGGCATCTTGTACAAAAAAAAATCATTATGATTCAATCCTATGAGATTTGAATACTTATGATTCTATCCTAAAATTCAAATAAATCCCAAAATACCCTTTCTCTCTCTCCTAATTTTCCTAATATTTATCTCTTGATTTTCCTAATAATTCTCTCTCCTACTCTCCTGAAATTTATCTCTCCTAATCTTTCTTAATTTATCTCAAACTCTATTTCTCTCCTATCTTGAAAAGTCTCTTTCTAATCTTACTCCTATAATTCTCTCCTAATCTTCTCACAGAATCTCACCCCTAAAATATCAAAAAAAAATTTGAAAATGTGATAAATTAATAAACAACGCAAAAAAAGACAAAAAAATCACCAAAAATTCCTTACAAATACAAAAAACATGATAAATTAACAAATCATGTTCACTATACCAATAATTGAATATGGTAAACAAATTAACCATGATCGAATCCTGAATGTAGCGAATCGATAACCGTGATCATTGCATGAACATGGTTTATTGATTTTTGATATTTATTGTATCAAATCTATCAATATGGTGGATCAATGAACCATGTTCACCGATCAATAACTTATTTTTAAAAGACATGGGAACATGGTTTATTGATTTTCCACCAATATGGTGGATCAATGGACCATATTTACTATATGAAATAACCAACTTCTCAAAAAAAAAAAAAAAAAAAACCCACCATTGATCGAAATTGATGAGGATGAAATGTAAGCGAAAAATATAATTTCATGTACCACATACAACCACCCATTTTTGTCCCGAATATGTGAATGAATCATGAAAACCACAAATCTTTTGTCCCGGAAAAAAAAAATACTCCCTATACAAATCCACAACAAATCTCACAAAAACATCAAAACTCACAAACCTTTGGTTCAAAAAATACTTGCTCTGGTCCCTATCACCAACCCAACGGACAACACATACCAAATTGAGGCCTCGTCCACGTCGTCATTACTGTTCTTCAAATTGAATACCAGCATGAGGTCATAGGCAACCAATGAGGCATGCAAAAATTCATCCACAAATTGCCGTCTTCGTGTAGATCTGGATCACCATCTTTGTGGCCTTGTGGGTATATTCCCTTCCCATCATCATCCACAACACCCAAAACGTGAAACTTCTATGTTTTTTGTTGCTTGATCACACACACACACACACACACAGAGAGAGAGAGAGAGAGAGAGAGAGAGAGAGAGAGAGAGAGAGAGAGAGAGAGAGAGAAATTGAATTAGATTGAAACAGTTATGGGATAAATCCGCCCATTTAGGTATGTGATAAATGCCCCCATTTAGGAATAAATTGAAACAGTTATAGGAAATGTTCTTTGACAAAACTTATTACTAAATGTTCTTTGACAAAACTTATTACGTGATAAATGCCCCCATAATGTTCTTTGAAACAGTTATGGGAAATGCTCCCATTTAGGAATAACCTTGTACGTGGAATTGTGGAAATACCAAACTTATTACGGAAATGTAATTAATACATTATTACGTAGAAATACCAAAATAGGACGTGAATATTTCCAGAAATATAAATTACTATTACACAATATACTACTAAAATACATAATAGGGTCACAATGGTCCAAATTCAAATTTCAGGATGGAATCATAAAGATTCATATGTCATAGGGTGGCATTCTAAGGATAATATTGAAAGAAGATGCCTAATTAAATTTCTCATTTTTTTATTATAGTCACCCAATGAAAACATCGGCGGTCGGTGTTTGTAAAGTTGGCCGGAATATGATACTCCGTCGCTTGTGAATCCTTTTTCACAAAATAGTTATATACTATAACTTCTCTAGGGATGTTGGATCCAGCTATATATGTTTGCTTTTGTGTTTATCTGTCTAGCCAAGTCACAATATTCGTATAAGTTAGTCCGGTGTTCAGGAAAAAAATTTGGGTACCGAATGGGTACCACCTGGCCATGTCGAGCACAATTCCGGCCGTCTAAAAGTGTTTTGGACGGTCGAGATTGATTCCCTCTCTCTTCTCTCACCTGACCACTCTCTCTCCTCTTTTTCTCTCTCCTCTTCCGGACCGTTGGATTGCATTTTGGACGGCTTAGATTACCGAATGGGTACCACGTGTGTAATAGCCACCCAGCACTGGAAAAATTTCTCGGTGTTCAGAATTCTACAAGTCACAATATTATAAGTCAGTCCCCTTATTTCAACTATTCTCATAATGAAATGAAAACCATCTTTAACATAATCTCAAGAGAGAATGAAAAGTTGAATTTTTTTTATTTTATTTTAAAGACTCTCATTTAGTCTATTTTGCGCTTTGCTGGCTCTTTGGAGATATGACTACATGCTATTTATGTTCGATGTAGTCTATATCAATTTATTTAAAACTAGACCTGTGAACGAACGGAAAAAGAGTGTGGTGCGATAAATAGAGTGTCGTGCGGCACTGTTCAAGCAGAAAACAGTTTGAAAGTTTGATTTTAGAGGGAAAATAGAACAAACACGTACATGATGATAAAAATTGATAAAAGCTTGATTATTTCAGATTGGAAAATTGTGTTTTTGAATGAAAATGTTCCCTTCCAGCTGATTATGCCAATATGGTGTAGCATTTTAGCCGTACGGCATACTCACGGAGGTTTTTGATTAATTAGAAACATTTGAGTTAATAAACTCCACTGGAACCAAACTCAAGGGAGGTATTGAGAGACCACCTTGAATTTGATTCCACCCCTCAGAACATCAAAATGATAAATTTCGGTTAATGGGACCGAGTTGTTACCTTCGGGCAAAACCAATTCGGAATGGACTCCAAGCCTAACCCTCTGATCTGAGCTCCAACTTCCTTCTGGGCCTTCGAACTTGCTCTAATCATGACAACGAAATCACTTGGTTTTGGGTTTAACATAATAGGTAATGGTTTGGATTGAAAAATAGGGTATCAGGTGGTTTCGGGTTTTTTTGAAATGGGTTTCCTTTCTGGTGAATTTTTGGGATGATTTTGGGGAGCGAGAGTAATGGAAATAGGTAATGTGTAGTGGGGATGGAATTTAACAGAGTTTTTGAGAGGATTTCATGGTGTTTTTCATAATTTCTTCATGTCCCTCTCTCTCTCTCAACCGATCGGGTATAAATAGGGGGAGAAAATGATCTTGATCATCAAGTATACTTGGTATGCACTCCAAAATGGTAGGCTACACGAAATCATCATGACAGAGGAGAGCATTTTTCAACATTTTGAGCTGTTGGGGATGCTGTAAAAGTAGATTTGATGCCTGACAGTGCCGTGCGGCATTGGAACTGTACCGTGCGGTATACAAACTGTGCTGCGCGACACACTTCCACCGCCAAAGTAAAAAAGCAATGCCTTGTGTGACTGAGCAAGCGTTGCACGTGAGAGATGAGTGATGTGCAACACTGTTGATCAAGTTGACTTGAAGAAATTCATTCCAAAAGGTTTTCCGAGCGTTTCTTTTCATCATCGGGGAATAAAAACGTGTACGAGTGTTCAATTTTGGGGTGTCTACAAACGGCGATTTTTTTTATTAATCTCAATAAGCATTACAAAGATTAAATGGATAAGGGAGCATTGCAAAGTTTCAATTTTACCCCTAAAAAGTACTTTTTCATTCCTAATTGATTTGACAGTTTTTTATATTCACATCATTCTTAAATTGACAATGTCTTTCAACATATAATAGTTTTCATGATTTTGAAAACTTTGTATAATAGAATTAATTGAAATCTATCAAACAAGATCCATGTTACATATTTTTTGAGATCTATATTGAAAGATATAAGCAATTTAAATACAGTAAATTGACTACACAGTTTTTAAGGTTACTTTTGGAAATGTGAGGGACAAATTTAAATTGGGATGGGAGGAGTAAAGGTTTTGCACAGTCTAGGCATACAAACATGGTGTAGTGGCAGTAGCGGTGGTGATACTTGATTACATAATGAAAAAAAAGTACATTTATGAAAAAAATAAAAATATACAGAATATTGGCAAGATGGTAGTATAGGGGCGGTGATGCCTGTGATGGTGGTATAGTAGTGGTCGTGGAAGTGATTGTGAAGTGGTGGCATCGTGGTGGTGAGGGAATGATGGCGGGAGGAGTAGTGGTGGGAGTGGCGGTGTGGTGGTCATAGTGGTGGCGGTAGTTGTGGTGAGAGTAGCGGAGTAGTGGTGGTGGTGTAGTAGTGGCAGTGGAGGAGTAGTGGTGGCAACAGTGGTGGGAGTGGCAGAGTGGTGGTGGTGGTTTAGGAGTGGGAGTGGCAAAGTGGTGGCCGTGGTGTAATGGTGGCAATGATAGTGGGAATGAGGGAGTGGTGGTGTGAATGGTGGTGGTGGTGTAGTGGCAGCGACAACGATGAGAATGGCAGAGTAATGGTGTGAGTGGTGGTGGTGGCGCCAGTAATGGTGGGAGTGACGGGGTGGTGTGGCGCCAGTAATGGTGGGAGTGACGGGGTGGTGGTGGCAGTGGTAATTGTAGTGGGAGTAGCGGAGTGGTGGTATAGTGGCGACAATGGTTGTCGGAGTGACGGAGTGGTGGTCATGGTGGTTGTGGTGAAAGTGACGGAGTGGTGGTAGTGGTGGAGTGGCGGTAGAAGTGATGGTGGCGATGTAGTGAATGCGGCGGAAGAGTGTTTGTAGTAGTTGTAAATTCAGTAAAAATTAAGTAGCTCAAAGCTACTTAATTTTTATCAACATTTTAACTTACATTTTAAGAGGCACTTAATTTTTTAAGTAATGTAAAATATGGTTATCAAACCTACTCAATCACTTATTACTTAATTCATTCAGTTTTAAGTGCTGAATCTGAGTTATCAAACAAGGCGTAGATGGCGGATCCACAAAAAAAAAAGGCGTAGATGGCGTATTGTGTAAATTACATTTGTTGGCTGAATTATTTTATTTACATATGTTTAGATTATATTACGGTTCAACGTGCCTTTAAGCACCGGTTTCTGCTAGTAATACAATAAACGCATATACATATACTCTTAGATTTCTTAACAAAATTTCACCACCAGTAGTCCAATACCAGCAAAGTTTTTTGGAGGATCAAATTAGTATCTTTATCTTCAAATAGAGGCCTCTAGTATCAAATCCATTGCAACTGCAAATGACTTCAGTGGATGCTGACTAGATGCAAAATACAATGTACATATGACCTGCCACATTGTATTAATGCTACCTGCATATAAATTGTAAGTATATATATATATATATATATACATACACAGACGGAGGATCAAGTAAGGGATCTATTACTTTGCTACGGTGTGGATCTCCCCTCTCCTGGCCATATTTTGATGATACAAACCGTTCAATATGTTTAAAACATGTTTTTAAGAGTCCTAGCAGGGAATCAACAAAAAAAAATACACACACATGGAGGATCAAGTAAGGGTTCACTTACTTTGCTATGGTGCATACCTCCCCTCTCCCAGCCATATTTTGATGATTCGAACCGTTCAATGTGTTTAAAACATGGTTTTAAGGGTCCTACCGGGGAATCAACAAAAAAATGATTGGTAAGTTGATGCAGATCAGGTTGCTGAGACTTGGCTGGACGGCTGCGGCCCCGTTCGTGGCCCAAGCGACATTAATAAATAAGTCACACGGGCCAACGTTAGCGAAAAGGCTCTGAGTCCGCACTTTGAAGCGAAACGGGCTTTTGCACATTTCTCATTGCCGTCTTGGCAATGATCAACAATGGATTTCGGCCGTTCGACATCGTCTAGGCCTTCAAACGGGCAATTTTGCCGTTTTAGGAAATAATTGATTTGCTTATAACTTTTAGTAGGACATTCTGTTTTATTTGCCGTCTGTTTTGGCAACCTTATAATTCTCCCTAGTTTTTTATTTTCCAGTCAAATTAGAATTTTCCTTTTTTGGTAATTTTCGTAATTTATTTGATTTTGACTTGATTAGCAAGTCAAATCCTTTCGTAATTTGTTTCCTAGTTGGCCTAGGGTTTCTTTGGTACTATAAGTATGATTGTAAGCCCATTGGCAGAGGTTGGTTGTTATTGAATTAAAGAAAACGAGTTTTACTCATATTTTGGTCGTTTAAGGAGGGAGTACCTCCGGGTCGATCTTATTGTTCGCGTTTCTCTTGCACGATCAATTTTGTTTCCATAGGCTGCGCTACATCATAAGTATTTGATGATCTGAACTGTTCAGTGTGTTTAAAAGTTTTGTCTACCAATATATACACCAATGTGTTAGGATGTCGTTCACGATTCCGTGAGTACGATGCCCAATCTTTACCATACTATTATTGCAAAAGTTTTGTCTACGAATTTTATATTGGAGTGGATTTCATATATCGCTAGTTGGATGAATTATATATTCTTTTAGGGTAAATTTCACTTACCTCCCTTGAGGTTTTTGACAAATACAGGGACCTCCCCTACACTTTCTGAAATTTCACTGTCTTCCCTTACTTTTGAAAGTAATTGTCAGATTCCCACTTCCTGTCAATTTGCGGTTAACGGGGTTAAGTTTGCTTAGGAAATGACTTTGCTGCCCCTTGGTATATAAATCTAACACTTCCCATTCCCACCTCAGTCGATCCTTTTCCAGTCCAGAGTTCAACGTAGGGAGAGAGAGAAGAGAGAGAGAGAGAGAGAGAGAGAGAGAGAGAGAGAGAGAGAGAGAGAGAGAGAGAGAGAGAGAGAGAGAGAGAGAGAGAGAGAGCGAGTGAAAGAGAGACTACGCGAAGTAGAGAAATCACTTGGAGTGTTGAAGATCCTTCAATACTCATCAAAACCATTGCATTCATCGTGTTTAGCGCTATAGAGATGTAGATCGAAGTGAAGGAAAACACTAGTTTGGACGTTCTGGAGATCTGAAGCGAGGGATCGAAGTGCACATCCCGAGGTATTTTCCTTCCTCATGTTGACGTATTGGTCATCGTTTTACTTTGATTTTGCTGTTTTGATCAAGAATCGAGTGGTAAAGGGTTTTGATTTTGCTGCTTTACCAATTCTGCTCATACAACGATCGAGAATCACATATCAAAAGGAACAGTAAAACGAGGTAATCGATTTAGATCCCAAATTGACAGAATCTAGTGGGCAAATAAATTGGGGATTTTTGGAGTTTTTGGAATGGGCACTTTGTTTTTTTTTTTTTTCAGATTTCTGAAATTTTTTTGATCACAAGGCTTGCTGCTTTTTCTTTTTACACAAATCATTTAAAACCCTAGACAGATTAGGGTTAGTTGCAAAAAAAAATGGGGGTTTTTTGTAATGGGTACATATTTTTTAATTTTTTTTTTACAGATTTTTGACATTTTTTGATCACATATCTATACATTCAGTCCTTAACAGAAGTATGTTAACTGCTTGACACCTAGCGTTGTTGTAGTTAGCGTCGCCCCAAGCGTAGGGCTAGGTCGTCGAAAGCATAGTAACCCGGCAAGACCGGGGTCGATTTCCACAGGGACCAAATGCACTCGGCATGAGATTGACTTGCGATGAGATTTATGGCGTTAAGACGGCCAACTTATAAGGTGGTTTGTTTGGTGGTTCTCTCTCTACCCTTAAGTGACTAGAAAATGAAAGTTTTGCTAACTTAAACTAAAGGCAAAGTCAAGGGGTTCAAAACACCCATGACTTGAATTAAATTGTTCCTCTCAAGATTACTCGGTTAAGTCACGTTGTCAAACATGCTTAACCGGAAGATTTAACATTTTAGCACATTTGGATTCTAGAAAATGGGTTTGATCAAGAATAGGGTTCATTGAGGCATTTTTACAAACACTTAGAATGCCATAGCTCTAAGCATGATGTGTGGCAAGTAGTCAAGTCCTTGCCTACACAAGATCAAAGAGATTAACAAGACTAAATTTTGATACATAAAATTGAACCCTAACTCTTAAACAAACAACTTTTAATGCTCATTTTGAGAGAAGAACAAAAATAACCCAAGGCATGGGGTGCTAATCACCCCATGACCTAGCCTTGCTACACTACTCACACATACTCAAAGGGCAAATGGAAATACTAAGTGAAAATGGCATAAAAACGTGAAACATAACGAAAATGGAAATAAATTAGAGATTTAAATAGATAAGAAGAGTGCTTACAACTTTAATGAAGGCCGTAGCCTTGGTTCTTGAAGATTAACACCTAATTTCTAGAGAGAAGGTAGAGAAAATGGGTGAGGAAGAAGAAGGGAGGTAGAGAGAGAAGGTGAAAGTGCAAGATACCCTAATATTCTGATGTTTGGGACCTTATATAGTCCTCAAAATTACAAGTAAAAGGTCCAAAAAGCCCCCAAGTTCTTCCTTGGTCGAGTGCAAAAGTTGCTGAAAAACCCAGGTCCTATGGATAGGACTGATTTCTTCTATCCATAGGAGAACCCTTGCTCGCGCGACTGGCCAATCTGGTCACTGTCCTATCCATAGGACTGATTTCTTCTATCCATAGGACTTCATTGCTTCACAAGAAATGGCCAGACTGATCCTTGTCCTATCCATAGGGCCAATTCTCCTATCCATAGGACTTGGTTGCTTGCAAATGATGGTCAATCTGATCATGGTCCTATCCATAGGACTAATTCTCCTATCCATAGGACTGGTTCAAAACATGTACTTCGCCCGTTCGTCCTCGTCTTGGCTTGGGCCTTTTCTCGGGTGTACTTGGCCTTCTTCCTTGACTTTCCTCATGAATTCCTCGGCACCGTGGCGGCGTGCCACGTGGCCTCGGGCCTTGGGTCACGGATTGACTCGTGTTCGAGCCGTGGCACCAAAGAAATGCTTTATTCTCCCGAAAAACCTGTGAACGACAAAAACACAACCTCCGCGCAATATCAATCAAATTAAACATGTTATGCGCGTGTGTGTGACAAAAACGAAGTAGATAAGCCCCTTTATTTACACTATTGGGGGCTTATCACACCCCCCAACTTGGACTTTGCTCGTCCCGAGTAAACTAGATATGATTAATCAATTAAAAGATACTATGCTATGCAAACTTCCCGAATTAAAAGATACAAGACCTATGCTCAATTTACAAAAAGCAGGCAAGAATCAAACGCACCCCGGTAGATCCAATCACGTGCAACCCATGCGAATGCATGCCATGAACTAGAGTGAACAAATTACGCTAAAATAGTCAAGTGCATGCACCATCTCAAGCTTCAATCCCAAACATTCACAAGGATACGCTCAAATTCGAATTTTTTTTTTCACACAATGAAGTACATCAACATTCCATGACAAGCGCTAGCGAATAAATGCAATAGCCAGAGATGAAAAGCTATGCAAGCTATCAGATGAACGCTACAATCAAGAAAACAACCAATTATTCACAACTATGCAGCTAGAACGGAAAGCGTGCTTAAACAAACATAAATATCTCAAATGCATTAAGTGGAGTTAAAGTAGCGTACGACGGATCAACTAAGGGCTTAATAAGCTTATAATGACCATGGTGACAAAAGAAGGGGACACAAAAGAGTGGTGGCCATATACTTGCTTGGTCAACTACCCTTGGCCACCACCGACCCCACAAAAAGAAGTTCAAGGCCACATGTCGGCCACAACAAGATACCATAAAGCCTACTAAAAAGGAAATGAATAACATAAAAAGATGATTACTAAACTAACCATACCTACTGCCACCGACTCATGCCACCTGTCACTACCTACTCTCAATCCTCCCCAAAGATAAGCTCGTGAAAATGGAGGAGGTGGATTTGGGTGATTTTTCAGTCAAGATTTAATGGAGAGGGGAGAGAGGGGAGTTCGATTATGGGGGTATTGGTGGTGTATTACGGTGGAAGGATAGAGGAAATGGGGCTAGGTTTTTTCGATTGTGAAAGGGGGAAAAAGGGAGTGTAATAGGTTGGCTTATTTCAGAAGTGGGATTGTTTTCTTCTCTTTTTTTTTCTTTTTGAATGGGCTTGTCCTCAAATGGCAAGACTGCCTTGTCTTCTAATGATAGGCCCAAATCCCCTAATGATACCACTTGGAATTTTTTTTTAATTAAGCCCAAATTCACCCCAATCACATATCAAACATTGTATATCAACCCCAATCATGCCCACAAGACTCCTTGTACTTCAAGAACAATTTCGGCAACCCTCCAAGCATTGGAATTCACTTCCCTCAACCCTCCAAACATCCGGTTTCCTAGGTTAAGCAAAAATGGAGACTCGGACTATGGTTTACAAAAATTAAGGCCGAAGGAGACACGTATGTGGTATAATCATGCAAAAATGCCTTGTATCATTTCCTACGTACGCCAACAACTCCATAATGATGCATAATAGATATTTACACTACTCAAGCACGAACAAAAGGGTATTATTTACGCGAATGTGAGAAATGAGACACAAAAAGCATGGGATGTTTCAAAATGAATTTCCACTCTAAATAATGCACGCCACTTGACCAACGATGGCTCAACTTGTTCACTAGAGTTCGTGTATATGCATGAGCATGGATGTAAACACACAACCGAATTCACCAGGGTACCAACTCTCGCCTTTATGAACAAAATTGAGCATATTTAAAGTATCCACCTATAAAATGACTAACTATGCGGGAAGATTACACAAAAATTTTACGCAAAAACCTAAAATGTAATTGATTAGTATAATTCACTCCCCCCAACTTGAAATGTGCAGTGTCCTCAATGCATGAGACAAAAAGTAAGGAGATGGAGGAACAAAAAATGTACCGATGGGGCGGAATGTCAACCACCCAACACCTCGACCAACTTTGAGGATTTTTCATCACTTTGCTCTTTTCGTTATTGGCAATGCTTCCAAGGCTTCCTCCTTCGGCCCCATGTAGGACCACAGCTAGTCACACAAGGCCATCCCCAACGACTTTGTAGGCCTTACAACCGCGACATTTCGTCGCACCCATGCTTAGGGCTCCTGAATGCCGCAATCGCCACCAAGTGAGACCCAAACTACCAAGGCTGGTGCGGTAGCATGGTCACCCTGCAAAAGACTGAATTGCCAACTACCTACTAAGAGAAAATGATTAGTACCGACTCGCTCCGTGATAGCCGAGTCCCCAACAAACAAATCTTCACGCGATTAACGGGTACTACTTTTCTCCCCACCCCCAACTCAATGTGTCGTAGAACAAGTCACACAACACTTCAAGCTGAAGACGGGTGGCTATACCAGACCAGCAACAGCCGTTTGAAAACGGCTAACACTAAAGCTCACATGAATCAGGTGGACGGGTCGTCTGGAGGATCATATTTCAAAGAATAAGGATTATCAACAAAAACTTTTTTCATCTCAACAAGAAATTTCCTCCTCTCTTGGGGAGTCAAATCGTGAGGGAGTTGCCCCGTGACACAGTAATTATCAACGTTGGTTGACCATGGGCAACTCGATACATCAAACACCTCCTCACCCGAAAAAGTACTAAAAACCGAGAGGTTTGAAGGTAAAACTTTGGTTTCTATGGGTGACAACTTCTCAAGAGTAGTAAATATATACCCAGGCCCACACTTGTCTTGTCTCTCAAGTAAAGAGTACAAGTAATCCACCTCTGCGTCCATCTCTTTGGCGGTGAGAGATTTTTCTAAGGCTTCCTTGCACAAAGGAGGATACACGGGTTCTTGCATCAACGTGTCTATCAAACTCACCTCTCGAATATCACACGCGTCCCCCACTTGATTGTTGACATTAAAAATATTAAGCTCCATTTTCATGTTCCCAAATGTCATGTTCAACAACCCATTCCGGCAATGAATAATAGCATCAAACGTCGCTAAGAAAGGACGTCCGAGAATGATAGGAGTTTGTGCCGAAGGGTTGGCCACCGGACAAGTGTCCAACACCACAAAGTCTACCGGGTAGACAAAGTTGTCTATTTGGACTAAAACATCCTCCACCTTCCCTCTTGGTATCCGGACACTACGATCGGCTAATTGGAGAGTGACCGGGGTTGGTTGCATCTCTCCTAGCCCTAATTGTTGGTACACGGAGTATGGAAGCAAATTCACACTCGCCCCCAAATCTAGCATGGCTTTCTCTACTTTCTTGCCGCCAATCACGATAGAAATCGTGGGACACCCGGGGTCCTTATATTTAGGGGCGGCATTGGTTAGAATTATGGAACTCACCTGCTCGGTCAAGAAAACTTTCTTTTGGACATTCAACTTGCGTTTGACAGTGCATAAGTCCTTAAGAAACTTGGCATATGAGGGAATTTGCTTCAGGGCATCCAAAAGAGGGATGTTGATCTTTACTTGCTTGAAAAGCTCGTAAATCTCATCATTCGTGGTCGGTTTAGGAGGTACCCTCAATCTTTGGGGGTAAGGAGCAGGAAAGGGACAAGTAGGCATACATGGCTCCCCAACTTTGGCCGGTTGAACAGTGACGTCACTCAGAGAGGGTTTCATGACAACGGGAGTGGGAAGGACAAACGGAGTGGTAGGCTTTGGAGGTATGGTTTTGTCAACCTCCTTGCCACTCCTCAAAGTGGTGATAGACTTAACCTGTTCCACATTAAGACCCTTGGCCGAAGTGCCATTCGCAAGACCCTGGGGGTTCGCTTGTGGTTGGGAGGGAAACTTTCCCTTTTCCTGTTGAAGGACCCCCACGGCTGCGGTCAACTTGGAGACTTGATTTTGGATCTCCCTCAAAGAATGTGCATTTTGCTCATTAACAACCGATTGACCTTGAATAAACATTTGGAGGGTATCCTCCAATGAGCGCTTATGAGGCGGTTGGTAGGTATTCGGACCTTGTGCTTGTTGGTTAGGAGGATACCTGGGTTGCCCTTGGGGTGGTCGAAAACCTTGATTTTGGTTGAGGGAGTTAACTCCCACTTGGTTGGTCCCTTGCAAGGCCTCTTTGAAAGCATCCAAAGCGGGGCACTGCTTCGTGATGTGCCCACTAAGATCGCACAAACTACACACGTCCTCCACTTGGGCCACTGCGGTCAACTCAGCTATCTTGTTCAATTCCAAATTTTCCATTTTTTTAGCAAGCAAGTCGACCCTACGGTGTAGGTCGGTTTGCTCGTCCAATGTGTACTTGCCAGAAGCACTCGGGTCGGGAGTATTCAAACTTTGGGCCGGATGGGACCTCTCAGAAGGTTTCGAGTAGTCCCACGCCCGATTGTTCTCGGCCAATTGGTCCAAATACTCCCAAGCCCCATCGGGATATTTATCAAGAAATTCTCCATTGCACATCGTGTCAATCAATTTTCGGCTCTCTTGAGAAAGCCCGCGATAAAAAGCGATCACTTGATCTTGTTCTTCCAAACCATGATGTGGCACTGATATTAACAGATCTTTAAAACGCTCCCAGCATGCATAGAAGGTCTCGTCATTTTGTTGTTGAAAACCTTGGATTTGTTGCATCATATGACGAGTTCTATGCTCTGGGAAAAATTTCTTGAAAAACTCCCTTTGTAAATCAAGCCAAGCCCGCACAGACCCAGGTTTTAAAGCATTGAACCAATCCTTGGACTTGCCTTTTAGAGAAAATGGAAAAAGTTTGAGCCGTGCGGACTCTTTTTGACCGGGTTGACTTACAATGGTATTCACAATTTCATCAAAGTCCCTCATGTGAGAGTAAGGACTCTCATGCTCATGCCCATAAAAATGAGGCACCAAGTTTATGTGGTGAGTTTTTACAGTGAAAGTGTTTGCGGGCGTAGTGTTGGGGAGGACTATGCACGAAGTATGCGGTGTGCGATCAGGATTCAAGTAATCCCGCATAGTCCTTTGACGTGGTGGTGGTGGTGGATCGTTTCGTGGAACCCCATCATCGTCAGCCATTGCTTCGATTGGAGGAGTGTCAATGCTAACTAAGCGGCGATTATGAGGGGCTCGAAAATAACCGCGATGCCCGTGCATACACTACCAACTAAGCAGACTGGAGGGGTTATTCAACCACCTCACCACAAATAGTTCCGAGGGGCTATGCCGCCACCTCGTTAAATCCAACAAGTAAATTAAAAACAAGCAAACTAAACTAAACTAAATTATACAAAAGGAAGGAAATACTTACAGCGGGCAAGTGAAACTCACGCTTGGTGGACTATTGGGTCCCCGGCAACGGCGCCAAAAATGCTTGACACCTAGCGTTGTTGTAGTTAGCGTCGCCCCAAGCGTAGGGCTAGGTCGTCGAAAGCATAGTAACCCGGCAAGACCGGGGTCGATTTCCACAGGGACCAAATGCACTCGGCATGAGATTGACTTGCGATGAGATTTATGGCGTTAAGACGGCCAACTTATAAGGTGGTTTGTTTGGTGGTTCTCTCTCTACCCTTAAGTGACTAGAAAATGAAAGTTTTGCTAACTTAAACTAAAGGCAAAGTCAAGGGGTTCAAAACACCCATGACTTGAATTAAATTGTTCCTCTCAAGATTCCTCGGTTAAGTCACGTTGTCAAACATGCTTAACCGGAAGATTTAACATTTTAGCACATTTGGATTCTAGAAAATTGGTTTGATCAAGAATAGGGTTCATTGAGGCATTTTTACAAACACTTAGAATGCCATAGCTCTAAGCATCATGTGTGGCAAGTAGTCAAGCCCTTGCCTACACAAGATCAAAGAGATTAACAAGACTAAATTTTGATACATAAAATTGAACCCTAACTCTTAAACAAACAACTTTTAATGCTCATTTTGAGAGAAGAACAAAAATAACCCAAGGCATGGGGTGCTAATCACCCCATGACCTAGCCTTGCTACACTACTCACACATACTCAAAGGGCAAATGGAAATACTAAGTGAAAATGGCATAAAAGCGTGAAACATAACGAAAATGGAAATAAATTAGAGATTTAAATAGATAAGAAGAGTGCTTACAACTTTAATGAAGGCCGTAGCCTTGGTTCTTGAAGATTAACACCTAATTTCTAGAGAGAAGGTAGAGAAAATGGGTGAGGAAGAAGAAGGGAGGTAGAGAGAGAAGGTGAAAGTGCAAGATACCCTAATATTCTGATGTTTGGGACCTTATATAGTCCTCAAAATTACAAGTAAAAGGTCCAAAAAGCCCCCAAGTTCTTCCTTGGTCGAGTGCAAAAGTTGCTGAAAAACCCAGGTCCTATGGATAGGACTGATTTCTTCTATCCATAGGAGAACCCTTGCTCGCGCGACTGGCCAATCTGGTCACTGTCCTATCCATAGGACTGATTTCTTCTATCCATAGGACTTCATTGCTTCACAAGAAATGGCCAGACTGATCCTTGTCCTATCCATAGGGCCAATTCTCCTATCCATAGGACTTGGTTGCTTGCAAATGATGGTCAATCTGATCATGGTCCTATCCATAGGACTAATTCTCCTATCCATAGGACTGGTTCAAAACATGTACTTCGCCCGTTCGTCCTCGTCTTGGCTTGGGCCTTTTCTCGGGTGTACTTGGCCTTCTTCCTTGACTTTCCTCATGAATTCCTCGGCACCGTGGCGGCGTGCCACGTGGCCTCGGGCCTTGGGTCACGGATTGACTCGTGTTCGAGCCGTGGCACCAAAGAAATGCTTTATTCTCCCGAAAAACCTGTGAACGACAAAAACACAACCTCCGCGCAATATCAATCAAATTAAACATGTTATGCGCGTGTGTGTGACAAAAACGAAGTAGATAAGCCCCTTTATTTACACTATTGGGGGCTTATCATTAACCTTATGTATTCCCTCTCCCCTCCTGTGTGCATAAGCAACTCCATCATGGGCATTGAGCATTGTGGTGTCATCTTGTTTTTCTGTTTTGGTAATCTACTTGTCAGTTTTCCTTGTCTAATGCTAAGTCAAAAACATCGTGATGTATTGATTTGTTTGTCAAAAAAAAGGTTTCTTGAAAATTTAAAACAGCTCTGTGCTAAAACAGTGCCTCCTTTTGTTTTTTTGATTTGGTAATCTATTGGTCGGTTTCCTTGTCTGATGCTGAAGTCGAAAACATTACTGATGTGTTGATTTGTGTTTGTCAAAGAAAAGGTTTCTTGAAAATGTAAAGCAGCTTTTTGGTAAAAATACAGAAATACATACTGCAAAAAATTGTTTGTGTTCACATACTCCAAAAATGGAGGTTTTTTGGAATGGGAGTTTCATAACTTCTATTTATGGTTTGTGTTCCCATCGTCCCATTCATGACTTCCTGAAATTGGTTGGGGGCGGAACATTAGGGAGATCCTTACTTGCATTGGTGGCCCATTTTCTGGCCAAACATTACCTTGAATGAAAGCTTTAAAACCGTAGACAGAAATGCATGAAAGTATTAGGCAAAAAAATGCTCAATATATGAAAATTAAATCATTAATACAGTTCTGCTGCAATTTCTCTCAATGGGGTCATATTTAGGTTGAATAGGAGAAGGGCAGAAGGTGAAGCTCCACCTGGACCTAGTGTGGGAAAGAGGTCTTCTACTTTAAGGTGTGCAAAGTGCAAGGAATTTGGACATAAAAGGAGAACCTGTCAAGGGGGGCCAGTCAGAGGAGGTCAAGCCAGAGGGGGCAGTAGAGGTAGAGCCAGAGGGGGCAGCAGTGCAGCTTCTCAGGGGGGACACAACCATCTCAGTGTCTGACCCAACTGACTTTTTAAGGTATTTTTCCTAAGAATGACTACTGAGTTTATGTTTTGATGCTGAATTAGTAATACTTTGATGCTGAATTTGTTTTTCCTTTTTTAAAATGCAGAATCTAAAGATAATGGAGCCCCTTTTTGTGAATATTTTTGTATAGCATCAAAGCAGTTGTTTGCATATATGTAGGATGCTTAGCACATAAGTATTTAGGAACACTTTTTTGTGGATATTTTGGCTCAGTAGGTATAGGATGAATGATGATGTTGGGGTATACCCACTTTTTGTAAAGTACTTATGTAGCTGTTATGTAATGAAGGGTATGGTGGCAAGAGATGTTAGCTTCTTTTTGTATGGCTATCATATTGTTTTGTGGCATTCCTAGAAAGAATAGAAGAAGGGAGGAAGGTGAAGCTCTACCTTTGTAATGCACTTATGTAGCTGTTATGTAATGAAAACCTAGGTAATGGTGGCAGGAGGTAATTGACATGCAATAACATTTTGTAATGACTGACTTATGGTTTGTATTCATGGGTGGATTATGAGAATGTATGAAAAAATCATGTGATTTTGGTTTGTTTTATTACCTTATTTTACATTCCATGGTTTCTTCTTTTTTCTTTTAATTTCAGTGGTTGTATAGTGAGAAAAATGAATAGGCCACTCATTCATTACAAAATAGACCTCTTTTATTCATTACAAAATGGGGCACTACATTTGTAGAAGAGGACATGTCCTTGCTGTGAGTTAACCAAAAAAAAAAAAATTCAATAATTAGTGTACATTTTTTTCCCAAATACAAGAAATGCATTTTTTGAATTTAAAAAAAGAAAAAAGAGAGAGATCAGATTATCTTGTAAATGTTAAAGAGAGAAGTTGAGTTGTGTGAATTTGCTATGTTAGGACCCTTGTGGTGGGGGTGTATCCCTTTTATAGTCGGAAGAATGAGAGGGAGGGGTAATATGGGCATTTACGATGGGAAAATTGATGATGTCATCATTTTCTGTTAATTTTGCTAACAGAAGTGGATGGAGGGGGGGAATCTGACAATTACTTTCAAAAGTAAGGAAGGGCAGTGAAATTTCAGAAAGTGTAGGGGAGGTCCCTGTATTTGTCAGAAACCTCAGGGGAGGTAAGTGAAATTTACCCATTCTTTTAAAATCTTCTTTCTTCGTAAAATGAAACAAATTACATGAATATATCCAGCGCTAGCTGTGAGGTCGTGAAACCATCGATCTAAAGTAATACTATAAACCAAATCATTCTTAATTACGAACGAAATTTGGAGGAAATGAAAGATGAAATAGAGCACTCAGGAGGAATTGGATGGTGTAATTTCTATTAGAATTGCCAATTGAACACAATATTTCTGCTTAATTGGGAATTTGGGATAACTACGAGGTCCAACTTGATGATTCAAATCACACACATACACATTCATCGAGATGAATGTCATTAAAAATTTCAGGAAGACCGTGTTAGCGTAGTAATAATATGATCAGATCGCATTTTTTTTTTCCGAAGAAGATTCATTAGATAATAGCTAATCGTACAACAAAAAAGCGCTGAAATATCCAAATACAAACAAGACAAAAAACAGAAATTACACAACAGTAATGAGCATAGTAGCACTAGAAGGCTGATAAGAAACTCCTTCGCCATTGTCCGGGCGAGAAACAAAAATGTCCAAAGTATGCTTGGCAAGGATATGAGCTCTTTGGATATCTCGAGATGGACAAATTATAACTTATAATATGATTGATGGTAATTATTTGCCATGCACCCATGCTACAACTAATAATCCTTGAATCATGCATGTATGGGTGCCAGAGGACACCATTTCGATGGGCCAAACAAAACCGCTGCCTGTAGCAGTATGTGGAAAACCACTCATAATAATTAAAATAATCATAATATCCAACTTGGCTCTTCAGAGCAAATTCATAATATTAGTATTATATTTCGGGTGGCTCGTCACGGGGGTCATCTGCCCCTGTATCCCCAACCCTACCACACATTTTAGGCCACTTTCTACGTTATGGGCTACATATATTTTAATTTGGGGAAACAAATTGCCAGCTGTGGGGTGGAAGCCACTGAAAAACCACTTTTTTGATGATGTCATCTACTAACACATACTACTATTAGGAGTATTATACTAGTATATGGGACTATATATGGGCTAGTTATGGAGAATTTTAAAATCAGGTTATTGGGTTGTCGTTAAAATTTAAAAAGTATTTTAAAATGTGTGATAGTTTATAAAAAAATAAAATAAAAATACACTGATGTATATGTTTTTTTTATCGTAGTCTTGCCTTATTGTCAAACTAGCAGATTGTTGTCAATAGAAGGATCCATCTTTAATAAACGATGTCAATCAGTTTGGACTTTTATTTCAAGGAATTTAAAATTTTTAACTCAAACAAGTTGGAAAAATGATACTCCATAAACAAGTACGGGATATGTTTGAAAAGCTATTTTCAACTCTTTTTTTCTAGACAAGTGCCAAATAATGTATTTTTGTGTCGGCACATGAGCCAAGGGGCCTGAATGCAAGTAGCTAGGGCCATTTGACTCCATTTTCTGAACTCCCCAACTACTATTCATACTTATTTCAAACTTATTTTACAAATTCAACCCCTTTAAAATATAGAATTCCACAAACACTCAAGAAAGCATATAAAATTACCTTCGCAATTGAATGGAGGCGCCTCAATGCATACTTCTTTTTTTTTTCATTATTATAATTGTAACTGTTTATGAAACACAATAGCAAACTTATATAGAATGGGAACACAATTAAAGTCGAAAGAAAATCCTTATAGAGTGGTACAACACAGAAATTGATAGCATGCCTGTATGAGTCAAACTTGAGCCCAGTAATATACCAAGGGGGTGTTTGGGAGCCTCATTTTTAGTTTTTCATTTTTGACTTTTTGGTTTTTTGGATTATGGTCAGAATGTATTTTGAATCTGATATGAGTGTTTGGGAGAAATGTGCAGAATGCATTTTGCAACATGAGTGGTGTTTGTGAGAATGATGATGAAAATGAATTATAGATGTGTTGTTTACCATTTTGCCCCTGTTTATTTATTATGATATTAAAAATGTGTATGAATATCATTTTTAGCAATTTTTTTAAAGTTATATTGGGAAATATTTTTAGCAATTAAAAAGGTAGGAGTATTATGTTTTTTATTTTTTGGTTGAAAAATATTTTTTTCTCTTCCTTTTTTTTTTTTAATTGAAAGTTCCCCAAAATCCATTTGAGATGGACACTGATCCATTTGAGTTTTAACAATTTTTCGGAAAAAAAAAAAGAACGTACAAATCCTCTCTCTCTCCTCACCATGATTTAACAAATTTTCGGGAAAAAAAGAAAAAAGAAAAAGAAGAAGTGAAGTGGTACAAATCTACTCTCTCTCTCTCCTCACCATTTACAACCCAAAAGGGCCAAACCCATCTTCTTCCTTATTCTGCCATAGTCGGCAAAACCAAACCTCTCTATATCTTATCAATCAAGCTCCAAAATCTTTGAATCTTCAATCTAAACCCAAATCACACTTCAAAAAATTCCATTTCAAGACCTAATCTACCCACTCCACCTCTAAATCTGAAATTCCTAACCCAAACCCCAATCACAGGGTTCTTGCCTTTCCTCTCTCCAATCGCAGGAGTCCTCTTCTCTCTGTGGTTCTTTGTGGTTCTCGAGTGTGGAAGATGATAAGGAGTAAAGGGGCAAGGGGTAGATAAGGTAGATAAAGGGAGAAATAAATGATAGGAAAATTGAAAACGAGAATGGGAAATGGAAAAGGAGCTCCACCCCAGTTTTTCAGTTTCTCGCTCTAGCGTGAAAAACGGCAAACGTGTTATGGGAGAATGGGTTCTGCAAATCGGCACCCAAACAGCAAAAACGGGAAAACGAGAATGAGAAAATGGGAAAAGAGGGCGCCCAAACAGGCCCCAAGTGACGTACTGGCATTACGTCACCCGAGGTGCGGTTCTAAGATTTTAATTCAACAGTTATAAAAATGGATAAAAAGACTATATAACACAAATATTTTCATTTGTGTCTTGAAACTTTATTAGGCCTGGTTTATTTTAATTTTCACTACTACAATATCCCATAAGGATCACACTAGGAATTTTAAAAAGATCTCACTTTTAGAAAAAGTGTGATAAAGAAATAGAAGGGAAAGTTTTAATCTCAGGGGTTAAAAAAGTGAGATTGTAAGTAGTTTTTTAATCTCACTTTGTTTGTTTAAGTGAGATGAAAACAATTTTTGCCGCGGCAAAAAAAAAGCCCAACCATCACGCTTTGCAGCTGTGATGATAACTTCCCCAAACCGAGATGAAAATCAAGGGTTGCGCGCGGAAAAAAATGCCATCCATCACGCTTTGAAGCTGCCATGGAAAAGAATTCATCACGCTTTGAGGCTGTGATGGAAAGCTTCCCCAAATCGAGAGGGAAACGAATTTGGGCACGTCCAAAATTTCTAATTTCTACTGCAATTCGTTTTGCGCGCAACCATTTTCTGCTGTACTCCCCATATTCCGCTGTACTCTCCCCATATTCCCCCGCACCATATCTGCAAAACCCTAGAAGATTATTTCTGCAAGAAAGAAGACGATTTCTGCACTTCGTTTTGGTCCGCCATTTGGGTTCCGAAGACGATTTCTGTACAGGTTTGCTTCCTTTCCGCCTTCGAATCCCACTCAATAATAGCTCGATCGTCATTCAAATTCTTGTTTTCAGTACTGATTTACTCAAACTCCTCCTGCTGAGATGGTTTCTCCAACTTTGTGCCATTTTCTATGTAGTTTTTCTTTTATTGGTTGTCCTGTATGGGTCTCTCTTTTGCAACTTTGGTGGTGTACGAAGAACGACTGTGATTTGTCTTTTTGCTTTTTGTTTTTTTTTTGTTTTTGATATTCTAATTTCTTACTTCACTGTAGATATTTGCAATTCAACTACTCTGTTGTGAATGTTGGATATATTAACTCTACACTCTAGATCTAGTTTGACCCCTTGCTGTCATTTTTTTCGCCTCTTTCCTGTGTGTGTGTGTGTTTCGAGGGCTCAATCATGTGTTAGAAGTTTAAGACTCTTATTTTGTGCGTTTGAAGTTTAAGAAGCTGCATCTGCAACTGCGATTTGGGTACGCAATAAGTGAATAAAGCGATTTGGGTACGCAAGTCACACTACGTTCTGTAATGTTCTTGTGGTTAATTTTGTCAACAATACTACCTACCCAACGAATGTGCTTTGCTCTGACTAGTCAGAGTGAAAGTACTAATTTATCAACCCCACCGAAATAGGGTATGTTAAGGGGCTGTGTGATACCACGTGATGGGCTCCAAGACCACTGAATAATTACGCCCTAGTTCAGTGGTCTATGGGAAATTGCAGCTGCAGCTAATCCAGGGCCCATTGCAACACTATAGTTGTGTTTAACTAGTGGTGATCATTGGCCACTACATAAGCACTTGTTTTGAAGGATTTTCTCTTATTTGATATATTTCAAGGTTGTACACCCACTCTACGATTGAGCTCAGGTCTAGTTTGATCAAGTTTTGGGACCTTAAGTGTCTACTTTGAGACCCACAAAAAATGAAAATGTCCACCTTGGAGCGTTAAAATCGCAAAAAGGACCAACGAGGAAGGAGAAAGTATGTGCTAGCTATGCAATTGAAAATGGAAAAGGATGTTACATGTTTATCTCATTATTTACACTCACATATTTAGAAAGTATATTTTCTAGTTCCGCTTTCATTGGTAAATGCATGAATTACGCAGTAGTTATTATTGTTTCGTCCATGAAGATTTGTAGTTGAAAAATATTCTAAATGATTAACTTATCTTATTTATCTTTGATAGAGGGAAGTAGACAACGAAGTGATCCCGACGGAAGAGCTCTCTTCAATCCAATATCACTTGTTTCTGGTATGCTTCACTATATATTCTTCACTATATCTCATTGTTTGGGTTCACTTCTTTCAAAATGCTTTGGTGCTCTTGCTCTTGTTTATATATACTCCATGCTTCAGAATATGCTTCACTTTTTTGGCTCATATGCTACTACTGTACGTGGAACAAAAAGATGTCACTTTTACTAGGAAATTTTTTACTTGAGCACCTAGCTTTGATTAATTTTGTCTGGAACTTAGTTTCAACGGCTTCAAATGTGAATTTTGATCTAAAACTGTATGTTAGAGTTGCAGAAACTAGAAATTTGGCATTGGAGATATGTACATGTGCTGAAACTGTGGTTTAGGTGTTGACATTTGGTGTTTAAATGCTGAAAATATGATTTTACTTGGTTTTAGGTGTTTAAATGCTGAAAATATGAGCGCCTATCTATTTGGTTTTAGGTGTAGGACCCTTGTTAACTATAAGAGGTTTTTAGGGAGAAAATACATGTATTGTGAGAGATAAATAGCGAGGAGCGAGGAAAGAGGGGGACTATTATGATACATATGTGCAACAATATTATAAATGTGTTTCTCTTTTGTAGCTACATATTGGGATATAAAGATATATCCAAGATGGATAGATCTTGGATGCTCAAGGATCGAAGATCAAGAGACTATGAGAATGGAGTTGAACAATTTCTGAACTTTGCTGCGATTCATGCAACTAATTTTGAGTCTATTCGGTGTCCATGTATGGTATGTGGGAACTTTAGAAGCCAACTTATTCCGGAGATACGGAATCATTTGTTTGTGAATGGTATTGATAAAAGCTATCGCACATGGATATGGCATGGTGAACCAGTCACTAGTGAGGCGTCACAGAGGGTAAACACTCGAGATTTTTCATATCATGAAGTCAATTCCTCTCCCTTGCAAGATGCGCAAGACGCAGTAGAAATGGTTGAAGCTGCCTTCAATGATTGCACGGCTGATCCTAGGGAGTTCAAAAAGTTAATTGAAGATGCAGAAAAACCTTTGTACCCCGGTTGCGCGAAGACAAAATTAGCTACCTTGGTCAGATTTTACAAATTCAAAGCCAGCAATGCCTTGACCAACAAAGCTTTTACCGAGTTTCTGACTATAGTGGGGGAAATTTTACCAGAAAGCCATCAATTGCCGTCATCCACGTATGAGGCTACGAAGATTATGGCTGCGTTGGGGATGGAGTATGAGAAAATACATGCATGTCCTAATGATTGCATACTTTATCGAAAGGAGTTCAAAGATGCGACTTCATGTCCTACATGTAACACGTCAAGATGGAAGTTAAAGAAAAATTCAACTGAACCAAGACCTGGTGTTCCGGCAAAAGTTTTATGGTACTTCCCACCAATCCCAAGGTTTCGAAAGATGTATCAATCAGTAGAAACGTCAGAACATTTGACATGGCATGCTGAACAAAGAGAGTCTGATGGCCAATTACGTCACCCAGCAGACTCCCCGTCATGGAAGTTAATAGACCACCAGTGGCCAGACTTTGCTTCGGAGCCAAGAAACCTTCGGTTAGCTCTTTCTGCAGATGGGATAAATCCACATAGTTCTATGAGCAGTCGGTATAGTTGCTGGCCAGTTATTTTGGTTACCTACAATCTACCACCGTGGTTATGCATGAAGAGGAAATTTATGATGTTAACACTGTTGATATCTGGTCCACACCAACCTGGTAATGATATTGATGTGTTTTTGGCGCCGCTAATCGAGGACTTGAAATTGCTATGGGAGGAAGGAGTTGAAGCATTTGACGCTTACAAAAACCAACATTTCAGGTTGAAAGCCGTGCTCTTATGGACTATTAATGATTTTCCAGCTCTTGGGAATTTGAGTGGTTCCACGGTAAAGGGATATTATGCATGTCCAATTTGCTGTGAGAAGACATGCTCTCGTAGACTAAAGCATGGTAAGAAGAATATTTATCAGGGCCATAGAAAATATCTTCCACGATACCATCCATATCGAAAACTCAAGAAGGCTTTTGATGGTGAGCAAGAGTTTGGGGAACCTCCAGTACCCTTAACTGGGGAAGAGGTGTTAAGGGAGGTAGAAGGGATCAAAACCATTTGGGGAAAGACAAGTAAAAAAAAGTCGTCAAAGGTTGCCGCTACGAAATGTTGGAAGAAAAAATCGATATTTTTTATGCTTGAATATTGGATGTACTTGCATATTCGGCACTGCTTGGATCTTATGCACATTGAAAAGAATGTTTTGGATAGCATCATTGGTACATTGCTTCAAATGCAAGGGAAAACAAAGGATGGAATTAATGCTCGTCTTGATCTCATAGAAATGGGTTTGCGACTAGAGTTAGCACCTCAAATTGGAGAGAAACGAACTTACTTGCCTCCAGCATGTTATACATTGTCTAGGGAGGAGAAGATAAGATTTTGTAAAACATTGTCGGAACTTAAGGTACCGGATGGATACTCTTCAAATTTGAGAAATAAAGTCTCCATGGAAGATTTGAAAATATATGGATTGAAGTCACATGATAATCACGTACTTATGCAACAATTACTTCCTGTGGCTATAAGATCTGTGTTGCCTAAAGAAGTGAGATACGCCCTTACGAGACTGTGTTTCTTTTTCACTGCCATTTCTAGCAAAGTGGTGGATGTGTCAAAGCTAGATGAAATTCAACGAGAGCTGGTAATCACATTATGTTTGCTTGAGAAGTACTTTCCACCATCGTTCTTTGATATCATGGTTCATTTGACGGTGCATCTTGTTAGAGAAGTCCGGCTTTGTGGACCTGTTCACTTTCGATGGATGTACCCATTTGAGAGATTCATGAAGGTTTTAAAGGGTTATGTTCGAAATCGTAATCGTCCAGAGGGTTGCATTGCTGAGAGATATATTGCAGAAGAAGCTGTTGAGTTTTGCGCGGAGTATTTATCGGAACTAGAGGCGATTGGGGTTCCTATTTCTAAGAACATGACTGCTGATGATATCATCGGAAGACCTTTACCAGGGGGTGAAGTTACTGCTATTGATCGTGAATTATGGGAGCAAGCACACCTCTATGT
Organism: Vaccinium vitis-idaea; assembly: GCA_963854785.1. NCBI lineage: Eukaryota > Viridiplantae > Streptophyta > Magnoliopsida > Ericales > Ericaceae > Vaccinium > Vaccinium vitis-idaea. The sequence goes on along the minus strand of OY978223.1, from coordinate 22,584,005 downwards.
GCTAGAAAACACAAGTGATGTTCAACCTTACATTGAGTAAGAATATTAGCTTTGTCTCCATTTCTCTTGGCAATTGTATTTGTCCATAGTGGTATAGAATTTTGTAATTATATTCTTAAGACTTACTTCATCCTTTGATAGGGAGCACATGGATTGGCTGAAAACACAAAATCCTCGTCATTCAAAAAATCAAAGGTGGCTGAAACTTGAACACAATAGGACATTCGTTTATTGGCTGCGTGAGAAGGTAGGAGAGCAGTCAAACATTAATTTTTGGCTTCTTATTTGTCAATGAAAAAATATAACTAGCACTTTAATTGTTCACAGATTGCAGAAGAATTGAGTGCCCAACAAAATATATCTGACAACCTGAAGTGGATAGCTCAGGGACCTTCCTTAGATGTGATAAAATACCCAGGCTACGTCATGAATGGTTGTCGTTACCATACGAAGGACCGTGATCACTCACGAGTCAACCAAAATAGTGGAGTTAGCTTAGTGGCAACGGCAATGCAGGTTGCTGGCAGCAAAGATAAGAATCCTGTGTATGCAGATATGAACTTTTATGGGGTGATAACTGAGATATGGCAGCTTGATTACCATCTTTTGAAAATTCCAGTTTTTAAGTGTGATTGGGTTGACAACAAAGGGGTGAAAGTGGATGAGCTTGGTTTCACTCTTGTCGAGCTTGGAAGGATAGGCCACAAGTCTGATTCTTTCATTTTGGCTTCCCAGGCTAAGCAAGTTTTTTATGTAGAAGATCAACTTGATTCAAGATGGTCGATTGTCCTAGAACCTCCTCAACATCGATATCCGTGCAATGTGGATGATGATGTCAATGATTGTTTTGCTCAGCCTCAAGCATTGCCAGCCGTGGAATCATTTAGTGACAATGACGATCTAGGTTTACCTTATGTGAGGGGAGATTGTGAAGGAACTTGGATCGATAACTGATGATTACAAGTGAAATTTTTCAGTAGCTTTTTTTTTCTCTTTATTCAGCTTCAATAGCTATCTTTTTGTAGAGGACACACGAGTTTATTCCATATTGCTCTTAAATGTCACAGTTTGGTTTTGTCTATTTATGTGTTTTTATCTCCACCACTCTCTATATTGCACCTGGGACTGATTTGAATTGGTTTTCAAACAGTGGATGGATGGTAAACTGTGTGAATTTATGGTAAACGTAGGATATCTCGCCATTGTTATATCTGCCCCCTATTACTATAAATGTCTACGTTTATGATCATCATATCTTATTTTTTTTCAAATTCATGCAGGATGGATTCCGAGAATAACCAGCCTAGTAACGAGGACAACAATACACCGTCCTCGACAGATCCAAAAAGAAAGAAAAGGAAGGGTAGAGGCTCAACAAGACTACCAAACGTCATAAAAGATAGAAGTTCAGGTGTGAAAAAAGTGATTGATTACGATGATATCGGTCGACCAAAAGGGATAAATAGACCACAGTTTGCAAGTTATCTTGGAGTTTTAGCTCGGACAATGGTCCCAATAGATCACAAAGATTGGTTTGAAGTGCCACAACATACAAAAGATAAACTATGGCAGATGGTGCAGGTATGGATGACTAATGTTTATGCATCCCCCCTTTTGTTAGATAAAATCTGCATATAATCTGCATGTAAAAATGGCTAATGTTGTCCGGTGAACATCAGCCATCATTTTGCATATAATCTGTTTGCTTCTGCTGCTATTCTCTTCATTTGACTGTCATTTATTATAAGATATAGTAGCATATACCAGTTTTTATTACAATTGGGAAAAGCCATGACCAAATCAAGTATTACACAATAGTCTCTGAAACACAAAATCATTTATGACTGTTGCTCCTGCTGCTAATTGGGAGCCACCGAATGGGGTACTCTGGTGGATATTCTGCATATTCTCCTGCCACATATTCTCCTGCTACATATTCTGCATATTCTGCGTATTCTGCATATTGTAACTACACTTTCTCCTGCTGCATATTCTGCTGCTGCACATTCTGCATATTCTCGAATTCCAATTATCATCAGGTGATTGTTGTCTACCTTCTTATTTTGTTAGGAGACATTCATTGTGGATCCGAGGAGTCGAAAGAAGGTTTTATCTTCGATTGCATCGTGTTTGAGGACATTTAGGAAAACTCTAACCAATTACATATATGATCATAAGTCAGATCCTGAGATTCTCTCAAAACCACCTGAAACTTATAGTTTTCTTGAGCAAACACATTGGGATTCATTTGTCAAAAGGAGACTTGCTGACGGATTTGAGGTACATACAAGAACAAGCTTATTATTTTATTGTTAGTACTGAATATGGTGCAATTTCAGTATCATCTTATGTAACTTTACTTAACATATAACATTGGGCTTACCTTTTTCTTGGTGCTTTTGAAGGAGTTTCGTGATACGCAACGGGAGAGAAGAGCTTCCAATACATATGACCATAGAGTCGGTCGAATGGGGTACTCTGGTCTTCAAGAAAAAATTGTAAGTGTTTATAGAACTTATTACTCCTAAAACATATAATGTAAGTATGCACGTGGTTTCAGCATAAAGCACTATGTGTTGCTAACCAAGGGTTTTATATTGGTAGGTCGCTGAATCTCCAGTACCAGTTCAGAATATTGACAGGAGCTACATGTGGAAAAGGGCTCGTCAGAATAAAGATGGAGAGTATGATAACATTGGGATAAAGAAAAAAGCTGCACAAATTGTAAGGAAAATTATGTCGCACTACCTTAGAAGTTCTAAATGATAGAATGTGATATTATGTCTTACATACTACTGCATGTTACAGGATGAGATAACTAAAAATGTAGAAGATGGGACTATACAGACTGAAGGAAGTAATGACGTCCTTACAATGGCACTAGGGGGTAATGAAAAATCTGGTCGGGTAAGGGCTGTAGGAGGAAAGGTCACTCCAACCATCTACTTCCACTTGCCTAGACGAGGAAATCATTCTAGTTGTGAGGAGAAGCAAAGGAACTTACAACAAGCCATGTCTCAAATGCAAGTTCAACTTGATGCAATAAAACAACACATCCATCATACACCACACTCCGAAAATATTGGTTCAAACACATTAAGAAGTGACAATTTAGGTAGTCCAGAATTTGATACTTTTGCAATGGAAAGCAGGGTAAGAACCAAGGGTAATATGTCACCTCCGAACCCCACACCGAACCTGAAGAAGGTGAAATTCTTTATTGCCCCACATATTATTTTGTACTATTTTGTACACGGCGTCTAATTTCCAACATTTTTGTTATAGAGCAAGCCTTGTAGACTGGCTGTGGGATCCATTAATAACATTGTTGCTAATGGCACAATGTTTGAGAAACTTGGCCCTAATGAATTACTACATACAACACCGCTTGGGGAGGCGAATATGCGGGTGTCAATTGATGTTGTCAAAGTAAGAGAGGCCCTTCTTCCTATCCCTATCCCTGGAGAGGTGGCTACAGTAGGCGAGGCGGTTGGGTGTCATGTAGCATGGCCTAAAAACCTTATACTTTTTGCCCCTGAGGTATGTAGACATATCATTATGCCTCTTTTGTTGTCAAATTTGAATGACTTAACTACTAAATAATTGAATACTTTCGAAACTGTTTGGCTTAGGTTCCTTAAAAACAACCTGGCATGATTGGAAATGAGGTATAATGTGCTTTCTTAAAAGCATTTGAATTTCATTAAAATTCATTTATTCTAAAATTTCACTAATTTTCATTGATTGTCATAGAGCAAGCCTTGTAGATTGGCATTGGGATCCGTTAATAACATTGTTGCTCATGGCACAATGTTTTGGAAAAGTGGACCTAATGAAGAACTCCATTCAACACCGCTAGGGGAGGGTAATATGCGTGTTTCCATTGATGTTGTGAAAGTATTCGATGCCATTCTTCCTATTCCTATTCCTGGGGAGGCTACTACTGTAGGAGAGGCGGTGGGGTGTCACGTAGCATGGCCCAAAAACCTTATATATTTTGCCCCTGAGGTATATATAAATATCATAATGTTTTTTTCTTGTCATATATGAATTACATGGCCACTTATCAATTGTTATTGTTTGGAAATGTTTGCTAAGGTTGCTTCAAAAAAACCTGTCAGGATTGGAAATCAGGTACAATGTGCTTTCTTAAAAGCTTTGTTTTGTGATCTCTTTATTTAAATTAAGTTGGCTTACGTTGGTTTACTTGGGAAAATATTTCACTTAGAGAGCTTTAAAACATCATGGAGTGGTTGGCCATGGAGTTGTTGCCGATGAGGTAAAAAGTCACACCTTAGTCCATCTATTACTAGTTTTTTACAAACTAAAAGTAACTTATAGTTTTGCACTCTGCACAATATACATCCTAGGCGACTTCAAAAGATGTGGAATGGGAAAAGAATTTGGAGACCATTGGATTATTTGCTATATTTGTCGAGAACACCTCAAAAGAGGACGCTATGATAATTCCACTAGAGAAGGACATATTTGGCGATGAGGTTGAAGCTCATTTGCAAAAAGTTGACATGGAGTACATATGTCAAATGAAAGAAGTATATGGTACATGCATAATGCTATACATAAGGTAACAGTTATTAAATACATCTTTTAATGGCTGTATGAGTATGTAGAGGTTATTAATATCGTTTCCTTCATTGCCAAACAACTCTATAAGGGTATCAAGGCTTCCAATATGGATAGAAGATTTGTATTTGTTAACCCATGCCTCCTTAGTGGAAGAATGGTTGCTGAAGAATTGAAGCCTGGACTGCTTGCAAAGAGACTAGAAGATGTCAAAGAGGACCAATTACTTTTTGTTCCTTGCAATTTTGGGTAATTGTTCTAGCTCTTTACTTTTTTCCTGTCTTGTAGTGTTAATTACTTTCGATAATTTAGGCATTATGGTCATGCTAATTATGTCTTGTTTCATATTAGGTTCCATTGGGTGTTGTGCATCATTGATTTGTATTCCGAATCTTCTCCAATAGTGTACCTCATGGATTCAATTAATAAGGATTTCTCCTTATCGCTAAAAATTATGATTAACACGTAAGGTTTTTAAACATTGAGAATTATTATTTTAGTCATTTTCTTACAATATTTTGTTGTCTAAAAATTACATTTATTGCCTCCTTGACGAGCATTCTCAATCTATGACAAAGCCAAGGGAAGGAGGATTCGTGTTATTCCAGTTTTGAAAGTAGTTGAGGTATCATGTAGTCCCCTTCTTTTGGGTCTTTATGAAGTTTTTATTATGTTCTTTTCTAATAGAAATTGTTTTTATTTGCCTATAGTGCGCGAAACAACCTACCAACGTGGAATGTGGGTTCTATGTAATGAAGTACATGAAAGATGTGATTAAAGAAGAGAGGATCTTAAGAAGTGGAAATGTGAGACGTACATTTTAGCTTTCACTGCTATATATTGCTTTATGAGTAGAATTGTTACATTATAAGAACAATTTCTGAAATCTATTGCAGTTCAAAAGCAAAAGAACTTACACGCAAGCTGAAATTGATGAAGTGCGAGTTGAATGGATAAATTCTGTTGTGAACCAAGTATAATCAGCTCATACGGGTAAGTTTACTCTTCGTTTGTTTACGCGGCTTTGATCATGATATGCTTGTTGCTTATCCCCTTTGAGATGATATGCTTGCTGCTGTTTGTGTCTGCTGCTATTTATGTCTGATGAGGATAGTTGTAACTGCTGCTGTTGATGTTCTTGATAAGGCTGATTTGTTGTTGGAGATGATCCATTGGTTTGCCTCTTGGTGAAGCTTAGGCTTAGTCATCTATGATGTTAATATCAACAAGATGTATTGCTGCCCTTAGGACTGCTCTTAATGCCCTGTATGTGAAATTCTGTAGACTTCTCTCTCTAACGGTTTCAGATTCACCTCACGGGCCGGTCCCCAACGTGAAACGAGTTCTATACCCTCCGCATTTTCAAACTCCCAGACATACCCAAAGTCGTCCAATCATATTCTTCCACGTCGGAATCTTCTCCATCGAAAACTTTGTATCAGCAGTATAAATAACCTGACGGACCTGTTAGTAGTGGTCCACGAAACACTGGATTTTAACCGGAGAAGTCCAAATGTTGTGCATATATGCAGGACTTTTACATGTTTACTTGTTTCGCCATCCCCAATGTATCTGTTATTACTTTGATCCGAAAAACATGAACATCAATGATGCATAAACATCACTTTTATGGCGTCCCTCTGTAGCGTCCACCATAACTGAACCAGCTTAACAAATGTGCTAATATTGTTATTGGTCTTAGTTATTGCTTAAATGTCTTGGTGACACAAAGCTTAGTTATTAACTAGCTTCATAGTATGTTGAAGTTTGCTTGTATACATAATCAGATAATGTTGTATATGCACTTTACATTGCTGAAACTTGACTTATTTCAAAGCCTTTGGAAAACCTCGGCGTGAGGCAAAAACCCATTTATTTTCCTTATTATGGATACTTCTGTTCTCTCTCATTAGATCACAATTTTGTAACTTTGCAGTTCTATCAAGTCTATTCTAGTTTGACTGCAGGCTTCATTTCCTGTTATTACAACACCCCGATAAAACAAACCAACATTTGATAGTGGCTACAGTAGGCCATGCCACATGTTTTACATGCTTCTTTTTATGATTTTCTGAGAAGTGTGAGACTGAATCTTGGTCTGCATTTGTTGGCTTGAGATCCCAATGCTGCTGCTTGGTCTGCTTCTGTTTAGAAGCTGAATCTTTTTTTGGTTTTTTGCTTGCTGCTTCCTATTCTGTTTTGCTGCTGATTGGCTTGACCGTCGCTTGGGATTTATCTTTCTATCTTTGGGTCTGGGTTGCAGATATTAGGGGCCGTCGCTTGGGATTTATCTTTTTTGCTGCTGCTATTGGTGATTATGGTTTGAGTTCTGCTTTGGGAGATGATCTACTACATTGAAGGGAAATGAGGGTATCAGTATTGATGTGGATATGCTGCTGCTCATTTTGAGGTGCTGATTTGCAGCTTTCCGATGCTAGCTCTAGTATTGTTTTCTATTTGAGGGTATACTTGTGGCATCGACTTATCAGTATTGACTTATTTTGGTTAGTTTTATCGTTGTTATTCAAAGTTCTAGTTTGCTGCTATTGTGAAGGTTAATGGATACTGGTTCTCATATCCTATTGTTTTATGAAAATTTCTTGGTTAGATTAATTATTTGTTATGGTTTATGTTAATAGTTGCATTAGTGGAAAATGATCAGTGATCCGAGAATTGATTGCCAAATTCAAAAAATAAAATAAAATTTGTGATGCCTCTTTTAATCACGTTTTTTTGAGTGTGATGGTAAAGACATTTAATCACGTTTTTAGAGGAAAAATGAGATCTAAAACAATAAAAGAACATGCTAAACAATTTTCTATCTCAGTTTTGACCATAAACGATCACACTTTTTTGCCGTGATCTTTACTTACATATAACCACGCTTTTTCATGAAAACCGAGATAAAAAAAACCCAAAAAGAACGCAGGGAAGCAGTTTTCATCTCGCTTTTACCGGAAACGATCACACTTTTTTGCCGTGATTGATCTCTCTTTCCGTCACACTTTATAAGCGTGATAGAAAATACCCGACTTACAATCACACCCGGAGCCATCACGCTTTTGTGGGCGTGATGGAAAGCAAAACATCACGCTTAAAAAGCGTGATGTCTATGGTTTTTTGTAGTAGTGTTTTCTCGAGCTATATTATCGACTTACTCACAAATCTACGTGTGAATTTTTATTTACTTTGACGTCATACAATGATAAAGTATATACTAACATTAAAGAGAAATAAAATTGTATTCTTGCATGCGTTGAGCTGTCCTTGCATGCACCAATACCTAGGGCCGTATTGGATGCGAGATGAGTATTGGGGGATAAAATAATAAGGAGGGATAAGATAGCAAGGAGCCGATTGGATGAAGAATTATTTATAGGGGGATAAGTTATTGAGGGGGATAAGATAAAAGGGGGTATGATTTTTAGAGGGTTGACCCACATTGTTGTGATGTTCATGGATGGGGAATAAAAAAGTAGTTGGTTTGGATGGAATTTTAAAAAACCCAAAAATAATACCCCTCTATCACTCTAAGTCGGATCATTTTTGAAGGGGAGAAAATTTATCCCCCTGCATTTTTTTTATACCCAAACCATGCTAAATGTGTCACATCAAGCCTTATACCCCTCAAAAAAATTTACCTCTTCCTTAAACCCCATCCAAGTAAGGCCTAAGGAGTACTCGTATTATTTTGTAAGGGTGGACCCACATTGATGTGACATTTATGGAGGAGGGATTAAATAGTATCTAGTTTGGATAAATTTGTGATAAAGGGGGATAAGGTTGAATGGATGATGTAAAAATTTGCCAAATGACTTATTTGCCCTTGCGCATGGGTCATTATTAGATTTAACGATAAAATAAATACATAAATACAAGACATAATTAAATTAATTATACTTGTCAACAAATATAATATAATAATGTATTTTATTAATCATATTAAAATAAAAAAAATTGATTATTATTTTTTTATCATTCATTTGAATAATTATGCATACCACCTAATTTTAGCTATTTTTTTTCTCATTATGTGTTTTTTTACTTATATTAAATACAAAACTTATTAATTTTTCCTCATAAAAAATAATGGGAATTTTAATTAGGGATCCTGTACCAATATTACCATTATGACTCGATCCTATAAGATTTGAATCTTTATGATTTTATCCTGTAAATGGATTTTCGGACCATATTGCCCTTATTAATTATTTTAGGAGTATATATTATATTCTAATAATAAATTCTAATAGTAACTAATAGACCAAAAAATTCGGCCACGATCATCCTGTTTCCCATCCTCTTTTTCACGTCATAGGATGGAATCATATTAAGGGTTTATTTCCATACTTGTTTGATTTTTGAATTATAGCTATTTCATTTCCACAATCTAGGTGATTTTGAATTTCAAACTCTACAATCTTAAGCAAACTAATAACCCATGCCCATTTCAATACATCAACTGGAATCATTTTCGAGCCTTGGCCCCTTTACTCCTTCGGTGGTTTTAACTCATGCAAAAAATGTGTAGTAGGCCGTTCAATGTTTGCAAAATTAGCGTAGACTGTCATTGATATCCCATATATGGGGTTTTTTTTATGCTTGTCATATGTTGAACAACACAAACACAATGTAAAAATTAACTACATTTCACAAACAAACTTCGAGGAAGTCGGATGATTGTTTGACCATATTCCATTAAAGTTCTTATTGGCAAACATGGAGTTGTATGAAAAGGGCCATCACTAGTAAGCAAAAAACCACACATATGAACATGATTTATTAGTATACCACCAAAACAACATATTTTCCACCATTCAAACGGGTAGTGGACGAGTCCTACACAGAGAATCACCACTACCTACAAAATGGAAGATTATTCTAGACAACTAGCATAATTTATTAGGATACCACACAATGCCCACTTAACTGTACATTAAACATTGTAAATCAGTGAATCATAAATTCAGTCTAAAAAACCATGACAAATCAATAATCTATGTCGTAATAAACACAAACACGATAGACTAGCATGATTTATTAGGATACCACAATGCCCACTTAACCGTGCATTAAACATTGGAAATCAGTAAATCATAAATTCAGTCTAAAAAACCATGGCAAACCAATAATCCATGTCGTAATAAACACAAACACAGTAGACTGCCAAGCACATAGTATAGGGAAAAGCATATTGTCCTATCTCATTGGTTTAACATGCTTCATTATTCACCCATATGCTGTCGAGAGGTCCACGAGTGCAGCTCATCATTCAGAAATGCGTGAATAATATTAGCACACATTATCAATTTTACAATTTTAAGCCTTGGCCCCGTTACTCCTTCGGTGGTTATAACTCCTGCAAAAAACTTATAGTGTACCATTAAATATTTGCAAAATTAGGGTAGACTGTCATTGATACCCCATATATGGGGTTTTTATGCTTGTCGTATGTGAAACAACATAAACACGGTGTAAAAATTAACCACATTTCACAAACAAACTTCGAGGAAGTCGGATGATTGTTTGACCATATTGCGATAAAGTTCTTATTGGCAAACATGGAGTTGAACGAAAAGGGCCAACACTAGTAAGCAAAATCACACACATAAGAACATGATTTATTAGTATACCACCAAAACAACATATTTTCCACCATTCAAATGGGTAGTGGACGTGTCCTACAAAGATAATCACCATTATCTACAAAATGGAAGATTATCTAGACAACTAGCATGATTTATTAGGATACCACAATGCCCACTTAACCGTACATTAAACATTGGAAATTAGTAAATCATAAATTCAGTCTAAAAAACCATGGCAAATCAATAATCCATGTCGAACTAACTACACCCTTAAACATGGTACATCAAAAATCCATGTCGAACATTACTATAATAATGCTTGTTGGTATTCAATTACGGAGGATAACAAATGAACCTGATTTATTAGTTTACCACATCGATTGCGAAACAGTACAATAAACATTAGATATTAATAAACCATGTTAATGTTGTAACCAAAAATCAGTGCCCAATTTTTGCAACTGAAATCCTTGCAAAATTGGTAGGAAAAAAGTATATAAATTGAAATGGAAATCAATATTCTATGAAAAACTTTCATGCTACCAATTCCCTACAAATGGGAATCATTCAACAATCCATAAACATGGAAAATCAATAATCCATGGTCTTTCGCGTGATATAAAACAAGTGTTCAAATAACAACCTTGATGGAAAGAGAACAAATTGGGTGCTGTGGACGGCCCACCGAGATTGTTCGAAAAGATTGTGATTGTTAGAGTCGCCACCCGGATTTGAGGTCCGAATCCGAGAAACCGATAAAATATGACTCATTACCCATAGAAAGAGATTTTACTGATCATGACGGAACCACAGATTTCTCGGATTCGGGGGTTTGGTTACGAGAGGGGAAGGGTTTTACGGCACCCCTCTCGCCCGGTCCGTGAACCGGTCTCTACTCAACATTTTGTGGGATTTTGGAAATGTTTAAAATTTGATTTATTCACATAAATGGGAATCGGGGATGGGAATCACATAGCAACAAAACATGCAAGAGATGCGATTTTACTGTGGATGCTTGTGCGTGCAATCTACATGGATGATGAACATGATACTACAAATATTCACAGAAATAAATTACAATAGAAATCGTACAATAACCCAAGAAATCATGGACATGAGACTTATTAAACTGTTTGCAATCTGGATTCCAGAATGGGGATTGAGCGCTCAAGGGTGGTGACTTGAGCGCTCAACCCTCATTCCACCCGAACATTTTCCTTGTTGGTTTTTGATATTTGATGCTGCTTTAAGACTTAAATACATCACAGAAAGATCACACAAGCATCACCTCTCTTTAAAAATCACCAGAAAATGCTTAAAACAAACTTGCTTTAGAACCAGCTTGAGCGCTCAAGGCTCATGGGTTGAGCGCTCAAACCAATTCTGCAAAACAGAGGGATCCAGACCACAAACACTATACTGACAACCCATACACACTAACAAAGAATTAAACCATAAGCTATCACCCAAATTGCTTGAGAATTGCAAGCAAGGCCAAGAACAGCTTGAGCGCTCAAAGATCTGACCTTGAGCGCTCAAGCCATAACATGGCTTTCCACTGTTTAACCTTTAAACTGATTTTACTACTTCCTCAAGACCACCAAAGGCATAAATAAAGTTTCAAAATGACAGACAACCACTGTTTTGCAATCAAACATGAGAAATTTGAAGTTTTTTGATGTTTAATCACTATGAAATGGTTAATTTACATTCATGCATGTAATTTTGTTGTGGAAATAAACTGTTTTGAAAGCTACATGAACACAATTAACTTCTAGACAATGATCAAACCAAAAGAAAGCTCAGATGTTAGCAAAACAGGGGCCTGTTCAAAACTGGGCTTGAGCGCTCAAGGCCAGAGGCTTGAGCGCTCAAACCTGCTGTAACTGCAAATTTGAAAAAGGTTTTTAAGCAACTTTCAGGCCTTTGTGAGTTCAATGCAAGTATAGAGAACTTGCTTAAACTCACTAGCCTTCCTCAGAAAGATCAAAACAGTGAGTTCATCACATGTTTTTACTACCTTTTGGAAAATGTTTGAGACTTGAGCTTGATTCTGGACTTTGAGAGGTTGATTATGGATGTTCTTGGCTTGTATTCTGTACGAATTGGACAATGTAGGTGGTTGACAGATGATCAAGGGTCGAATTTCTGGGTTTTGTGGATGGTATTGTAGGTGGTTTTAATGGTAGAAGGATGGTTTTGAAGAGAGAGAGAGAGAGGAGTGGTTTTTTTGGTAGAAACTGAGGGTAAGGAGTGGTTCAATTCGTCCCTCAAACCAGGGGGCAATGGGTGGTTTTATAGAGTGAGTGGGAGGGAAGAAAGGAGAGAGAGAGAAGTGGGTTTATGTATTTGGGAGCATTTCAGGCGTATTTTAGGACTTAGTGGGGTGTATTATACGTATAGGGATCGTATAAGATCAACCACAGACGCTCCCATGCAGGAAATCTCATGATGAGATACTCTGCAAGTTGCTGACTGGACGGGGGTTGAGCGCTCAAGGCTGTGGACTTGAGCGCTCAAGGTGCTCCTCAGGGGTTTGAGCGCTCAAAGCCATGGGCTTGAGCGCTCAAGGCTATGGATGGCAGATTGATGGTTTGGCTTGGTTCAACAATGCTTGGGTTGGTTTGGCACATTTTGATTGCTTGGGTAGTGTTTGGTTGGTTTTGGTCAAACTCAAATCATTTTCACCAGTTCCAGGTAGTCGCGATTGATCCGTTTCATCATCGGAGATGCACGAGCGTATCTCGGGTTCAAAATTGGGGTGTCTACAGGTGCAAATATGATTTTAAACCCTACGGACTAAATGAACACAAAAACTACAACCGTAAAAAAAAAAAAACAATAAAAAAACAAATTAATATTCGTTCCAGATCAAACATGGAGTTGAAATTTCTATCGATTTGAAGGCAAAAAAGGGAAAAACATGGACGATTGTGGATTGATAAAAACAACTTACAAGCCATGGCTGGAGCGCCTATGTTGTCCACTGGTTAGGGGTTTTCTCCGGTGATGAACTCGCCTTGTACGTTGTACGTTCCGCCATTATGTTCTTCTTACCAACCGCCGTGTCACCACCAGGCTAGGGTTATTCTCCGTCGAACCAAATATGGGTAATGGGTTAGTGGGTTTTGGGTAATGAGATGGTGGGGTTTCTAGAAATCTCTGAGAATGGGATGGTGGAATGGGTCAATTTGTGTAATGGGAGATTTTCTCCTCGTAAATTTAGGAATTTGGGAGGTTGGGATGGGGTATGGGATGGTTTTGGGGATGAGTTTTTTTTAGTAACCGTCCGAAAAAATAGAAAGGGAAAGGTTAGGGGAAGTTGGAAATGGCACGTAACTGGTATATGAGATAATTAAAGTATGGGAGTCTTTTGGGATGTTTCACAGGACTATTCATTTTTCTAAATCTATTAATATATTCTTGTAATTTATGAAAGGGCTTTTTGGGTATTTTTTAAATGTCAGGATGGAATCATAACTATTCAAAACGTCTAGGATGGGATCATAAAGATCTTATTTGTATAGGATGTCTAATTAACTTTAATTTTAATAAATTTATATAAAATAAAAATTAATACATGTTAAAAAAAATTTAATTTTTTTTGGAATATACCACCTAATATGTTTCAATTATTTGTACTTTACATATTAATTTCGTAATTTTTATGCTATACCCCACGGATGTCAAATTCGAAAGTATAAAAGTTTTCAAAAAAATTTGTATCGAATTAAAGATCTCTATTAATAGTTTAATTTGGTGCAAACAATAGTTTAATTTGGTGCAAACAAAAATAGAAAATTATATGCACAAGTACTTTATTTTTTGATCCGAAGGATATTGCAAAACAACTCAACAAGCCAACAAGCCGACAATGCAAAGTTCTAAAGTATAATTTTTTTTGAAATTTTTAATTAATAGTTTCATTTGGAACAAACAAAAATAAAAAAATTATGCGAGGAAGTACTTTATTTTTTGTCCGAAGAAAATTACATAGGTAGGGTATTTGGAATGTGAGAGACATGGGTCACCCCTGTTATGATTTAGTACCCCTGCAGGGTATTGATGGTTACTAATCCGAGTTGGAGATAAATCGTACCCCTACACACAAAAATTTCCAAACCAAGTATTAAGAGGTGGGACCAAGATAAAGGGAGAGGGATGAGTAATACGCCTTCCTCATCCTCCAGCCAATCGGGGCCTAGGGAGTGGATGAATGATACTTTAATTACTTGTGTACCTGTTTACATATAAAATTAACAAATCCAATAATTGATTGACACGTAATAAAAAATGCCAAACGTTGGCAATTATCTGTCGATGAAGATACATTGGATTAAAAAAATACATTGGAGTAAATACGATGTCGTATTGTCTCTTAAAATCAAAAAGCGGTTATTGGCAGTTACAAGTCAAGGATAAAATAGAAACTGGCTTCGAAGCCATGATGTTAACTGCTGAACACGTAAACTCCACGTGTAAACTTGTGAAACGGAATAGATAGCAGTTAGAACACGTGGAGTATTTCTTGAGAGGCAGTTATTTCCTTAACTCGTAATCATTTGAGTTAGTGTAAAGTAACTGTGCAGATTCAAAATAAAAACTTATGGAAGAAGAATTGGAAGAATTCAAATTCAGACGTGGAAGAGGGAAGAAACTGCCAACTCGAAGAGTAGAAGTTAGAGTTCGAAGCAAGCCAAGTTCAAATTCATTAAGCGGGAAGTTCAACTACAAGCAGCATCTATAAATAGAAGAAATTGAAGAGTGAAAAGCCCCCGGACAAATCTTCAACAAATAGCTATCAAAAAACTGATGCTTGGTTTGTTCATTGGCAAAGAAGTTTAGGATTTCGAACTCAGTTCGAAGTAGATTAGGAAGTAGATTAGGAAGTAGTTAGGATTAATCTCGATTGTTCTTGTAACAATCACCTGTTCGAAGTTCTTGTTCTTGTATTTGAAGTTAGAGGCAATTTCGAAGTAAGTTTACCTTTGATTTATCAATCGAAGTATCTTGTTTCTTTGTTGTTCTTTGATTTCCTAAGTATATTGGTTTGTATTTCTTCACTTGTTAAGAAAAAATCCTCTTAATTGAGGTAATTGAACCAACACAACACAATCGCCTGATTATATTTGGTTTTTCCAAACTTAATCTGAGGGAGGAGATTGAAACTCTCTCTGGCACGCTCGCACTCGATTATTTTGCTATAAAGAAGTAAAAGAACCACGAAACATTTTTTGGCACGCCCAATGGGACACCTGAAAGTGTTGAATAGCTCCAAAACTTAGGAAGCAAGCAGATGATTCTCAGGTTGGCCAAACGCCAGAAGATGAGAATAATGTTAATTCTAAAGAGACTGAACAAGTTGAAGGCCTTCAAACAGGCCCAGAAACTCGTACTGGTCAAGACTTAAATGTGGGAATTGGCCAAACTTCTCGAATGAATACTAGGAATAATAAAACTGTACACGTTGATGACCCAAAGAATCCAGAAGTTGGAGGAAATGTGTCATTTAGTCAGTTTGCTGAAATGATTGCTACATTTAAAGAACTGGCTCAAACCCAGAAGCTTATGTTACAAAAATTGGAAGAGCAATCAGGGCTTAGGAATGATCCTTTACCTTCATTTGAGATGGATAGAGGAGAGGCTAGCACAAGCAAATTTAAGTCAAGGCCTGGAAAAGAGCCTATAAATGTAGATGATATACTAGAATCTTGGTATGAACCCGCAAAAACTCGTGATTATCAAACTCCTAAACCTAAGAAAGTGTACAAGCAGAACACTAATGTCCCGTTCGAACCAAACTTAGATGGTTTAAATGAAGGGAAGGGTTTTAGGAACAATGATTACGGTTTTGATGAGTATATTTTTACTCCTATAAATCATTTTAATGAGAGGGATAGGACGAGTTCAAAGAGGCCTAATCCAGAGATTGGGATTCCTAAATATTCAGGAATACCAGAGATGAGAAGGGTACATTCGAACTAGCTTTATGAACCTTATGCAAGGCAGGAAGGAGATTTCAAGCAAACTAGGCCTCTTGATGATCCTTTTCAGAAGTTTCCAGAAGACCTCATGCCTAGAAATGTCGCTGGGGAACCACTTGTTAATTCAAGAGTACCTCTAGGGGAACACCCAACCCTTCGAGATGAAGTATTAGGCCTCATGCAAGAAGTTTATGGACCTCTAAACCGAGGGGTACAAACTCAAATTTATAGAAAGCCCTATCCAGAATGGATAGATAGACAGTTCGAAGTCCCTAGGGGGTTTAAAATCCCAGACTTTACTTTATTCCATGGGGATGGAAAACAATCAACAACTGAACATATTGCTAGGTTTACAGCTCAATGTAAAGAATTAGGCAATAATGGGTTCATTAAGTTGAAATTGTTTTCTAATTCCTTGACAGGGACAGCCTTTGAATGGTACTCTAATTTGACACCAGAGTCAGTTCCAAATTGGCAAAGGATGGAAGAATTATTCCATGCACAATTTTATCAAACTGAACCTGAAGTCACTATGGCTGATTTAGCATGATTAAAGCAAAAGCCTGATGAAAAGGCTGCTCAATTTATTGCTAGGTTTAAAAAGGCTAGAAACAAATGCAAACTTCAACTACCAGAAGTTGAATTTGTTAGAATAGCACAAGATGGCTTAAGTAGAGAGCTTAGGAAGAAGTTTGATTCTACTGAATTTAGGGATTTGGTTGATTTAACTTACAAAGCTTCTAGATATGAATCTTTGCTAGAAGAAGATATTGACAGGAATAACTCTTCTTATTCAACCTATTATAAAGACTCCACTTATGAAATCGATGCTGCTAAAATTGTTGAACATGACCCTTGTGTGTGTGAATGTCTAGTTCGAAAGGATTCTTCTATAGCACCAAGGACCAATAAGAAAGCAGTTAGCAAAGTATATTCATTTGATGTTGCAAAAGCAGATGAAATTTTTGATTACCTTTTAAAGAAAAAGTTTATCAAACTTCCTGAAAATGTTAAACTTCCAACTTTGGAAGAAACAAAAGGAAAGAATTATTGCAAATGGCATGCTTCTTGGACTCATTCAACTAAAAATTGTAATGTTTTCCGTGACAGGATTCAAGAGCAAATTAAGAAAGGAAGGATCATGTTTCCAGAAAAGACTATGGGAATAGATACAGATCCATTTTCAAAGATTGAAGAAGTGACTGCCAATACCAATGTGCCAACTTTTTTGGCTAAGACAGTTTAGGAGGTATGGCAAAACAGGCGAGTTCATGTTGGGATGAACTCTGTACAATTTGGAAGAGGAAAGCCAAAGATTGGCCAACTTCGAAGTGACGATGGGAAGACTTACAAGCAAAATTATGCATCAGGAAGTTATTCTAGAAAGGGTTTTAAGCAATCTCATCTTCCCATGCTTGAAGCATCCTTCTTGGAATGTTTATGCATGGAATGCAGGGCTAATTATTTGATTTTTAAAGATTTGGATCGACAGGGGGTTGATTTCTTTCCAAAAAGGATGGAAAGAAAGGCCTTGGACCAAAATAATGAAAGAAAACCCTGGATAAGCCCAAATCATGGAAAAATGAGAAGCCTTGGTCAATGACAAAGAGAAATGTACCTTCCAGTCCAGTTCCACCTGCTTCGAAGAGAGATTATCCTCCTTCAAAGAGGGTTAACACTGGAAAGGTTCCAATGGACCAAGAAAGTGAAGGACATGGAGAACAGTTCACTTTGGTGAAAGGAGTACCTAATTGGTTTTTGAAGAAAGTCAAACTAGAACTCTTCCAAGGGTACAAAACTCCTCCTAAAATTGGAAACAAAATGGTCAAACCTCCAAATACTCCTACTGGTCAATGGGTAGTGATTAGAGATCCAAAGACCAAGACGCCTCAAATGATTCCTATGTTGACAAGAACTCAGAAGAGGAAACTGCAAAGGAGGTATACTAATTTCCAAATGGAAGAATATGCCTCTAAAGAAAATCATAATGGGGGTGATAAGTTCAATCCGAGGTTTAATAGACTTCGAAGAGAAGATTCTGAAGAATCTCTTCGAAGAGGATTTACTCAATCAGAAAGGGAAACACTGGAAAGTTTAGCTGTAAGAATGGACGGTGAAGTACCTCAAAACAGTCCAGCTTCACCAAATTTCTTGGCAAGCTATCAATCTGGCTTATTAGAGGCCATGATAGTGGAACAGGAAGAAGGCGGAGGAATGAACTTATCTCCTGTTGAAACATTCTCCCCCATGGAAATTTCTATAGTAGAATTGTCTGGAAAAGTAAACACAGCAGAAGATGGATCGGAGTTGCCAGTACAGGAAAAAAGGACCATTCAGTTTGGAACCTTACCTGAAGTACAAATCAATACGGTTGCTCCTTCGTTCGCAAACTTTGGACCTTTTGGACCAGACTACTCACCAGTTCGAAGGGCATTACAACCAACGGTTGCCCCTATGGAAGTCATTGATGTATCAAGTGATGATGAATATGACCTTACATATGATAATGGTTGGAATGATGGTTGGGGAGCCTTAATTTCGAAGATCCAAAAGGAAGAAGAGGAAAAAGATTTCATGATCATGGCTAATGCTATGGAAGAGCCAGAAGTGACATCTAAGGAAAGAGCAGTGTTTGTTCCAGAGACAGAAACTGATTCTGAGTATCCTTTGATTGTTGATTTGAATTGTGCTGATATTTCTTATCCTTTCAAATCACCTTCGAATGATATGAGGCACCATTTGAAACCATTATACATATCTGCATTGTTTGATGGGATGTTGGTAAACAGAGTTTTAGTTGATAATGGTGCAGCAGTAAACATTCTGCCTTCAAGGACTTTGAAGAAGTTGGGGAAAGAAAAGGTTCGATTGATCCCAACAAGCACATCCATTGCTGAGTTTACTGGTGAAAGTAAAAGTCCTAAAGGAATTGTTTCTATACGCCTGAAAGTTGGCCAAGTAGAGACTGATACAGCCTTCTTTGTGGTGGATACCTTTACAAGTAAGTATAATGCTTTACTTGGTAGGGATTGGATTCATGTTAATGGCTGTATTCCATCTTCTATGCATCAATCCTTGATGATTGTGAAGTATGAAGATGGGAAAGGAGTGGGGGTCGAAGAAGTTAAAGCAGACCCACATCCCTTCAGTACTTCAGCAAATTGTGCAGAGGCTGAAATGTACAAACCTGAAATCATTCCTCTGAGTGAAATTGCACTACCTGCCACCCCTCCATCCAATGTATTGGAAATCGGAGAATTGGAAGAGTTAAAATCTAAGCTTAAACAAGCAGTTGATTATGAATCAGACAATCCACCAGATGAGGCTACTTGGATGTGAGTCCAAGACAGAGTTCGAAGAGGCCAACTCACTGGCCTTAGTTAAATTTATGGCTCTAGAAGTAGAGCAGAAGTTACAGGAAACAAATGATTGGGAAGAATTATTGACTGAGAAATCTGACTGGGGGTTGAAGCCAATCAAATTCGAAGAAGCCTTTATAAGTCATGTCGATTCCCAAGATCCTTTAGAAGGAGTGGAAGTTGATTCAGAAAAGAATGTATAAAAGCACCAGCTTGCTCAGAGTTAGTACATTGAAGAGTTTCACAAGCCCATAAGAAGTTTTTGTAAGGAATGTCCTCTTCAAGAATACTTATCTCTAGAAAAGCAAAAGCAGCCAACAGTTCTTTGGCTTTAATAGAATCAGATTGCGGATAGAGAGAATAAGAATAATCAGCATGAAAAATAGTAGGATCGAATTTGATATTCTTTAACTCTTCAAACCAATCTGGGTCTTCTGGAAGAGTTCGAAGAGAAAGATTAGCAGGATCAACAAAATTTCCTTCAAAATAAGGCCTTCGAACCTCGTTTAACCAATATATAAATTGGTTACCAGCTCTCTGCTTAAGTTCACCATAGCCAGCAAAGCCTGATCTCTCATCTTCATGGACTTTAAAGAAAGCAGGAGTGAGACAAGTGGCAATAAGGCTGTCAAACATTATTATATTGGGATCACGTTGGATAAAATGAGACAGATACCTACTCATAGCCAATGAGCGATATTTGCTCCAACCTCTATAGCCAGCAGGATCATCCATCTTTACCACTACTATTTCAGATGGTAAACCCCATAGAAAAGGCTTAGGAGTTGGAGGAGTTGGAGGATTCCATGGATCAATAGGCTCAGAATCTTCCTCTTGAACCACCACATAAGAGCGGTCCCTTCGAATCTCACCAATGATTGGTGTGACGGTATTTCTAGTATCAACAGGAATTGGGTCATTAAGAACCAAGTTTTCAAAGGCACTTTGGGTGTTGGAAACTTCAGCCATGGTTTAGTTGAGATAAAAGTCAATTTACAACGAAGAATGGTGATTAATTTTTACCAATAATTAAGCTCTTTTTATAGGCAAATTTTAAGTAGGAAACAATTCAAATTCCTGAAGATGGGGAACGTGCAGATTAACTGCCCATTACCCATCAATTCCTCATTGGAAACGTGTAAGCTGCTCAAGATCACTTTGAATAACTTCCTCTTTTGAAGTTTATATGAAGTCGAAGCGGCAAAAGACACATTAACACTCATTCAAATTCCTTGAACAACGATGTTAATGTGGGGGGTATGTTTACATATAAAATTAACAAATCCAATAATTGATTGACACGTAATCAAAAATGCCAAACGTTGGCAATTATCTGTCGATGAAGATACATTGGATTAAAAAAATACATTGGAGTAAATACGATGTCGTATTGTCTCTTAAAATCAAAAAGCGGTTATTGGCAGTTACAAGTCAAGGATAAAATAGAAACTGGCTTCGAAGCCATGATGTTAACTGCTGAACACGTAAACTCCACGTGTAAACTTGTGAAACGGAATAGATAGCAGTTAGAACACGTGGAGTATTTCTTGAGAGGCAGTTATTTCCTTAACTCGTAATCATTTGAGTTAGTGTAAAGTAACTATGCAGATTCAAAATAAAAACTTATGGAAGAAGAATTGGAAGAATTCAAATTCAGACGTGGAAGAGGGAAGAAACTGCCAACTCGAAGAGTAGAAGTTAGGGTTCGAAGCAAGCCAAGTTCAAATTCATTAAGCGGGAAGTTCAACTACAAGCAGCGTCTATAAATAGAAGAAATTGAAGAGTGAAAAGCCCCCGGACAAATCTTCAACAAACAGCTATCAAAAAACTGATGCTTGGTTTGTTCATTGGCAAAGTAGTTTAGGATTTCGAACTCAGTTCGAAGTAGATTAGGAAGTAGATTAGGAAGTAGTTAGGATTAATCTCGATTGTTCTTGTAACAATCACCTGTTCGAAGTTCTTGTTCTTGTATTTGAAGTTAGAGGCAATTTCGAAGTAAGTTTACCTTTGATTTATCAATCGAAGTATCTTGTTTCTTTGTTGTTCTTTGATTTCCTAAGTATATTGGTTTGTATTTCTTCACTTGTTAAGAAAAAATCCTCTTAATTGAGGTAATTGAACCAACACAACACAATCGCCTGATTATATTTGATTTTTCCAAACTTAATCTGAGGGAGGAGATTGAAACTCTCTCTGGCACGCTCACACTCGATTATTTTGCTATAAAGAAGTAAAAGAACCACGAAACAGTACCTCAAGAAGGACCTATTAATTATGGCATTCTACACGAGTATCTAAATACTTGATTCAACATAGGATATATCTTGTAGTGGGCAGCAGGACATTATTTCAGTCCATATTTTACAGGTTTTTTTTATTTTTTTATGGAAAAAAAAAATCTAATTAACCTACAAACAGAGCAAAAAGGAGAGGTGTTTTATAAGGAGTGAAAGTAATAAAGCACATTAATTATGGGGTTGCTCTAGTTATTTTGAGGCTTGCAAGCGTAGTTGATTCAAAATTAATACCTATCTAGGGGCGCTAGTATAATTCGTTTTGTATAAATAAGAAATGTAAAAGAATGATGGCGGTATTAGTAAAAGGTTCAAAAATCTAGGGCGGCACGAAACCCTCCTGGGATTTTAGTAGTGGTCTGGATGCCTATACTTGGGATATCTAGCCTTTTTTTATTTTTATTTTTATTTTATAGCTTTCTAACCCTTTGATTAAGAGGCCGTTTGGCCGCCTGTTTTTCGGTTTTTCAATTTCTCTTTTTTGCATTCTGGGTGTTTGGCCGACACACCCAGAAGTTGTTTTACCAAAAACTGTTTTTCCGTTTTTGAAGATAGAAGCCAAAAATAAAAAATAGGTTAGGAGCTGTTTTTTGATTTCTACTTCTCCTTTTCCCTTTCCAAAACACATTCTGCACATTTCTCCCAAACACTCCTCTCACATCCAAAACTCATTCTGACCAAAAACCAAAAAACCAAAAAGCCAAAAAGTCAAAAATCAAAAGCTAAAAAGTAGGCTCACAAACACCCCCCTAAGGACGGATGCAACTGCTATGGTATTATTTTGCGTACCTGTATTTCTTAGAACCAATAAAACTATTACTTTTGTCATTTTGGGGGAAAAAGAAAAAGACTTTAACTCTCCAGTGATCAAGAATTTGGGTTACGGCTATGGGTATCCACCGGAAAAGTCAACAAGTACTCTAAAAAATTACAAAAATGATAAAGACACATCCTTTCAGTCACATTCTATCACATTCTCACTCACATGTGGGTGTGAAACCACCCATATATAAATGAGGGTGTGGTAGAGTGCGGCTGAAAGGGTGTGTCTGTATCATTATTCAAAAAATTATACTCATTGAATCACTTTCTAAACAAGTCATTCCGTGACTTTACAGTAGATCTTGTGCTTGTAGTGTTTCATTGCACCAACTCGTCACTGATTCCTATTGTTTTTAACTTAGACGACAAACAGTTTATTAAAAATAAAAGTTAGCTAGCTCAACACAGAGTTTAAAGTTCATGTCATTTTCCAACTTTTTAGATCCAGGCTTACATACTAGTACTACAGTAGTTCAGTCCAAATCACCCCGAAGCGGACCGAACCGAACCGGTTACACCCCTAGTACTACTCCGTCTCCGTGTGTATATATAGTATATTTGAAAAAAACTACTATGAAAAGCTGATTTATTTATATTTATTTATGATGGAAAGAAGGCGCAAAGGAAGCTGTTAATGAAATGCAAAATCCATGCAACTTGTGACACGTGGGACTTTTGCATGCACGGATACCTAAAACTATCATCACTTCAAAATTTTCTTATTAAGACTATATAACTAATCATGAGACATTATTTTAGAGTATTGTAGTGAGCCAGGAACATTCGTGGAAGCACGGATAATCTGTTTTTAATTAAATGAAAAATGGAGAAAATAATTAGCAGTTAAATACTACGAATTAGTGATAAGTCAAAACCACCTATTACTAGTAATTTATTACTAAAAGCCAGCTGGTATTGTCCACTTTGACAAAAAATATATCATCAATAAAAAAAACAAAGTCTAACGCACAATGCTTTGCAAACTAATTAATTTTTGTTTCACCAAGATTAAGGAATTCCCCATATAGCGGAGCGGAAAGCCCCCTTGACATTTAGATCTAGTCATTTACTATAAACATTACTTCTGACTAAATTTACAAGATTAATGTTGTTTAGCTAAGGTCAACGAGGGTGTCGCGTCATATCGCTATCCGTGTTAGAATTCTCTCAATACTACTCCTATATGCGTGTCAAGTTTGTGTAATACAACTGGTTGAACCCGAACATGATTTGTTTAATGGCTTTGTGTGTATTTGATTCTAATAAAAAAAATTCCATCCAGTTAAAAAAAATTAATTAAAAAAAAAAAAGTCAACTCCCGTTCCTCTAAAATTTAGTAGCAGAAGTTATCCCAAGTAATATTAGCTTGCAACATCCAAAATTGACACCCCTAAAAGTTAGGACGCGGGGACGCTGCTGTGCAGTATCATAGCCGTCCACAAGCGGTTTCAACGGTTCGGATTGCAAACAAACTATTCGCGCCAATGGTTAATTATTCGCGCAAATAGTTTGCTTGAGATCTGAACCGTTTATCCAAGTAATAGATGACCCGGATTCTGCGCAATAGCTCCCCATGTAAAAGTTAAGCGTGTGGGGGAATACGAGAATTCCCAAAACTAGCTAGTAGTAGTTGTTTTGATTGATTACGTGAAAAGTAATAAGTTAGCTTGCTTACAAAATACATTTATGTTCCCCTGTTGACTAGTTTACAAACGGACTTCGTGGGAAAACATCAGCGACTTTTTATTATTTAATAGTAATACACAAATATATATATATACACCGGTGATCCAGTCAAGTATCCCGGATTGAAGGTTTTTTGGTGTTTTGAAGGTTTTAAAAATTGTTTTTGCATAATCCGAACCGTCCAATTTGTTTAAAACGTGTTTTTAATGGTCCCCTCAAGAAATCATAAAAAAAAATGACCGGGAAGGGCTTGATCCAAGCATTTTTTTACAAAAATTGTACATATATAGTTTTATGAAAAACTGCTTAGATCAAGCCCTTCCCGGTATTTTTTTTGGATGATTTCTCGCGGGGACCCTTGAAAACATGTTTTAAACACATTGGACGGTTCGGATCATGAAAATTTGGTCCGGAACTATGAGTCCCGGACTTAGGGATCCCGGACTAGATCGGGACTCTATATATATATAGGGAAATCTTCTAGTCCAAACCCTCCCGAGAATAAGAAAAAATGATTTTTTTTGTTTAGCAAATTATTTTTGGAAAATCCGAACCGTCCAATGTGTTCAGAAGGTGTTTTCGAGGGTCTACGCCGGAAATCTTCAAAAAAAATAATCGGGAAGGGCTTGATCCAAGCAGTTTTTCACAAAAACTGTAAAACGCGTAGATACTTGAAAACACCTTCTGAACACATTGGACGGATCGGATCGTCAAAAAAATGCTCGGATCACGGAGGTCCGGAAGTCCGGAGTCCGGACTAGAAGTGGAACCTATATATATATATAGAGGAACTCTCTAGTCCGGGACTAGAGAGTCCGGAACTCATAGTTCCGGATCAAATTTTCATGATCCGAACCATCCAATGTGTTCAAAAGGTGTTTTCCAAGGCCCACGCGGGAAATCTTCAAAAAAAAAAACCGGGAAGGGCTTGATCCACGCAATTTTGTAAATATGCAGTTTTTGCGAAAAATTGCGTGGATCAAGCCCTTCCCAGTATTTTTTTTTGAAGATTTCCCGCGTATGCCTTGGAAAACACCTTTTGAACACATTAGACGGCTCGGATCGTCAAAAAAATATCGGGAAGGGCTTCAAAACGCTTCAATCCGGGATTTCCGGGATCCCGGACTGGAGCCTCCCCGTATATATATATATATATACACTGGTGATCCAGTCAAGGATCCCGGATTGAAGGTTTTTGAGTGTTTTGAAGGTTTGAAAAGATGTTTTTGCATGATCCGAGCCGTCCAATGTGTTCAAAAGGTGTTTTCCAAGGTCCACGTGGGAAATCTGCAAAAAAAAAATACCGGGAAGGGCTTGATCCACGCAATTTTTCGCAAAAACTGTATATTTACAGTTTTGCGAAAAACTGTTTGGATCAAGTCCTTCCCGGAATTGTTTTTTGATGATTTCCCACGTAGACCCTTGTAAACAACTTTTGAACATATTGTACGGTTCGGATCATGAAAATTTGATCCAGAGCTATGAGTTCCGGACTTAGGGATCCCGTATATATATGTATATGTATATGTGTATATGGATGGCTGGTTGAGAAATTCAAAACAAAGATCTAGGATCCAGCGTTTTCACTTTCCGTAAAATTTGAAACATCATCACCGAACGGAGACAAAGATGAACGAGCTGCTTTAATCTAACAAATTGCATGGGTCCTGAATAGGCAGCCAAGGGCTGGGAGGTGCCCAGGCCTCCACACTTCTTATGGAAAAATAATCCTCATCTTTTTAATACTATATATATAAAGATATAGATAGATAACTATATATAACTCGTAATAGATGTATACTCCTGCTGACATAGAACAAACCCGACGAGGAATTTCATGTCTCTTAGAAAACTGTGATAACATTGCATATTTTCTTCTTCTTCTTCTTTTTATTTCTTGAGCAAGGAATAGAGAGATATTTAACTTTGAATTTTTTTCCGTTACAACTCGGTCCTCCAGAAATCTTAATCCTAGTTTCGCCACTGCTGAATTCAACCCAAAACTACAATTGCACAAGAAAAAATCAAGTAAACCGCACATGCAAAAAGAAAAAACGAAACAAACGTAATTTTTTAATTTAATCTGTCCACGAGCACTCACACCAGTTTTTTTTAGATGGAAAAAATAACATGATATGTTTGTAAGGATAATTAACAAAGTTTAAAAGGAACCATCATTATTGCTCGATGGAGAGCATTCCAACTATGTTTGAGTCTTTGACACTTATCCATCCATCAAGCTAATCATATGCCCCCCAGGCACATAGACAGCCGTCAGGCTCGGCCTTGAGATTTTCGGGACCCTAAAACGTGGTTTGCGTGATTTGACAATGGGCTCTTTGACAACTGTATATATATATTTGTTGTTTGACACTGTGATCACTAATACCCTGTGTTGAAGTGGTTCTTTGTGGAAAATAGTGCTCTTTACCTTGAGGTCTCGTGTTCCAGTCGCGGCGCCTTTAGTACGAGTGGTTTTTTTGATACATTTTCGCTGTATAGTGGTTTAAAAAATTTAGCCATGAAGGATCGAACACGCGACCTAACAGGTAAAACCCACCAGCCGTACCACTGAACCACAATAGCACTATTGATAATAACATTGGCATAAATAATATATAACATGTTCTAAAATTTGGGGGCCCTATTTTTCGGCCAAAAATGGGGGGCCCTAAGCGGTGGCTTGGTGTGTTTATGCCCAGGGCCGGCCCTGCAGCCGTTGGCAAGAAGCCAACCAATAGTATAAAGCTATGTACTTGCAACAAATTTCAAGTCCGAAGACAATTCAAAGTTACAATGCTCACACCTATTTGTACTATGTATTGCAGACCGTATGTAGACACCCCGATTTTGACCCGGGATACTTGCCAAGCACTCCCGATGATGAGAAAACCTCCCGTGAATACCTTGAGACTAAGAATGAGGCTTGGACTTGCCCTAAACAACTAAACCAGCCCAAATGACCAAAATACCCCCAAAATGCCAAAACAACCCAAAATCAACCCTGAGCTCAAAGCAGTTTGAGCGCTCAAACCCCTTGTTTGAGTGCTCAAATCCCTTGTTTGAGTGCTCAAACTATGTCTAGTTTGTTGCTGGCAGAGAATCTAATCATGACATGCTACTGCATGGCGTGCGTATAGCCGCCGTATTGCTGCTTGTATGAGTACACTAGCCTCTAGAGTGGCCCTAAATCAGTCTGTTAGCCCCTCCATTTCTCTCTACAAAACCAACTCATTCACACCATTTACAGAGGTTACACTCCATCACACTCAACCACACTCTGATCTTTCACTCACTCTCTCTCTAAAACTCCATTTCCAGAGCTCATACACCATTTCCCCCCTTTAACCCAAGCTCAACCACTCTCAATCAACCAAACCCACTTGATTCTCAAATCCTCTCACTAGAATACACCATCATCCACTCAAAATCAGCTCAAGCCAACCCACATTGCTCATATTCTGCCCCAAACTACCTACATTGTACTTATAAACCCACCCAACACACATCCATTCATCAATCATCCATGTTCAAGCTTAAATCAAAGCCAAAAGGTAGAAATCCATGTGAAAGTTACGGGTTGGTGCTCCTGAGGGAGACCAGTGGGTTCATGGAGGTCTTCTATACCTCTAATGAACTCACAAGGCCCTAAATGATCAAGAAAATGATTTTCAAAAATCCCAGCTCAAAGCATATTGAGCGCTCAAAATCAATGCTATGAGCGCTCAAGCTGTCATGAGCACTCCCATGTTTTTGATGATTCTAATCTCTTTTGATGTTCACGTTCCCCCTTTTTGTGGCTTTTGATTGGCTCATAAGGCTTTAAAACAACTTATTCTCCTTTGATCATACATCGATGAGCCCAAAAGTCATGAAATGGTGTTCATTTTGAGGTTTTGATCATTCTTTTGTTAATATCATCATCTTGATGACTCTTGTGGATTTAAAAACTTCTAAGTCGGCTTGTTGAATCCTCTGATCATCGATCAAATGCTCAAGAGTCCTGGAGATGCATGATGCTTTATCATCATCAAGACTAGAATAATATGTCTTATGAAGTGATCAGATGCACACCATGCCTCTGAGTCATGATCAGAGGGTTCAAAACACATGCAATACGAAAAATGATCAGAAACCATCAAAAGCTCTTATCCCTCGAATGGGGTTTGAGTGCTCAAACCTTCACCCTTTGAGCGCTTAAACTCTGTTCCATCTCATTTTTGTTTCTTGTCTATTTCAGTTTTACATCATGTCTTAAGCTCATTATAGTGTGTGTGTGTGTTGTTGTTTGGCTAAGCCAACCTGATCCTTTCATCATGTCTTAAGCTCATTATAGTGTGTGTGTGTGTGTTGTTGTTTGGCTAAGCCAACCTGATCCTTTCTCTCTCTCTCTCTCTCTCTCACACACACACACACACACTCTAATCATGTTTACGCATGGCCCAATAGTCATTTCCCACTTGTGGGGACACCTCAAGTTTATTTTATCCATGTTTATGAAAGTTTCTAGCACAGGCGTACCATCATGCATCATTTATTAACTCACCCATGATCCAAATGCAGAGGAATGGAGCAGAAACACTCAAATCCAGGAGATGGTTTGAGCGCTCAATGTATCTCTTTGAGCGCTCAAGCTGTCTTCTGGTCCATCAAATGTTATTCTCAACCAAGCTTAGTTTCTGAGCATTGAATACTCTTAAATACTGTCTTTTAATGTTAAGTCTTCATTCCTTCTGCATTATTCATCTCTTTTGGGTTATGAATGGGTTTTAACTTATGCATACATGGCTACGTGATTCTGTTCAATCATTGCAGTATTGTTTCTGAGTAAACAACAAAGATCAAATCACGTTTTCATCAAATCAAAATCATCAGAAATATCATAAGCATGTGTGAGTGAGCATGAGTTTGAGCGCTCAAACCACTGGAAGTGGATCAGATTGGTTTAGCTTGTTTTACGTATTGTTCATGCTATTTCCAATTTTTGGTCTCTATTAATCATGTTCTAACATTGATGTTTGTTATTTTGTGACTTTGTTAGCTCATACTTGCATTCCATCATCACTCATGTAGATCACATCTCACATGCATGTACTGTAGTTTGTTGCTATGTTTATCATCATTAGTTGGCTTCCCCTCCCTCATTCCCCGTATTTGTTCATGGTTGAATTGCATTCATTTCACGTAATCCACAAAAGTCAAGTAGAGACAGGTCTTCGAACTAGGCGAGGGGGGTGCCGTAAAACCCTTCCCCTCTCGTAACTGAGCTCTCGAACCTAAGATAGTATGGTGATGACGGGCCAGTAATCCTTATCCATTGAATAAGGTGCGAGTCAATCGAGTTCGGTTTCTCGGGAACAATCCGCTAAAACCTGGGTGGCGACTCCGAATCGATCTCCGGAGGGGCGTCCACAAGTTGGCGACTCCATTGGGGACTCTGGTTAATGCATATCTTGATCTAATTACACTTGTGTAGTTTTGTTAAAATATGCATTCATAAGAGGGTTCGACTCGAAAAGCTTTTGTGGGATTTTTGAAATGATTGTAGCTCAACTTTTGCATTGCACTTGCATTGTACTATGCCTCACTGACGTGTTTTGGCAATCCCGCACGGCTTGCCTGTGACGGGGAATCCCAAAACGGCGAGCAGCCCTCGACTGTGATGAGTTACACCTATCATTATTACCGTCGCCATGGGTATCCATGGCACGGGAGACAATCATGACTCTAGTCCGGGGTACCCTTGTGAGACCAAAACCGACCTTCTTGCATATAGTTAGCCATAGAACTTTCCCGTTAGGTGACCGTTCCGCTCATTAGGATTACGTGCTCCATCCTGTTACGTGCTACGTGTTACCGTTTTCTTTGTCTTGTCACGTGCACCCATGCATGCATCCGCATTTGTATATAGTCCCTCGGAGTCGAGAGTAGTACGGTTTAGGAGTCTATGCGGTTAGTAGGAGGTTGCCTCGACCCGATGATGAGTCGTGCATTTCGAATGTACGTTGTCTTGCGAGTTAATCCCTAGGAAAGCCGGACGTGGGAAAATTTGGACCATCGAATCTTTGACAACAATCTAACGGAAATTAGGAATGGTTGCCCCGAGATTAGGGACAATCATTCTTAAAGCCCAAAGTTAGATTTTTGATGAAGGTTTGAGGACTAATACCTTCCCAAATCAGTTTGTTCCGCATGAAGGACTTGTTATCAAAAGAAAACTTGAGGATTGAGGCAATCTTCCAAAGCTGCATTTCTAGTCTAGGAGACTTTAAATCCACGGAGTTTGAGATACCTCCGGTGTTTGTCGTGCCTGAACGGTAGCCGTGTTTCGAACTAGCCTTGGAGCCACTTGTAACTGGATGGCAATGCCTCATTGCTTTGTCTCGGATTGCCATGAAAAGTTAAGGATTACAGTCCCAACATCTTAGGTGTAGGTTGGCAAACCGAATCTACCGAGTAATGGCTTACCCGTGGTGTTGATTCAATCTGCTGTGCATTGGCTTTAAGTGAGATTCGGAACCGGTAGACTAACCATAGGATTAGTTTTAGGATTGACTTGGTGAGGAGCGATGCGACGACATGCGCACGTTCGTTTAGGCATTCTTTCTTGTACATGAGTATAGAGACGTGGGGGCTGAGTTCGATTTTTGTGCACTGTCAGCATTAAACAATTGGGCCTGCAAGGAGAAAGAAGACCTCACCTGTTTGGACCCGACCGCCCGGACAAAGACTGTCATGACCCGCTACTCCGGAATCTGAACCCCAAGTTTCTTCGGTAGTCATGGAGGATCAGCCGAATGAGATTAACAGTTGAGGAAGGAGATGAACGACAGTTTGGCCAACCACAACACTCAAATCACCCAAATCATGGTATTTTGGTTAACATCCAAGGCCGCCTTCCCCCACTGCAGCCGCCTCCCAACGATCAAAAGATCCCCGAGGATTGGGAACGCCAGGAGCAACCGGTCGAAAACCCTCAAATGGCTGAGATGTTGGCTAAGATTGCCAAACTCGAAGAGTCGGTCGCTAAGAATGAGAAAGTCGAGGTCACTGGATTTGACATGAGCAAGTTGTGCTTGTTCCCTAAAGCTAAACTCCCCAAGAAGTACAAACCTGTGGATTTTGAGAAGTTTGATGGGACGGGTGGAGTGGGTAAAATCTGATTACCCTACTATTAGGCATAGAACGTGCCTTAGTTGATCACCACGAGAGGGTGAATAGCTCGGCACCACATAGGGAGCCCTTAAACCCTGTGCCGGGTTGGTTTGGCCACGAATGAGGCTAGAACTAATAAAGAGTAAACTAATAAATCATGATGCACTAGCTCGGCGAAAGGCATAAAGGATGCCCCTGATATGGCCGAGCTAGGTAGGCTACGTGTATAGCTTGAATAGCATTCTGGAATACATAATTCAGCTCGGCATAATGAGCTGAACTATGTACGAGTTATTCCGAGCTACGTGGAAGCACGGCACCGCCACGAGTAGGGCGGTGAGACATTCCAGAATAATCAAAAGCGGTTCCTTACGAGATAAGGAGCAGTCTCATAGCATGGGGGATCAATATGGGAAGTCCTAACGTGATTAGGAGTGTACGTCATATAGGAAAGAATCCTATATGGAATGGAGGACCACTGCTAGACGAGATCTAGCAGGACGTGGAAACTCATCCCTAATAGGAAAATCCAATTAGGAAAAGGGTTCCTAAAGAGAATAGGAAACAGGGGCACGAGATGCCTAATATGAAGAACATCTACATCTATAAATACAAGGCAATAACTATGACAAAAGGTACGCTGTGAAACCCATTTCATACGCATTGTGGTTTGAATTCACCAAGTACGTGATACTAACTTAGGCATCGGAGGGCCTTTGCCGACGAGAGGCAAATGTGCTCTAACCCTTTTTCTGTCTTGCAGATTTAGGGTTGGATTAAGGAAGCACGTGATCCAGGGCTACGTGGATTTTATCCCTGTACAATTGGCGCCGTCTGTGGGAAACGCTTACGTAAAAGGTCAATCCCTTTTTAACAGAGATCAACAATGGTTCTTTCAGAGCCTCTTTTGTGCACTCCACGAAGGCAGGATGTAGAAGACGATGGTACCACGCTTGTGTATACTACGAGAAAGAGCACAAGGGTGGACAAAACTCCCGTGGCTCTAAGAGCACCACAAAAAAAAAACCAGCAACAAGGAGGTTCAACATAGGGCACGTCCCTGAGATTCCAAAATTCAGGGATACATGCCTAATATGTCACGATTCTCCAAGGGCAGGCGAAAGGCGAGGACGCTAAAAGACGCCACCAAGAGGTGGGGAAGCCTCCACCCGACGAGAACGGGGGAGGAGCCCCCCGAGAAAGGATGGTCATAAGCACACAAGGAATCGAGAAAGAGAGGATAGCCTCGACAAAAAGGAGCAAGAGGCAGAAGAATTGGCCCGTGAAGTCACTCGACGAGAACGAGAGATTCAGGACCTAAAAAAGCAACTTCAGGAGAAAGAAAAAGATCTACGCTCACGGAC
The DNA here is from genome assembly GCA_963854785.1 of Vaccinium vitis-idaea. Lineage (NCBI taxonomy): Eukaryota > Viridiplantae > Streptophyta > Magnoliopsida > Ericales > Ericaceae > Vaccinium > Vaccinium vitis-idaea. Next base: position 22,551,169 of record OY978223.1, on the reverse strand, counting down.
GAGATCCGTGCATTATGAGAAAGAAAAGAAAAGTCGTCATCACGACAACGTCTTCACTGACCGAGCAGCCTCTCCACGAAAAAGGAGAGACAGGAGCGTTTCTATTGAAAAAAGAGAAAGAAGGAAGCATGCTAGGGACAGATATGAGAGATCTGGTTCCAATGAGCACATTCCTGAGCGATATGCAAGAAGGAGGGACGCTTGCCGAGCTGAGGGAGGCCCCAAAACTGCACGAGAAGCAGCTAAGGAAGCCCTAGGCCAGATCTCTAAGTCACCACTGGCCCACTGGATCCGCGCAGAGAAGACACCGAGCAGGGTGAAACACTCAGCGTTCATTCCTTACGAAACTAGCACGGATCCTGTGGCCCATATTCAACACTACCAGCAGGCCATGTTTATGCATGAGCAAGATGATGCCTTGCTATGCAAGATGTTCCCGTCCAGTCTAGGGAAAGTGGCCTTGAGCTGGTACCATAAACTCCCAGAAGGATCCATCTTATGCTGGACTCAACTAGCCGAAGAATTCACTGATCGGTTCCGGACAAGCCGAGCAGCCCCAAAAACTTTTGATGCACTAACCTCTATGAGACAGAGGGATGAAGAGACTCTGCGGCAGTACTCGAAGCGTTATTGGGAAACTTTCAACGAGATTGAAAATTGCAGTGAAGAATATGCACTGGCAACGTTCAAGACAAGTTTACCCGTGCATAGTAAGCTGCGAGAATCGCTTACCATGCATCTGGTCAAGACTGTGGCCAAACTGATGGAGAGAATTCAGGAGCATGCACGGGTAGAAGATGACATTCTGCAGGCTGGGGGAAAGATCGTGGCTGGACAACCTCAGCTCCCGGAGAAGAAGACGGCGGAATCAAGGGTATACAAAAAGGATTTCACAATGGGAAGGAAGGATTATGCACAGCAGAAGAAGGACAAAGCTGACCCAGACCCCAAGTCATACTTCAGCATCATGGCGACTTTCAATATCCCAATCTACAAGATGCTGTACAGGATCAAGAATGAGCAGTGGTTCAGAAGACCCCCAAAGATGACTGGGAACCCAGAGAAGAGGAGGGCTACCAATCAGCACTGTAGCTACCACAGAGATTGGGGACACATGACTGAGGACTGTGTGGAGTATAAAAAGTTCTTGGACGAAAAGATGGCGGAGGGCCATCTAAAGGAATTTTTGGCTGATAGCAAGAATGACGCCGAGCTAATAGAAGAGATGGACTACGAGAATGGTCCAAAGGGAACGATCCATATGATACATGGATTAGTTGCCCCATACACGAATAATGAAATAAGGCACATCCAAAGGGTAAACGGCCAGGCAAGACAAGTTATGAAGCTCGGCACGAAAAGGCCGAGGGCTGAGGGAGCAACGGAGATTCCCATTACCTTCACTGATGACGATCTAGATGGAGTAACAGTGCCCCATAACGACGCGTTGGTAACTCCCCTACGAATAGGGGAGTATGACGTGGAAAAAATACTCGTTGATCAGGGGGCGAGCACGGAAATCATGTACTACGACACCTTCAAGAGAATGGAACTCCCAACGAACTCGTTACAAAAGTGTCTCGTCCCCCTGGTTGGCTTCAGTGCACAAACGGTATGGCCTATGGGGAAGGTCACGCTGCCCGTCCGAGCTGGAACAGTAGTGCTGAAGACTGATTTTCTCGTGGTAGACATCCCTTTCTCCTATAACATGATTAGAGGAAGAACATGGATGCACAAAATGAGAGCGGTCTCTTCGACTTACCACCAGAAGATCAAATACCCCGGAGCAGATGGTATAGAATGCATCAAGGGTAACCAAAGGGTGGCCGATCAATGTTTCAACATGGTCCTAAAAAAGTCCCCAAGGGCCGAGTTGGTACAAACAGTTGAAGTTCCGGATCAGCCGACCTTGGAGGACGTCGGAGGTGATCCTACCAAGAAGATGGTGGAGGGATTGAAGAAAATACAGGTTCAAGAGGACGATGCAGAAAAGTATTTCTTGATCGGTGAAACCCTCGCCGAGCAAGAGGAAAGGGACTTGGTTGCCTTTCTTAAGAACCACATCGATGTATTTGCATGGACCCCCCAAGAGATGCCTGGGATAGACCCCGAAATTATCTGTCACCATTTGAATGTGGATCCTCAGCACAAACCAGTTGTTCAAAAGGCAAGGAGGTCGGCACCACAGCACGCGGACGCTGTGATCGAAGAGGTGGAACGGCTACTAGAAGCGGATGCCATACGAGAGGTGAGCTATCCGGATTGGTTGGCCAACACTGTGGTGGTCAAGAAGAAAAACGGAAAATGGAGGGTCTGTGTGGACTTTACTGGCCTTAATAAAGCATGTCCCAAGGATAGCTTCCCACTTCCCAGAATTGATCAACTAGTAGATGCTACATCAGGCTATGAAAGGATGAGCTTCCTTGACGTATATCGAGGATACCATCAAATAGCCATGTACAAGCCCGATCAAGAAAAGACGTCTTTCATCTCCCCAAGAGGGCTCTACTATTACAAGGTTATGCCGTTCGGGCTAAGGAATGCTGGAGCAACCTACCAAAGGTTAGTTACTAAGATGTTCAAGGAACGGCTCGGCAAAACCATGGAAGTCTACATCGACGACATGGTGGTAAAAAGCAGGTTGAAGTCTGATCACCTTGCCGACCTAAAGGTAACTTTCAATATTCTAAGAGAATACAAGTTAAAGTTACACGCTTCCAAGTGTGCCTTTGGAGTCAGTTCGGGGAAGTTTCTAGGGCACCTGGTGACTAAGAGAGGGATTGAAGCTAATCCAGATCAGATTACAGCTCTGCAACGCCTTCAAAGCCCGAAGACCACGAAGGAGGTCCAAAGGCTAACAGGGATGGCAGCAGCTCTTAATCGCTTCATCAGTAAGTCCTCAGACCGTTGCAGACCTTTCTTTTAACTTCTGAAGAAGAGAGAGGGATATGAGTGGGGAGCCGAGTAGGAACGGGCTTTCCAGGAGTTAAAAATTTACTTGCCATCACCACCCTTACTCTCTACTCCAGAAGCTGGGGAGCGGTTGATATTATATCTAGCAGTATCTGATCATGTGGTCAGCTTGGCTCTCCTGCGAATAAAGGGGACAGAGCAGGCTCCAATCTATTTTGTAAGCAAAACACTGTTAGATGCTGAGACACGTTACCTACCCTTGGAGAAATTGGTGTACGCTCTCGTTATTGCGTCAAGAAAATTGCCTCATTATTTTTTGCAGCACCCCATCACTGTATTCACTGAATATCCATTGAGGGCCTTGCTTAGAAAGGCAGTCTTCTCTGGAAGAATCTCGAAGTGGTCAATAGAATTGAGTCAATTTGACCTTGATTATCAACCCAGAACAGCAATCAAAGGGCAGATTTTGGTCGATTTTGTAGCAGAGTTCGCTCCAACAGTGGCTCCACCGCCACCAACTCTCCACGAGAAGGAGACAGTCAGTAATCCCAAACAACCGATGAGAATGGCCGATTTAGATCCAGACGAGTGGAGGCTTTACGTTGATGGGTCAGCTTGCAATAAAGGATCTAGAGTAAGGGTGGTGCTTTTCTCTCCCGAAGGGTTGGTTCTGGAGCAAGCACTACGACTGGGATTTAGTGCCACTAACAACGTGGCAGAATTTGAAGCCCTACTTGCTAGATTAAGGAGTTCCCTGGAACTCAAGGTAAATAAGCTAAGAGTATTTTGTGACTCACAATTGGTTGTTAACCAGCTTTTAGGAGAATACGCTACGAAAAGCGAAAAGATGGCTGCGTATTCAGAAGCAGCCAAGGATCTACTTGACAAATTTGATGAAGTCCACTTTCAACAAATCAGTTCGGGCCAGAATGCGCATGCAGACTCGTTAGCTTGCTTAGGGTCAGCAATCAAGATGGAGTATCGCCGAACTGTGGCGGTGGATCATTTGTACGAACTGAGCATTGGCCGAGCAGTGGAAATCGTGATGGAGACAGAGTTTGGGCCGAGCTGGATGGACCCAATAATGGCATACCTACGAGATGGGACCTTGCCAGCAGATATGAGGGAAGCACACAAAATTAAGACCAAATCAGTACGCTTTTGGCTCTCTCCAGAAGGTAAGCTTTATAGAAAATCTTTTCTTGGTCCATATTTATTGTGTATACACCCAGCTCTTGTCTAGAAATTCCTCCATGAAATCCATGCTGGAACTTGTGGAGGACATACTGGTGGAAGGTCCATATCCCACCGAGCAATATCCCAAGGATATTGGTGGCCTTACATGCAGGAGGATGCAAAGGCTTTTGTCAAAAAGTGTGATAAGTGCCAGAGGTTCTCCCCTCTAATACGAGCACCAGCTGAGGATTTGCTACCTTTAACTAGCCCATGGCCATTTGCCCAATGGGGGTTGGACATCGTGGGTCCTCTCCCTATGGCAACGGGGAAACGAAAATTCCTACTCATTGGCACTGACTACTTCACTAAATGGATAGAGGGGGAAGCCCTTGCCAAAATCACAGAAGCTATGGTGGAAAAATTTGTGGAACAAGATAATCACAAGATTTGGAGTACCATACTCCATCATCTCAGACAATGGGTCCCAGTTCGGCAAGAAGTTCAAAGCCTTCTGTGCCCAGTACGGCATCAGAAACTACTATTCAACCCCAGCTTACCCACAGAGTAATGGGCAGGCAGAGGCTTCGAACAAAACTATCCTTAAAAGTCTCAAGAAAAGGTTGGATAGGAATAAGGGAAAATGGCCCGACGAGCTTCCAGCCGTACTTTGGGCATACAGGACCACCCCACAGCGATCTACGGGAGAGACGCCGTACTCCCTTGCTTATGGGACAGAGGCGGTGATTCCCTTGGAGATTGGTTTACCAACCATTCACACTACTCTCGTGGAGTCAGGGGGCAACGATAAAGCCCTGGCCGAGCAGCTCGATCTCGCCGGGGAAAGAAGGGAGCGTGCACTTATCACCTTAGCAGCATATCAAGAGCAGCTACGAAGGAGCTACAATAAGAAGGTGCAGCCAAGAGAGTTCAAAATTGGAGATCTAGTCCTAAGGAAGGTCTTGGCTAACACCAAGGTGTCTACTGATGGGAAGCTTGGACCAAACTGGGAAGGCCCATACAAGATTGTGGGAATTGCTGGCATTGGGGCTTATCGTTTGGCCGACCTGGATGGAAACCCAGTACCACAGCCATGGAATGTCCAGAACCTGAGAAAGTTCTACCAGTGATTTGTTTATGTGATTACGAATACAATCACACCTGCTTTTAATACTTAGTTGGGATTACGAGTACAATCACTAGCATGAGTCAGTTAAATCCTTTATCATTATTTCAAGCATGAATAAAATTTCGTTTGTTTTCCTACTGTGATGTTGTTTAAATATGAACCCAAATTGCTTCCAATTTGGATTCCTATTGGGGAGCAGAGAATATGTATTAATACAATAACGACACTCGAAAATCTCTAAGTATGAAGATACTTAGATATGCAACGAACATTGCATTTGCAACGAATATTGCAACGATTAAATTTCTAAGTATGAAGACACTTAGATGTGCAACGAACATTGCGCTAAAACACTAAGTATGAGTAAACTTAGATTTGCAACGAATACTGCAAAAGATCCTAAGTACGAAGAAACTGGGATGTACAACAAAAACTCCTAAGTATGAAGACACTTAGGTTGAGAGAAGTTCAAGTATGAAGACACTTGAACACTTAGCATGAGCACGAAAAAGCTTACGATTTGCAAACACTACAAAATGGAAAGTACGAACCTACTTAAAAACACTTGCAGAAATAAAAGTACATAACGAGTACGAAGATACTTAGCAGAAGAAGCAAACCAAATGTATCAAATGATGGTAAAGGCCACACACGTCGAACAAAACCACGCAGGGTCACAAGCAGAGTTCAGATAATAACGGACAGGGATGAAAACAGGCATCAAGCCTCTTCACTGTGCTGTCTAGCATCAGTGGCAAGATTGGGATCCGGATTGTCACCTCCAAGGCCTTCAGCAGCGCCGTTCCCCATGATGGTGAGGTCAGTGGTGGTTTCATCTGATGGGGTCCGCTCGGTAAGGGCTTCAGGTTGGGCTCCAGAGGGGGGCTAAGGCTGAGCTCTAGCATTAGGATTGGCTTGGGCGGCGGCTACCGCATTGGGAAGTTCCATGTCAACCTAGTGAGGGGAGGTAGGATCCACGCCGAGCTTAGTAAGGCATCTCTGCCAAGCCGCGCCCCAAACAGCGTCCTGTACGGCTAGCATCTGTGCCCTATAATTGTCCGTGATCACAATGACAGCACAGTCATACTCTGCTTCAGCTTTAGCCTCTGCAGCAGTGAGTTGATGACGCAGCTCCTGCTCGGCCTCCTCGACCATCCTTTTCAGATCGGCGTTCTCTCCTCTCAGACCCTCCACTTCTCCCCGAGCTTCCTTCAAAGAACGAGCACGCTCTGCACTCTCTTTCTCCGCCTTCTCCACCCTTTTTTGCTCTCTTTTTAACTCCCTCTCGACATCTTTGGCTCTCTCCAGCCCAATGGACGCTTTCTGCATAATCTGCAAGGCAGGAGTACAACTATTAGGGGCGAAACAAAGGTTCAATACAAAGGGAATGAGGGGAAGAAATTTTTACCTTGGCATTAGACTGAAAAATTGACTTCATCAGTGTATCGTAAGAACTGTTTGCCACTCTCTCCATGTCAAGCGGGAGAAGAGCAGCTCTGGATATACTAAAAGCCACGTCCGTAGAAGAGATTTTGTCAATCAAGTTTAAAGGAGTGCCATCAGGGCGTGCAAGCATTGGAGTCCAAGGCTGCACCAGTGGAGGGGAGCCGGTAAGGCGTTGGCTTGAGCCTGAGCTTCCTGTCCTTCTCCTTTGCAGGGGAGGCTGATCCTCATGGGTACTCTCTATTGGCCTCTTCTCCCTTCGTTGCTTGGATAGAGAGGCGTTAGGTGCTTCAGGAGGGTTGGCAATATGAACGGCCAGAGGGGCACGAGAGGCCCGCCCGCCAAGGTTCAGCTCACCAAGCAAATTGATCAGTTGGAGGGGCATCTCTTCGCGGATTGGAGAAGGGGAGTAGCCTGGTGAGTCGTCTGAGTCCGCAAGGAGGGCAGACTGCTCAGTCAGGGATTGAACAAGCGTACGGTGGAAGGATTCTTCTTCTTCTTCTTCTTCCTCCTCAATCACCACCCTCCTAGACGTGCTCGCCTCTTCAGCAGCTCGAACGATAATCGGGATGGCAGTTGGGATCTCGGGGATATGAGCAAAGGTAACTTGTTGCTGGAGGTTTGTTGAGGCTTGGGAGCGTTTTGACCCTCTCCTAGCTCGGCCTCTTCTAGATCGGCCAGTCCTTTGCTCACCAGGTGGACGTGTGGCGACCAGGGGAGCGGTTGGCGGCCAGGGGTGTCTTGTTCTAGGTTCGCCTGTCCTTCTGACGTTACCCCAGTACGATGGGGTGTAGCCCAGCAGCAGGTGGGTTGCACGGCCGAGACCAACAGGAGTTGGTGCAAAGCCGTCAAAGTATAGGGCTCTGGCGATGTCCTCATGGTGGAGGTTGCCGTGGATCAAACGACCACTGTGGTTAAGGTTGTCCGCTGCAAAACAAACATTATGAAAAGATGATCAACTATAGTTTCTAGAAGAGCAAAAAGTAGAGGAACAAAACAGGTATAAGGTACTAACGTGGTTTGCCTGCGGCCGTGGGGCAGGCGAAGCCGATGGTCCTCCCCTCGGCATCTCTAGGCTCCCAGTTGCTAGTGACTACAAGGTAGTCATCTGCCTCTCCCTTTGAGGAATTTGGCAGGTCGGTAATAAGCTTCTGGTTGGGATCCCTGGCTTTGAAGTAGAAATTGTTGTTGATTGTAGGGAATACGCTATAGAGATAGTGCAAGTCCCACCAATCGAGATGGAGGCCGAGCAGCCTATTAAGGGCTACTGTGCCCATGACTACCCTGACAAAGTTGGGGCAGAGCTGCATGGGGTTTAACTTACACCTAAAGCAGACCTCGCGGAAGAAGGGGTGTAGAGGAAACCTAAGGCCGCCCTCAACTATGAAGATCAAGGGAATATGAATAATATTTTCTATCCTGACCCTCGTCCAGGTCTTCAGACCTATTAAGCCGGAATTGAACATCGGCAGGAATCCCATATTTTCTACGAAACTCCATCACTTTTTCCGGGGTACTAAGAAGAGCCCTATGCCTTCCCATTTTTACTAGGAATTAGGGTTTCACAGTTGAAACCCAGGGGAAGAAGATGAACAGGCGCTGAAAAACAGCGAAGGGGACAAAATGCGAAACAGAAATGGAGATCTAGAAATGGGCTACTTACGTGAGAAGGTATTAGGCCTAGAGATGGTACTCTCCGACGGGAACGGCAGTCGTTTTTTTGATGAAGACTGGAGAGGGGTTTTGGTTGCAGAAAGCTTGGAACGACGTTAATGGCGGACGAAGTTTTTCTTCTCTCTCTCTCTCGCTCTTGGTCTTTTTTGCTTCGGATGAAAGGAAAAAGTAAGTGAAGGAGGGGAAGGGTTTTTAGAGCCTTGGAAACATTTTTTGGGGGAAAAATAATGATTATCCCGCCCAAAACCCCAAAAGTTAGGCCATGACGCGTCTCGCTATGTCAGCAAAGGCGTCCTTTGGGCTTATCCAGCCCGCAACGGGTCACTTCACATTTAATGCGAAAACGACCCTGCTCCCCACGAGAGGGGGAAGGCGTGCAAGAGATGCACCAGGGACCGTTGAAGCTCTGCGCATCGCTGACAAGTGGCAGCAATGGCAGAGCTGGGGAGCAATTGGAGTGGGTAAAATCTGATTACCCTACTATTAGGCATAGCACGTGCCTTAGTTGATCACCACGAGAGGGTGAATAGCTCGGCACCACATAGGGAGCCCTTAAACCCTGTGCCGGGCTGGTTTGGCCACGAATGAGGCTAGGTTCTGCTGTACAATGGCTTTAAATGAGATTCGGAACCGGTAGACTAACTTTAGGACTAGTTTTAGGACTAGCTTGGTGAGGGGCGACGCGACGACATGCGCACGTTCGTTTAGGTATTCTTTCTTGTACATGAGTGTCGAGTCTTGGGGCTGAGTTTGATTTTTGTGCACTGTCAGCATTAAACAATTGGGCCTGCAAGAAGAAAGAAGACCTTACCCGTTTGGACCCGACCACTCGGACAAAGATTGTCGCGACCCGCTACTCCGGAATCTGAACCTCGGTCATCCCCGGTAGTCATGGAAGAATAGCCGAATGAGGTCAAGCAATTAATAAAAAAGATGCACGACAATGTGTCCAATCACAACACTCAGATTACCCAAATCATGGGTATTTTGGTTAACATCCAAGGCCACCTTCCCCCGCTTCAGCAACCTCCCGATGAACAAGACGTCCCCGACAATTAAGAGCGTCAAGAGCAACCAATCGAAAACCCTCAAATGGTTGAAATGTTGGCTAAGATTGCAAAACTCGAAGAATCAGTTGCTAAGAACGAGAAAGCCGCCATTGCCGGATTTGACATGAGCAAGCTATGCCTTTTCCCCCGAGGCTAAACTCCCCAAGAAGTACAAACCGGTGGATTTTGAGAAGTTCAATGGAACGGGGGAACCCCAGGCTAAACTCCCCAAGAAGTACAAACCGGTGGATTTTGAGAAGTTCAATGGAACGGGGGAACCCCTGAGGACACATTCAAGCTTACGTGAGTTCGCTCTCCCTCCAAAATGTCGATGAACCAACCATGGCTCAAATGTTCCATCAGAGCCTAACAGGACCTGCTCTCCAATGGCTCCTTTCGCTTGACATCTCCAAGAGAAGGACATGGGAAGATTTGGTTGCGTCTTTCGTGAAGCAATATGACTACAATGTCCAGCTGAAAGTTACCACTCGAGAGCTTGAGAGCATCAAGATGAGGGAAATGGAGTCCTTCACAGACTTCGTGAAATGGTGGAGGGATAAGGCAGCCTAGATGACTGACCGTCCATGCGACAAGGATCAGATGAGAATTATCACCCGCAACTTGCAGCCCGACTTAGCTCAATACATGATCACGGCCCAAACTCATGACTTTGAAACCTACTTCGAGGTAGGCTTATCTATCGAAGAAGGGCTGCAAAATGGGATCTTAAAGAAAGGAGAATCAGCACCCAAGCCAAAGAGGGTCTTCACCGGCAATACCAACTCTTTTTACGCTCCTCAGAACTTCTCTAACGGCACCTCATCCAATCCCATAAATAACTGTCCACCCAAAGCCGAACCTGTCCATGCCATCATGCCAGCTCCACCCCAGAACCAAAGGCTGCGGCGAGTCTTCACCCCTCTTCCACTCACCCTCTCTGCTGTTTTTGAACGACTTGTTCAACAAGGGAAACTTAAGCCACTCGCGCCAACTCCACCTCCTCAAAATCCCCCACCTACGTGGAACCCCAACCAATTATGTACCTTCCATCAAACCCCTGGCCATCCAACTGATAGATGCCAATGCCTTCGTCATGAGATTCAAGATCTCATCGACAATAAACAAATCCGAGATCCCACCAAGAAACCAAACACCGTCACCAACCTATTGCCGGCCCACAGAAGGAATGCCGACCTCAATCGCATTTCCCTTAACCCCACTCAAAACCATCCAAGCTCCACTATATTCGACCCTAGCCAATATATCACACCCGAAACCGAGCCTAAGCCTATTGTAGCCATACCAGCCGAGCCTGAAATATTCACCCTTTCTGATCAGGTGGGCCCCGCCTTTTGGGATAAGTGGGGGGATATGATAATCAACATGGAGAACTGGGAATACAAGATAATGGCAGCAAACGGGCAATTGAATGTCGAAGAATGGCCGCAAGAGGAAGTCAAGCTGGATCAAGAACTCCCAGTTGCCAATCAGATGGAATGATTCGAAGGGCCGGTGCAGTTGGACCCATTAGACGTGGCTTTGCTTCAAGATCTGCTCGAACAACCAATGGTAAAAAACGAACCGGTCCTAGAAGAAGGAGAAGGACAAAACTGGGAAGAACCTGAATGGGATCCTACGCCAATTGAATGGCAGCTTACTGATCCGAACGACCCTTTGGATGGATGTACCTTGCCACTATTCTTTGATGAAACTTGTTTGGCACCACAGCAGCCACTGTGGGAAGGACGTCCAGATTTTTCCATGATGAGTGAGGCGGGGATTGACAAGATGGTGGAAGGATTGGAGTTCGCTCCTTATGACTTCATCATAGATGAGAATCTGCCAGCGCCAGTGGTTCAGGTGCTCGAAAGCAATGAGATAATGACGCTAAGCAGAGGGATGATTGACATATGGGGACCACCGTTAGAAGGGAATACCGTGGCCAACGTCTGGGAGGACAACCCAGTTAACAATGAAGAAATGGACCGTTGGAGCACAACCACTGTCAAGGACATCACCCGAGGGATGAAAGAAGCCAACATCGCCAAGGGAAAGAGAAAAGCAGAAGGAGATCTTGTCGACTTCTACTTTGATGAAACTGAATTGTGGGGCGACGACTTGGATTCCATCATGCACCTTTTGCAGAGCGGGATATACTACCAACCACTAGTCTACCCCGGAGAAACCTCTAACCCACACCCTAATCCCCTTCCGAACCCTTCATCTAATCCACTCCCAAACCCACCGCCTAACTCCACCAATCAATCAAACATCACCCCGGCTCCCCAAAGTGACCCTTTCTCAGCTAACCCAATAAACCCCGCTCCAAACCTAAACAGCTTCCAAAGCTTCCCTAACCCACCAATCAACCAATCCCGTACCTCTTTAGCCGCAAACAACCAAGTCCCTCGCCCGAATCAAGTTCCAAATTCCACACCCGAAGAAAATCCCATCAAGAAGCAACTAGAAAAGACCCCCGCAGCCATAACCATATGGGGATTACTCATGAGCTCTAGCGAACACCGTCAAAAGCTCGCTTAAGAGTTGTCTTGCATGGAGATAACCCCCGACACAACCCCCGAAACCATGATGGCTGCCATAAAAAACCCTCCCGCAAAGCATACTGTAACTTTCACCGAAGCTGATCTCCTGCTCGAAGGAACTGATCACAACAAGCCGTTGCACATAACTCTAAAGTGCATGGGGAAATGGATCACGGTGGTATTGGTAGATAACGGTTCAGCTCTCAATGTTTGTCCCCTCCGCACTGCTCAATGCTTGGGACTTAAACCAAAGGATTTCACCTAGTCTAATTTGACTGTGCGCGTGTATGATAATACTCGCCGAGAAGTGTTGGGGACTATAAAGATGGAAGTAGCAGCTGAGGGATTCCAGTCAAATATGGAGTTTTATGTGCTACAAATACCGGCCTCTTTCAACCTACTCTTGGGTCGCCCATGGATGCATAGGCCCGACATTATGGCGGTACCATCGACCTTACACCAGAAGGTCCTGCTAGGGCTGGAAAGTGGAGCGGTCGTGCTATATGGAGACTCGGGTATTCGTCCTCATTCTGAGGATAACGCCCCATTGTAGGAAATCATGCACGACGAGAATGATGTGGAAATAGGTGGGTTCGCCTTTGACACAGCTGGCCGAGTTTGTACCATCCGAGTGGATGACGAATTTGCTGTCACCTCCACTGTCTTGGAGATGATGAGGAGAATGGCATATCTACTCGGCACAGGTTTGGGCCGTAGTCAGCAAGGAGTGGCCGAGTTGCCAGATTTCCCCGTTCACAAGGGTCGTTTTGGACTAGGTTACAAACCCACGGACAAGGAGAAGAAGGTCCGCGGTTATGTTTATGACAAGGACTATGTAGTTTGTTTTGTGAAGGAAGGGGCTGACAAACCTTATCACGGCCAGCCGGAGCCATTCGTAAACACGATAAAAGGAGAATTTTACCCCGGGTTTGAAATCTTCGCCAATGATGTATGGGATAGCGAAGATGAAAAGTAAAAGGTCGAGCAATTGGTGTAAGACAGGCTGATTGGATAGAGGTTCTGGATGGTGGGATTTTGCTATCAATGTTCGACTAGGTCGGTCCAGCGGGTATGGGTAAGGAAACAGCTGAGGTGATGATGCTCGGGCAAGAGGCCCTCGAAGATCCAAGCCTGCTGATCGTGGATACTGCTGGAGAGTATAAGAATTGCACTTTTACGCCTGTTGTAAAATTTACTGGCACTACCACTATGTTTGAGTCCGAGTCTGAGTCCGAGTCTGTAATCAGCTGTGAGTCGGAGATTGTGCCTCCTGGCCCTCCACGTCATCACTTTTCTTTCGAGTTTGAGTCCACCGCTATGTACCACCCCCCCAAGGGGCTTATGAATGAAATGACCGAGTTCGAGGGAGAAATACCCAAAGAACTCAGGTCCCTAATCGAAAGGAAAGATGAGAGGCATGCTCAGCCAATAAAAGAAGAAATTGTTTTAATAAACTTGAAAGACGAAGGGGACCCCAGCATGGTTCAGATCGGCTTCGGGCTATCCGAGGAGGAACGTGAGTCACATATCAACTTGCTCAACGAATTCGGAGATGTTTTCGCTTGGTCTCATGCGGATATGCCCGGAATCGATCCAGACATCGTGCAACATCGGATCCCCCTGTACCCTAATGCTAAGCTAGTCAAGCAAAAGTTAAGGAAAATAAGGCCTGATTGGGTGGAAAAGATTAAAGAAGAAGTCACTAAGCAATTCAACGCCGGATTTCTAATGGTAACAGAATACCCTCAATGGGTTGCTAACATTGTACCAGTCCCCAAGAAGGACGGGAGAATTAGGGTCTGCGTTGACTTTAGGGATTTAAACAAGGCAACTCCGAAGGACGATTTTCCATTGCCACACATCGATGTACTCGTGGACAATACGGCAGGGCACGTGTGGTTGTCTTTCATGGATGGATTTTCGGGATACAATCAGATCTTAATGGCGCCAGAAGATCGGGAAAAGACGACTTTCACAACCGAATGGGGACCTTTTGCTATCGGGTGATGCCGTTTGGGTTGAAAAACGCGGGATCAACCTATCAAAGGGGCTGCGACTACCTTGTTGCACGACATGATGCATAAAGAAGTTGAAGTGTATGCAGATGATACGATCATGAAAGCTAAAGAGCGAGAGGGGCATCTACCGGCACTCCGTAAGTTCTTCGAAAGAATTCGTAAGTACCGCATGCGTCTCAACCTGCAAAATTGTACGTTTGGAGTCACCGCCGGGAAAATGTTGGGATTTATGATCACCACCAGAGGAATTGAGGTGGACCCCTCCAAAATCAAAGCCATACTTGAAATGGAACCGCCGCGGACGGAAAAAGAAGTACGCATTTTTCTCGGAAAGATTCAATTCATTAGCAGATTCATCGCTAAGTTGACCTCAACTTGCGAGCCGATGGTTCGACTTTTGAAGAAGGGGGTGTCCTTTAAGTGGGATGACAAGTGCAAAAGGCCTTTGAGGCTATCAAGAAGTATCTCCAAATCCCGCCGGTGCTAATGCCACCAGTACCCGGGAAACCGTTGGTAATGTATTTGTCAGTTACTCAATCAGCAATGGGGTGCATATTGGCACAAGAAAGAGATGACGGAGTCGAAATGGCGGTTAATTATCTCAGCAAGAAGATGGTCGAAGCCAAAGAAAGGTACACGCCTCTGGAGAAGACATGTTGGGCTCTTGTTTGGGCCTCCAAGAAGTTGAGACACTATATGCTGGCCTATTCGGTAAAGTTGATTTCTCGAATGCATCCTCTCAAATATCTGTTCGAGAAGCCAGCACTTACCGGTAAGCTAGCACATTGGTTGCTCCTATTAGCCGAATTTGAGCTCAGATACGTCACGAGGAAATCGGTAAAAGGAAGAGCGGTGGCAGAATTTCAAGCCGATCACCCAGTGGAGGGACCGGAAGACACTGAGTTTCAGTTCCCCGACGAGAGCATCATGGCAATAAACAATGATATGTGGAAACTATAATTTGACGGGGCCGCAACCCAAAAGGGATAATTCGGCAATTCGAGGAAGTAACCTTCACGCATATACCCAGGATGAAAAATCGGTTCGCCGATGCTCTCGCTACCTTAGCATCAATGGTCTAGCTACTGATAGGTGCCGAAAAGCACCCGTTGAACCTCGTTAACTCGCACTTTGTTAAGCTAATTTGGTTGGTTTTTGATTAGCGTTCGTTGGTGAATGGTGTTATAGGTGCCAAGTGCTCAAGGACTTGGAAAACATGCTTGCGAGTGGTTTAGAAGCGTCAAGGATGCGAAGAGGAGCAAAAGAGGACCAAGGGACCACTTTCTGAATCGGTATTCCGGACTATGCATTCCTCGTCCAGACTATGACTCGGTAGTCCGGACTATGCATTCCCCGTCCGGACTACGGGCTCCACGACCTTTAGTGAACTTTCTGCATTGGTAGTCCGGACCACCCTTTTCTTAGTCCGGACTATGGTGTCGGGAATTAGCGTTTTAACTGGTTTTTATGTAATTTTGAGAGCCCTAAGTATAAATAGCACAACCTAACATTGTTTTAGGGTTCCCAACTATTGAGAGAGGCTACTTTGAGAGAGAAACTCATAGTTCTTCATGTTCTTCAAGCGTTCTTCAAATCAAAGCATGTTGATAATCACCATGTCCGGCTAAACCCCTTTTCTACGGGGAGGATGAAGCTCTACACCAAGTAACCTTGTTCTGCATAGATTATGGTTATTATTTGGATCGGATTATATGTTAAGAACTCGATTTCATATGATCAATGGAATCATGGTTTTATTCTTCCAATCAATTGAGTATTTGTATTCATGTGTTCAAATACCGTAAACATATAATTGTTTTCACTGGTGTGATTGGAGTTCTGAGATGGATTATGCTCGTAAGATGGATCGTGCCGCGATAGTGAGATGGTCCGTGCTATGGGATAGTCCATGCCTTTTAACAATCTCTATATTTTCTTGATGATTATCGTTAGGGTTTGCAAGCCCTAGCGATAATCCTTTGCGATTCGAATATTAATCATATCTATGCGATGCTTGGTTATGCGGTATGAGCGGATTCTAAACCCTAGATCTTTTTCCCAAACAATTTCACCTTTTTAATTATTGCGCTTTTTAGTTCAATTATTTCACAAACAATCAAACCTCTTTTTACCGAATTAAATTAGAAGTTAATTGGAGTTAACGCAACTCAGCCAAATTGTCCCCGTGGATCGACACTCGGACTTAACCGCTATTCTCTGGAATAAAAGTTAATTCCTAGTTATTAAATATTTATTTTTGACTCGGCACGACACGGTCAAATTTTGGCACCGTTGCCGGGGACAATTTGCACGGTTGCTTAGTTTTGATTAATTTTTATTTTAATTCTTAGTTTAGGGATTTTTAATTTTTGTTTGCTAAGTGATACTCACGACACAAGTTGCGAAGCGTTCAATTGAGCAGGATCAACCAGTGAAAAGCGGTGCCGTGATATAAAAGCGATATCGTTGCTCACTGTAAGTCTTGTTTCCCTTTTATTTGCTTGTCTCTGTGTATGTTTGGTCGTCGGTCTCAAAAACCCGACCTTGTTCCTCTTAATCAGGATATTAGAAAGAGACGTAGTGTTAAGAGTGAGACTAATTTACTTTCAATGGGGATATTGAGAATGGCGCTAATCCGCCAGGGGTAGCTGCCGCGCCCCTTGCCCCACTTCACACACACTGCCATCATCCTATGCCGCACCATCATGCATCCAGTTGCCACCGTTCACGGCAACCCACTATGAGATTAACCTAGCATACTGCATGCGTTGCCCAACTTTCACGGGCTCACTAAGGAGGATCCCTATCAGCATATTGACGACTTCATAACCATAAGCTCCACACTTCAAATTCATAATTTTCCTAATGAGGTGCTTAGGTTAATCTTGTTCCAATTTTCACTGAAAGAGAGTGCCAAACATTGGCTCAGTACTTTACCCGCGAACTCGATCACTAGCTGGGATCAACTTAAGGATGCGTTCCTTAAAAAATACTTCTCCATAGGCAAAATAGTTCATTATCGGAAACTGATTACTTCGTTCCGACAAAATGACAATGAGCCTCTTCACGAGGCTTGGGAGAGGTATGGTAACCTCATTAGGAAGTGTCCGCATCACGACATTCCACAGTGGTAGTTGGTGCAATGTTTTTACGATGGGTTGAATTCTCATTATAGGATGATGGTTGATGCCTCATGTGGAGGCTCGTTAATGAACAAAAATGAGAAGACGACATGGGAGCTCTTTGAGACAATGAGTGATACTTCCCAGCACCATGCCACTTATCAGCATAGTGATAGGGCAACCAATGTGGCCAGTTCTTCAAAGCCACGGGGTTTGTATGAGGTTAACCCCTCTGACCATCTCGCGCTTAAGGTTGACTCTCTCGCTGAGAAACTTGACCAATTTTTGAGTTTGGGTTCGACGTCCACTCCGCCTCCTCCTACTTTTTAGGAGGCTTGTTCTCTATGTGCTAGTCCAGCCCATTATGTTATAGAGTGTCCGACGAGAGACCAGTTTCCAGGTTTTGCAGAAGAGCAAGTTCACTCTGCTCAGGGGTATTCTAACGTACAAAGTTATCCTAAACCAGGTGATCCCTCTTTTAACACTTATCATCCGGGGCTTAGGAACCATCCTAATCTGTCGTGGCAACAACCACAAGACAATGCCCCCGTCCCACAGCCTAGGCCACGGTCCACACCATATAATTCGGCGGCCTATCGCTATGCGAACAATCAGTAGCCACCTCCTCATCGAGCGCTAGCCAAGTCCTCGAGGGACCCTTCCTTCGAGGATAAGTTCTTAAAAGCATTTGAGATGATGACTGCTCCCCAACAGCAGGTGAATTTTCATACACAATCGATTGCACGAATGGAGGCGCAATTGGGCCAACTAGCCAACACAATGAACCGCAGAGAGGAGGGTAGGTTGCCTAGTCAGCCAGTTCAAAATCCGAGAGGTCAAAACCAGTGTGAGGGTTATCAAGGGACTGGTAACTTCCAGTAGGCAAATGCTCTGATATCACTTCGTAATAAGCAAGAGGTCGAAACCCGACCAGAGAAGCCCAAAAGCAAGGAGCACCAAGCTCCCTCCTCCCCATCTGATTCTGGGGAGGAGAGTTCACATAGCAAGGAGGAAACCCCTCCAATCATTACTTCACCACCCACGGGCTCCAAGGCACCACCCTACGTGCCTAAAGCCCCATTCCCCGTTGCCCTAAATGGGCCATCTCCTACACCAAAAAGGGATCATCTATGGAGGACACTCTTGAGGTATTCAAACGCATGGATATCAATATACCCCTCCTAGATGCCATTAAGCAAATCCCGAATTATGCCAAGTTCCTAAAGGACATCTGCACTCACAAATGGAAATCTCGGACAAATGTGTCCAAAAAGGTCCTTCTCACCGAGCAAGTGAGCTCTATTTTCCAGTCTGTCACTCCCCCTAAGTTACAAGATCCTGGCACACCTACCATCCCCATTGTCATTGGTAGCCATTGTATCGAGCGTGCACTTCTAGACTTAGGGGCTAGTGTCAATTGGATCCCTTACTCGGTGTACGAGCAGTTAGGACTTGGAGAGTTGAAACCCATGACAGTAACCTTGCAATTAGCTGACCGATCCATAAAGATACCACGTGGTGTAGTTGAGGACGTTCTTGTCAAGGTCAATGATTTCTACTTTCCTGCTGATTTTATAGCCCTTGACACAGAACCGGTGAACACCCTCATGAGGCAAATTCCAGTTATACTTGGTCGTCCGTTCTTGGCGACGGCCAATGCTAATATACATGTGAGGAGTGGGAAGATGGAGGTCACATTTGGTAATATGACCCTTAAGCTCAATGTCTATAATACCGCAAAACAACCTCTAGTGGAAGAAGACTGTTTTGCAGTCGATGTTAGTAAGGAACAAGTACAACAGGGGTCTAGTTCACACGAGGAGGTTAGTAACTTTTACAAGATTGCTAGTCTTGATAATAATTCTTTCACTAATTTCAGTCGTGATGATTCTTTAGAGACTTACTTAGGTCACTGTGGTGATAATTTTGAACTTGATGAGTCTATTGAGCAAGTGAGTTCATTGGTGGACTCTGCTCCTTGGTCAGTTATTGAGGAGTGGATATCTAATGGGGAGCCACTTCGACATTCTTCATTATCTCCACTCCTGATTGCCACAAAGTCACCTAATTATGAGTTGAAACCTTTGTCACCCAATCCTCGTGTTAAATTGTTGGGGCCAGTAGAAATTATGTCGGTTGTCCTATCAACACATAGTGATCAGTCTAAACAGGATAGGTGAATTGACAACACTGAACAGTACATCAAAGAAGTCACATGTGATTTTGTAATTGGCATAGAGCCCTTTGGTCCAACTCATAGTGTTTTGTTGGGGGTACTTCTGTACAAGCAAACCTCTTCGTGGTATGGTGATTTTCATTGTATGGTGACTAGAGGAACGGTTACAACTCAATTATGTGACCAACCGTTTTTTATTGTTGTGGGAGAGTGGAACAATATCTTTTGGGATGATCCATCTCGTGTGAATTTTAAAAGGAGGATTAAATCTATTCATGGAGCATTATTTAAGTGTGAGGGGAATAACTATGGTGGGCCCAATTTATTCGAACCATTGAGCTTTTAACGAAGTCTAGCAGACTATAAATCCTTGGAGTTTGTGACAACTCCAGTGTTAGCCATGCTCGAACGGCTATTAATGGTCCGGTATTGCCACCTACTTTCTAGCCTTAAATATGTGTATCTGGGTTTCTAATAATCTTATTGCAGTGCCTCGGATAGTCACTAAAGATGATTGGCTCTGATTTCTTTACGAAAAAACCTTGAGTAATTTAACCTATTGAGTCATGACTTACCCGGGATTGTTATGATGACCTTCTCTACACATATTTAAGTGAGAAATTAGGGAGAAAAGTAGTACCCATGTTTTTCGAGTGAAGAAAGTGGATGGAGTTTACTTACTTTTGAGTCATTTTATTTTTAGTTTTGATGTTTTAGAGTTAGTGTTTTGCTTGTTCGTGTTTGGATTGTTGTTATTCTTTCATTTGTAGTTTGTGGGGACTAACATGTGCAGGTCGTTGTGCTCAAGTTGGGGGGGTCATGCCCCATGATCTTTAGCCTGTTTAGTTCTCCTTCCCAAGGTGATCTCTTTCCTTATCTCTCCGTCATTTGTCCTAATCTTTTTGTGTTTCTGCATTCAATGAGGACATTGCATGATTTAAGTTGGGGGGAGGGAACACTTTGTAGTTGTGCATATTTAGAGTTTTGAAAAAACCAAAAAAATTAGAAAATTTGAAAAATCTTAAAAAGTTGGCTCCTTTGGCATGGAATTTTGGGTTTGTTGTGCTTACTTGTTGATTGACTGAGTTGAGGCGTGCTGCTATTGCATTGGCATGGCTTGTGTCACCATAGTTCTGTTTGTTAGTTTGTTTCAAGGGAGGCATCAAGGCACTTAAGCATGGCACAATTGCACATCACATTTGTTGGGTTTCGATCACTTGTGAACTTTGATTTGCTTGTTCTCGAAGGCTATGATTAGTGGAGACTTATGCCCTAGTGAGCTTTCATGCCTTAGCTTTCTTTTGGAGAGATGTCGACAAAACTCTTTGTTTGTCTTGAGAAGAACTAAATTTGTTGTCAATTTCATTATCTTTAAGTATTGGAATTGTTTCATATATCTCTCGGGTTTGGTTTGTTACTTGGATGTTACACCCCTAGGAGATGATCATGGGCATTTCCTTGAATATTTGAACCGGTTTGTCTCTTTTGCTTATATTATCCCTTGCGAGCCATTTTGAGACATAAACACTAAGCCTTTTCTTTGTTGAACTCCACCTTCCATATTGTGTTTTGAGAAAGGCAAGAGTGTAGAGGTATAATTTTGGGAGAAAGGTGGATCTTGTGCTTGATGTGTGGTGCCCCCGAATTGAAGGAAAAGGAGTTTCAAAAGGAAGAAAAAAAAATGCAAAGAATACCGTATGTTGAAAGAGGGGACACCAATGTGTAGACAGAGGATTGGTTAAATGATGATGGAATGTTAGCAATAAGGAGATGTTGAAATAATGTTGAGGGGGCACATGTTGTATATTTGCCTTAAAATGAGTGTCTTGTTATACTTGCTTATTCTCGGACACATGATTGTTTCACCCTAGCCTTGCGAATTTATCCATTGCCTAATATTATAACCTTAATTAAGACCTGTTTGATTCTAAGGGTGTTGGGGTGTGGATTGATGGATTGAGATGGTTCCAATACTTGATGTTCATTCATGAGATTGTGTGTCCACCTTATAGAGCGTTCTTTTTGTGTCATAGTGTGCGGAGTCTCTTGCTTCATGTTTATGCACCCTCCAAACCGCACACTTGATAGTTCATAATGCACCTTGTTTCGAGCGATTTTACTAGTTGAGTGCATGACACGGTGATGATTGAAGTCGAGGCTCGGTCCGGAGAGAATGATCACTCTTTGTTCACTTGTGATCACGGCCCATATTCACACACACATGCTACACTTAGGTGCCATGATTTCTTTCTCTTGACTTAATAGCATTTGGAGCTATGTTGGCTTGTTTTGCCTTTGTGATAACCCCACAATCTTGGCTTGTGATGTTGGCAAGTGTATGACAGGTTTCGGATTTCATGTTGAGGGATTTCTTGTGTTTTGTGGGTGATCACTGCTGAAAACCCTCACGAGACTTCACTCATCCAACCGGGGCCGCCCGGGGGTTTAAAAGAACAATCATTTAGTTGCATTTAGTTGGTAGTTTAGTTTGTTTCTTTGCTAGGGACTAGCAAAGTGTAAGTTGGGGGCTGTGATAGGTGCTGAAAAGCACCCATTGAACCTCGTTAACTCGCACTTTGTTAAGCTAATTTGGTTGGTTTTTTATTAGCGTTCGTTGGTGAATGGTGTTACAGGTGCCAAGTGCTCAAGGACTTGGAAAACATGCTTGCGAGTGGTTTAGAAGCGTCAAGGATGCGAAGAGGAGCAAAAGAGGACCAAGGGACCACTTTCTAACTCGGTAGTCCGGACTATGCATTCCCCGTCCGGACTACGGGCTCCACGACCTTGAGTGAACTTTCTGCATTGGTAGTCCGGACCACCCTTTTCTTAGTCCGGACTATGGTGTCGGGAATTAGCGTTTTAACTGGTTTTTATGTAATTTTGAGAGCCCTAAGTATAAATAGCACAACCTAACATTGTTTGAGGGTTCCCAACTATTGAGAGAGGCTACTTTGAGAGAGAAACTCATAGTTCTTCATGTTCTTCAAGCGTTCTTCAAATCAAAGCATGTTGATCATCACCATGTCCGGCTAAACCCCTTTCCTAGGGGGAGGATGAAGCTCTACACCAAGTAACCTTGTTCTGCATAGATTATGGTTATTATTTGGATCGGATTATATGTTAAGAACTCGATTTCATATGATCAATGGAATCATGGTTTTATTCTTCCAATCAATTGAGTATTTGTATTCATGTGTTCAAATACCGTAAACATATAATTGTTTTCACTGGTGTGATTGGAGTTCTGAGATGGATTATGCTCGTAAGACGGATCGTGCCGCGATAGTGAAACGGTCCGTGCTATGGGATAGTCCATGCCTTTTAACAATCTCTATATTTTCTTGATGATTATCGTTAGGGTTTGCAAGCCCTAGAGATAATCCTTTGCGATTCGAATATTAATCATATCTATGCGATGCTTGGTTATGCGGTATGAGCGGATTCTAAACCCTAGATCTTTTTCCCAAACAATTTCACCTTTTTAATTATTGCGCTTTTTAGTTCAATTATTTCACAAACAATCAACTTCGAATATGTACGAAGGTGTAACAAGTGCCAAGTTCACGCCAATTTGAAGCATGTGCCACCCACTGAGCTGCACTCAATGTCTTCACCATGGCCCTTCTCAGTATGGGGCATAAATGTGATTGGAAGAATCACTCCACCGGCCTCGAATGGTCACAAGTTCATCTTGGTGGCAGTTGATTACTTAACAAAATGGCGCATTTCATCAAGCAAAATATCATCTATCGGTATGGGGTCCCTCAAGCAGTGGTCTCTGACAATGGGGTACATTTCAAAGGGAGGGTTGCCGAAGTACTCGAAGACTTCAACATCCAGGTGCACAAGTCCACGGTATATCGGCCGCAAACCAACGGAGCTGTAGAGGCAGCAAATAAGACCATCAAGAACATCTTGGAGAAAACCATCGAAACCTCGAGGGATTGGCATGAAAAATTACCAAAAGCACTTTGGGGTTACCGCACCTCTATCCGTACTCCGACAGGGGCAACACCCTACTCGTTGGTATATGGCATGGAGGCGGTACTCCCGATTGAGCTCGAAGTACCATCCCTAAGGGTCGTGATGGAAAATGAAATTAACGAAGCTGATTGGTTGAGTGAGAGGTTTGCTGAGCTGATGTTGTTCGACGAAAGAAGGTTACACGCTTTATATCACATTTAAGGATACCAAAGGAGGATCGCAAGGGCGTTCAATAAGAAGGTGAAGTCACGAGACTTGATTGAGGGAGACATGGTTGTAAAAGAGATCCAAGCGCCGATATTCGACCCAAGAGGAAAGTTCAGGCCAAAGTGGGCAGGGCCTTATATTATCAAGACCATTCTCAACGGGGGAGCAATGGTACTTATTGATCTTGATGGGAATGAACTTGCCAATCTTGTTAACTTGGATCAACTCAAACAATACTACCCCTGAGAGATGCTCGTTGAGCGAAAAACCGCAAGGGCGGACCGACCCAAGCAAAAATAAGAGCAAGCCTACAAGGTTGGAAGCCCGCATTGGGCAACCTAGGCAAAAGATAAGGCATGAAAATCAAAAGAGCTCGCTAGACCGAAAACCCGAAAAGGCGGTACTAGGCAAAATCTAGAGCGCAAAAGGAGAGTATCAATACCCGAGTGAACCTTAACCCGAACTACGTTGTGACCTGATTCCTTGGAAAAGGATACGTAGGCAGACTCACTCAGAGATTCGGTCATAATCCATTGAGTTGATCCAGGTACCCATCATGTCCCAAGAAGGAAGAAAATAGGAAAATCAGGCAACGTTGTGAACCAAGAGGGGAAGACCCTCGTAATTCAATTTTATTTCAATAATCTCTTCGGTTACAAAGCTGAGCGAAATGCTTAAACAACACGAAAAAAAAAAAAAACTACAACATGGGTCCATAATTTATTCTGGGAACAGTCCAGCTGAGCTGAGTCATTTGGTTTTAAGCAGTTCCAAATCTTGCCGACACTTCTGCAATTATCCATTTTCTATAATGTGCATTCAGATGTATGGTAGGATAGTCGTCATGAACCCAAGTCACTCTTTTCTTCCAAGAGAGGTGATATTTTTCCATAACCGAATGTTTAAATTTTGGAAGACGGAAGGGCGCTGGAACAAAAAATTGTGTCTCTTGACGGATCCCGAGTTGGCGAAGAATGCGCTGTGGAAAGTAAAAGGCGAACCCCATTAGACCCGCAATCACCACCCATGCTGGACCCATGTGAGCCGCCGTCATGTTCGGCAAAACCAGCCAATGGCACCTCCAAACAACATGCTCCTCGCCCAAAGCCATAAAAAAGTCAGTCCACCCATCCACATCACCATGCTCCTCCACAAATTGCCTATTGTTCCAAGTTCGAGGATCATAAACCCAATGGTTCTCTAGGTCAGCCTTCAGCTTCACCTTATCGCAAAGCCACATCTGCAACCAAAACCATAAGCCAAAAACATGTGTCAAAACCAAGCATCACCAAACCAAAAAGCCAAAGCCAACAATGACCAAGACAGAAAACCAAACCTGAAGCAAGAGCGGGCTGCCTCTAAAGACATTCGTCCGCCCAGAGTGAATCGCGTCTAAACCCATGAGGGTCTCAGCCAGAACCATCAGGACTACGTCTCGACGCTGCTCAATCTGTAAAGCAACTGAAACAATGGAAGGGCTTGCATTTCCATCAAGAGGGACCAGCAGGTAGGAAGCCAAGAGGCACATGCAAAGCGCGAACATGCGTCGACTCTGAAGAGTGAAGTTCGTCAAATCTCCACAAGGTCGGAAGTCCGCGAAGAGGCGCAAGGTATCAAGGGCATTGCCACAAAGCAGGTACTTGGCAGTGCTCTCATTCACACCAAGCTTATCCTTGAGAATCTTGGTCAAGCTGTTGCGAAAAGGAGGGACCGCGGGTCCCGTGCATGCATGACTCCCAAGGTATGTTTGAAACTCTTCAACAGTGGGGCATAGCTCTTGAATACCAAAACGAAACACATGGAGTTCTGGGTCCCAAAAGCGGGCAGCTGCATGCAAAATCTCGGGACGAGTGGGGATAGTATGAACGAAGCGCAAGGCATTGAGGCCATGACCTCGGAAGTTGAACCAATCAAAGTTCTCAAGACTTTCAATCCAAGAACCAATGACGGCTGGTATGAGGGCAGCCATGTTTTAAAGAATGAAAGATGAGAGTTGAAAAGGAGGAAGAAAGAGGATGAAAGATGGGATGTGAGTTGGTAAAGAGAATGGTAATCCAAAGCAAGCCATTTATAAGGAACACAAGGAGGGACATGCAAGATTCCCATACAACATGGGAAATGAGAGATTCCATTTCCAAGATGGTCAAACGCATGTTTCCCATGAGACTTGCATGGGAAATTTGAAAGACATTAGAAGTTTGTAGCATTTGTTGAAAATAGATGAAAAATGTCTTGAAGAAGAGTAGAAGAGTAATCTGGGGTTGGAAAGGAAAACTGGAAGTCCCCACGCATTTCTGGGGCAGAAAACACCCTTGGGAGTGCAAGCAATCACATTGGGAACAAGCAGAATCTGCCCTCTGGAACAGGCATTGAACGCTCAAACCCCATCATTGAGCTCTCAAACGTGGCCTAAGCGCTCAAACCCCTGCCTTGAGCGCTCAAACCCTGCAGCAAGCTGAACCTGCACCTTTGCATTTTATCACCCTGAAACCCATTCCAAGCCTCCCAGACCCTGTCCAATTGTCAGAACAAGTGCCAACAAGTGCTCATGACTTTGTGGAGCTACCAGCGGGGCAGATTAGCAAGCAGATACATGATCGGTGCACCAATGGCCAATCAAGGCCATGGGATGGTATATGTAAGCAGTGGTGGTAATCGTTGCCACAATCATCAGAGTCTCGAGCGTCGCATGCAAAATTTTGTTTTACGGATATGCCTTATGGACTCCAAATTCCGTTCTAAGGTCGTTTCATGTTAAACAAACGCGTTGTGCCCTCATGTACATAAATATACAATCAATTCGGATTTTTCAAGTTTGAAAGCCTGTATGTGCATACTCCGGTCGTGTCAAGCAATAGGAATGCCTTGTATAAATCCGCAGGCATATGTCCCTTCTTTCAAATTCTGAGCACGGATTTTAAGACTTATCGTTTTGGATTCAGTGTCGTGAGAATTGTTCTGTGAATTGTACAACAAGTACTCAACAATTGCTTACTCAAAACATCAAAAAAGAGGAATGCAATGCTTAAATAAGAAGAAAGTGCAAATCTGATATATCTTTGGCATAATCCATGAACTAAGGCATGTACATAAGTCATTATGTATGGGGTAAACAGGCGCCCAAAGCAAAAACAAGGCGCGCAGGCCTAAGAGTCAGCTACCGGGGCACGCAGGCCCAACTATACAAAATCTAGCTACTGGGGCACACAGGCCCAATCAAGTGCAAAACAAAAAGTACTCAACCCCTACTCACTACTCTGTGCTAACTAAGACTGGCCTCCATCGTCGTCGTCAGGCCCTTGAGGTGGGCCCGAAAAGTCAGGGTCCGATATAGAATCATCACCGTCGTCCGAGCCCGACCCTGACTCCTCAACCACCATAGGCGTCTCCTCGACCACAGTAGCCGGTGTAGCCTCCGTCCTCCTGCGAGTCGACCGCCTCAAACCTCCCGCCTCAGGAGTCGCTGTCTCCACAAATGTCACCTCTTTGTCCAAGCTGAATTGCGCGTTCTTCGAGCGGCCTGAGGCGGACAAAGGTAGTCCCCGAACCACTAGCCTCATCATGCTTCCTCTTCCCGGTGATAGGCGCCTGCACAAAGGATGAAAGTCACAAGAGATTGAGTTAGTAGAAAGAAAAAAAAACCTGCACAGATACAAATGAAAGCTAGTAAAGACACGTCATACTGGGGCAACTGTCGAAGGAGGAGGAACAGGGGCAGCAGGCGGTGCGATATCATTCGCTCGACGCAAAGGCACCCGTGTCCCTGCCATCAACCGGCGCAAGAGGACGCGCATTCCCCTGTTCTGCTCTTATAGCGTCTGCGACAACTCATAAGCAACCTGCAAGCAAACAAGAGACAACCATCAGTGATCAGAAAATCTAGACATCAATAATCAAAGTGATATGATGATGAGCAAGTCATACCGATCTCTGAAGCGGTCTCAGTCCAATGGGCGAACACAGAATTTCTAATGCACCTTCCTCCCCGTCAGGAGTACTCACCCACACAGACCACTCAGGCGCCTCGGCCACCCCAACCGTCTCCCCCGTAGGGACCTCCGCCCTCTCCTGCCTGTCTCTCCTGGAAGTCCCCTCCCCTGCAGCTCCTCGGGTGGCAGCGCTAATAGCCCTGTCTAGCTCGGCAGTCATCTGCTCCACCCTCTCTCTGACTATCCCCAAAGGACCCGCCAAGTACCGCTCTCTGTAAGCATCATAGTCCATCTCCGGGCGCAGGAACTGACCCAAGTTCCCCTCCGGCATCGTGTACCTCCGTATCTCCTAAAGTGTGTAGCTGCTGGTCCTTAGTACACGGGAAGGAAGTGGGCTAGGCACCTAAGGGAAAGCACTTCGCATCGACTGGCAAGTGACCCTGGCAAGCCTCATACCTCCCACAAACTCCACAGACCCGCTAGGCTCGTCCCTCTCCTCCTCGAGACCGCACCCATAAAGGAGTAGCAAGCAGCAAGTCCAGGGCCTCCCCAGTCATACTGAGCAGCCTTCTTGAAGTCCCTCAGCGCCGACAAGAAAGAGAAGTGTACCTTGCAACGCCTGTTGGCATACAAGGATGCCCCAAAGACGTATAGCAAGTAGCACCGGGCCTTTTGTTCAGCCTCCGTCCGTGACGCCGGTGCCCCTATACACACCCGTCCGAACTGGCCATAGTGGGCCATCTCTCTCTCCCTGTGAGGTACGAACTCCAGGAACCAAGTCAACCCAGCCTCATCATACCCCAGCCCGCAGTCATACGGTATCGGCTCACCACCCACTCTCAAACCTGTCAGTGCTGAGAAGTCTAGCGGGGTCATAGTAGCTTCCCCGAACGTCAGGTGGAAGGTATTCGTATAATCCCTCCACCTCTCCACTAGAGCTGTCAGCACATTGTGATTGTGCTAAGTCCTCGTGAGAGTGAAGATGAATGGCCTGAACCCTGTCAAGTCAACCAGCCTCCTCACATCTCATGGTAAAGCTCCAAACTGCGAGCTGAACTACCTTGAGCCGGTATCCTCTGATTCTCCTGTTCGAAACAACAAAGCGTGGCATGTCAGCATATGCATGTTTTCAATCAATCAATCATGCAATCATTCAATCAATCAATCAACCATGCGATCATTCAATCAATCAATTAATCAGTGTATTAATTGCAATCGATCAACCATGCGATCATTCTATCAATCAATCAATCAATCAAATCATGCTTTCAATCAATCAATTAATCAGTGTATTAATTGCAATCGATCAATCATGCTTTCAATCAGTCAGTCAATCAATCAATCATGCTTTCAATCAGTCAATCAAAACAACCAATCATGCAATCAATCATTCAATCAACCATCTATCCAGCAATCAACCATGTATAAGTAATTGAAAGTACATTAAATGGAAATCAATGAAAATACATACCCTCAGGTTACCCCGCGACAAGTGGACGTCGGGGTCTAGTAGCACCTCCTCTCCGAAGTACTCCTCCCGCCGTGAAACGTAAGTGTTCACCCCCGAGGGGACGAACAAGTGCGTCGGTGGGTCATATATAGATGGCAGGATCGAAAGCTGGTCTCACTGCCAACCACGCGTGGGCCTCATCTACCATAATGACCCTAGGCCAAGTTGCTGCCTCCCTCTCCGCAGCAGCACGAGCCTAAGTCTCCTCCTCCTCCCTAAGCTCCTCCTCTAGCTCTGTGGCGTAAGCCTCAGCAGCCAACCTCTCCTGCTCAGTACTAGCCCTAGCCCTCTCCTCAACCTCCTGTCTCTCCCGCATAGCCTCCCTCACCTCCTCCAACACCTGTGGGTTCTCTGTCGCAGCTGCAATAACATCATCCAGAGAAGCGAACTCTGCATAATCCTCTCGAGAGATACCCACTGGACCCCGCTCCACTACTTGGGCCTCCTCGACTGCAACCTCCTTGCCCCAAGGCTCGCCGGCCCCAGAGCGACTGCAAATCACCGGCCTGTGTGCCACCGGTGGAGGCACTGTCATAGGAGCCTCATCAGGCTCATCTATCACCCAAGGGATCGACGAACTAGCTCCCGGAGTACTAGCCGTCACCCCCCTCGGAGGAGCCATACTCCTACCACTGGCCGCCACCCTGGCACTCCTCCTCATAGCGCCAGTAGCCCCTCAGCTGCTGCTAGGTGTGTCACTCGCCGCCGCCCCCCGGCTGCTATTGGGCACGTCACTGCCCGTCACACCCCTGAGAGGCCAACTACTCCTCCTACTCCTCCGTATATCCTCTGTCACACTCCTGGTACTAAATGGCACCTTCACCCGGTACCTGACCTCCGCCAAAGTAAATGCCTACCTCCCCATAGTCACCATGTCAAATCTCTAGCTCTCATCCCAACTCCTAGTACCACCCTCTCCTCTACCACTACTCGAGGCCACGCCTCCACCGCGAGCCGCCACCCTCTCTCCACTAGAACCACCCCTAACCCTCTTGGCAGCCCCTGTGGGAGCCGCCGATTGGCCACCATGGTGGCTTGAGCGCTGGAGGCTGCCAATGGAACCCCGGCAGCCCCACCGCCCACACCACCACCACTAGCCGCCACCCTATCACCACCCAAAACCCTACCACTACCACCACCACCACCGATCGGGCCACCCACAGCCGCCAAACCGCCATTACCGCCACCCTCTACCACCGGATCACCACCACCGACACCACCCACTGCTCCCCCACCACCCACGACCTCTTCTTCGCCCTCCACGGCGCCAGAATCGTCATCACGGGCCACCCCCATGGCCCCTTCAAAACCCCCAACCACCGTAGCACCACCCCACGCCGCTGTGGAGGCCTGAGCGCTCGGCTCAGGCCGTGGTGGGACCACCGCCATGGCTCCACCAACATCGTCTGCCCTCGGGGAGGGCGTAAGAGATCAATCTCCGTCGGAATCGGCCATCAATGCCGTCGGATTGGAGAAAACTTGCCCCGTGATTGTGAATCGAAACCCTAGGATCGAAATGTGTGTTTGAACTTTGAAATTTGGGCTTGAATTCGAGAGGGATTGAGAGAGATGAACTCGGTTTAGAGAGAGAGGAAGTAAGGAGTGAGTTTGAAACTGTAATCAGAAGTTATGGAGTCGAACGGACTGTTTTTAAGCAACTGAATCGTCGTGACCCTTCGCCGGTCAAAGGGTTCAAGCACTCAAGCCAAAGGGCCGAGCGCTCAAACACCCTTTGAGCGCTCAATGTCCGTACACTGAACGCTCAATTCCCTATGCTGTGCTTTGATTTTTGAACCTCTCGAGGTGATTTGATCATGTTTTGACCCCACTGAGTTGTTTCGAGTTGTTTAGAACAATGCCAGGTCTACCTTTGACCTGTTCAAATCGAATCGTACGTATTTCGAATTGCTATCCTGTGCTTGTACACTAGAGATGGGCTTAAGAGCCTGATTCTCGGTGACTGGCCTCTCGGGGTTAGCCCTACGGAGGTTGATGAATCAACGCGCGTTCCCCTAGAGGGAGCCAATTCATCCTCAATCATTCTATCATGATAATCAATTAATCATCGTGTAGCTAAAGGTCCACCGCATAAGTGCGTTTGGATTAATAGCATTTTGATCGCTTCTTTGACCAATAAACGATCACCTTTCCTCGATTGTCTTGAGAGACACTCATCCTATCATTTGGCCATCGTGTTTCGTGAGGATGGCCCCATCAGATTTAGCCTCCCCGTTGTTCAGGAGGTAGCTACGTTTAATCACATCACGATAAGAATCGCTTTAGCCACCTAGCTGGTGCATATGAATGAATCCATTGTTAGCATCGTTTGCATGAATCGCAATCATAATCATTTGTCTCTGTTTTAGTGTTTCGACTCGCGAAGGCTTGTTGATCCACGAGGAATCAAAATCATTTGTTTGCTTTAGCGTTTCGACTTGGGAAGCCATCGATTCGCGTGAAATCATTTGTTCATCTTTGGCGTCTCGACCCGGGAAGCCGTTGATTCGCGTAGTCGTTTGTCTCACTGGCCAGGAAAACCCGCTGAGTTTGTTCACATATGCCCCCAAGAACTACGCCGGTCTGATCCCTACAATGGGGTACGTAGGCAGCTTGAGTGGTGCGACCGTGATTTAATGTTTTCCTTTGCAGCTTGAGAAAAGGCATGGGAAATGATCGGGATGTCTCTGTCTTGAATACAACTCATACCAAGAAATGGTATGGAGTTTCATCCAAGAGGGGCAACTGTAGACACCTCGATTTTGACCCTGGATACTTGCCAAGCACTCCCGATGATGAGAAAACCACCCGTGAATACCCTAAGGTTGAGAAAAAGGCTTGAACTTTCCCTAAACCACCATGAACCACCCCAAACCATTCCCAAATAACCTAGACCAACCCAAATGACCAAAATACCCTTTAAAATACCAAAATAAACTAGAACCAACCACTGTGCTCAAAGGGGTTTGAGTGCTCAAGCTCTGTCCAGTCTGTCGATGGCAGAGCATCTAATGGTGAGATTCCAACTGAATACCAGCCACCCAACCATTTTTCTGTTGCTCGCATGCACCTGATAGACCCCAGGGTGAGCCTATATTGTCTCATTAGGCCCTCCATTTCAAGAAAACCCATTCCCCCCCCCCCCCTCATTTCACTCTATAAAAGCCATCCTTCTACACCATTTGCAGAGGTTAGATACTCTTACATGCTCTGAGCCATTACTCTCTCCTTCTAAAACTATATTTCCAACAACCATCAACCCATTTCATCCATTACTTGAAGCTTAATCCCCTTCCATCCATCAAACCCATTTGATCCTCAAAACCTCTCACTAGAATACACCATCATCTACTCAAAATCAACTCAAGCCAGCCCACATCCATCACAATCTGTCCTAAACTACCCACATTGTGTCAACAAACCCACCCAACACTCATCCATCTAGCAAAACCACAAGTCCAAGCTTAAAGCAAAACCAAAAGGTAGAAATCCATGTGAAAGTTACGGGTTGGTGCTCCTGAGGGAGACCAGTGGGTTCATGGAGGTCCTCTATACCTCTAATGGACTCACAAGTTCTTAAATATTCAAGAAAATAATTTTTGAAAACCCCAGCTTCAAACAGCTTGAGCGCTCAATGCTAGCACTATGAGCGCTCAAACTGTTTGAGCACTCTTCATGTTTTTATGGTTTCTGATCATCTTTTATGTTGGTACTATCACTATTATGGCTGTTTGTTGGTTCATCTTTTCCCAAAACAATTTATTTTACCTCTGATCATTGATCAATGAACCCCAAAAGCCATAAAAGCGATGTTTATCATCATCAGGCCATGGATGATCCTATTTCATGAAGCACATAGTGTATCTTACTCCTTTTAACCATGATCAAAAAGTTTCAAGTTCATATCAACATCAAAGAATGGTCAGAAATCACAGAAACTCACAGCCCTTGAATGGGGCTTGAGCGCTCAATGCAAGGACTATGAGCGCTCAAGCCTTGCTCAGTTTTGGCACTTCAATCATGTTTATTCCAGTTCTGTATTCTGTTTTCAGTTTGTGAAGTGTGTGTGTGTGTGTTGATGTTTGGCTAAGTCAACCTGATATCTTCTCTCTCTCACTCTAATCATGCTTATGCATGGCCCAATACTCATCTCTCACTCATGCAAGCATTTTATGTTTATTTTGTTAATGTTTCTGGTTCATCAAGTACATTTACACTATTGTGTACTATCTTGAGCTTGTTGATGATCCAAATAAAGGCAGTAAGGCATGTAAACACTCAAACCATGAAGATGGTTTGAGCGCTCAAAGCCTCCCTTTGAGTGCTCAAACTGTTTTCTAGTGCATCAAGAGTTTTCATCATATCAGTCTACTAACTGCGTTTTGAGTGTTTTGGATGCCTCACAATGATATATTTTTCACCCATTCTGCCTTTATTGCCTTGTTTGGTTCATCATCAAGTTTCAAGTTTATGTTAACATGGTCATACCTTTCTGCTTAGTCATCAAAGTATCATTTTTAAGCAGATTAAAGTGTATCAAACATGTTTTCATCAAAACCAGAATCATCAGAAAGCATCATGAGAATGTGTGGGAGAAAGATGTTTAAGCGCTCATACTGTCCTCTTTGAGCGCTCGAGCCTCCGAGGGAGGGTCAGATTGGTTTAGTCCATTATGTGTGTTGTTTATGTTATTTTCAACTTTTAACTCCTGTTTAGCATGCATTAATGATTGTTTCTCTGCTGTTTGTTGTTGTTTATAATTTGCATCCATCTATCATCATCATCACTCATGTAGTTTGCACCTCACATGCATACACCATAATCCATTGACACGTTTATCATCGTTCTATGGCTCCCATCCCCCATTTCCCGTAATTGTTCAAAGTTGAGTTGCATACATTTCTTGTATAATCTCACAAAAGTCAAGTAGAGACCGGTGTTCGAACCGGGCGAGGGGGGTGCCGTAAAACCCTTCCCCCTTCGTAACTGAGCTCTCGAACCTAAGATAGTATGGTGATGACGGACCAGTAATCCTTATCCATTGAATGAGGTGCGAGTCAATCGAGTTCGGTTCCTCGGGGACAATCCGCTAAAACCCGGGTGGCGACTCCGAATCGATGATCACCGGAGGGGCGTCCACAGGTCCATAATAAATCAGTTGGATCCAACACTCAAAGCAAAACACATTTGTTATGAACCCTTAACTGACACACGAGGCAGCAAACTATAGCAGTAAAATAACAACAGCAGTACAATCAAAATGCACCCTGTAGATAGTAGTAAAATACATCAGAAATTGCAGCAACTATCCTTAACAAATAAATTCCAGGGCAACACCTACAATACTGCCCAGAAATACAAAAAATGATAACAACACTGCCCAAAAATATAGCCTAGACTACTAATGTCACTGCTTAAACATAAAATGCATAGCAGAAATAGCACAAAACAGTAGAAGAGTAGCAAAGTTTTATCCAGAAATGGTAGCCCAGAAATGATAGTCACTGCTCAGCAAATTAAATGGTAACAACACTGCCCAGAAATGGCAGCCAAACGTGCACTAACAAAGTCACTACTTGGAATGCAGCAGTAGACTAAGGCACACATCAATGGACAACAATATGGAATAACTCATAACACATACCCCCCAGGTCTATGTATCTCACCACCTTACCCCTCAACATCTGTCCTTCCTCTCTCATATCTCTCATGGCCTGGGAGATGGGGGAGCACTCACATGTTGCCAATCACTCCACTCTCAAGGAAAGTGAATCTCAAGTATAATAGGGACACTCAATATGGAAGTCTCACATTGTTATGCTAACAAAGACCTCTCAGGTGTCGTTTAACTGCATACCTAAACATTGTACTAAATGAAAGCATGACGGTTAAGAATTTGTAAATGCATGTGTGAGTATAACACTCTATACATTGTACTAAATGTGTTCATCAATAACCAAACAATTACAAGCCCTAATTTTAGTGGAATAAACAAAGAAAACCCCAAATTTTCTTATCATCAACAAGCAAACAAGTACAAGCCCTAATTTATGTGGAAAAAAAAACAAAGAAAGCCCCTATTTTTTTTTATCAAATATGAAATATACATACATATAGAGAGAGTGAGAGAGCTTGGAATACACATACATACAAAGAAAACCCCTAATTACGTATAGAGTCTGAGCCTATTCCATCAGTTACGTACCTCGATCGGTTGTGGGTTTTGCGGCTACATTTGGTTAGTTCAAGAGATGAAGAGGGAGAGCATCTCTCCTTTGATGTGAGCAGGTCGATTGAGAGAGTGAAAGAGAGAGAGAGAGAGTAGGTCGATCTGTGGTGGGTGGGTTTTGTGGGTGGTTCAGATTTTCTGAGAGAGAGAGAGAGATAGAATAGGGTTTTGTTCATGAGAGAGAGAACAAGAGGGTTTCAGATTGAGTGAGAGAGAGAGAGAGAGTAGGTCGACTGACGATGGTGGGAGCATTCTCGAGTGAAGATGGTGTTAGGGTTTTGTTCATGTGAGAGAGAGAGAGAGATACCAGGGTGTGATTGATGGTGAGATTGCAGGAGAGCAGCAACGGTGGAGGAGATTGCAGGAGAGCAGCACCGGTGGAGGAGATCGCAGGAGAGAGAGGGCTTTTTTCGAGAGGGCCTTTTCTCTTGTAGCAGCAGCCGTGGAGGAGATCGCAGGAGGGCTTTTTTGCAGTGGAGGAGAATAGGGTTTTGTCGTCTGGGAAGGAGAAGGAAATAAAGATGGAGGGAAAAGAAAAGGGGGGGGGGGGGGGGGGGGGGGGGGAGGGAAATAAGAGGGGACGCACGATTTTTTCCCGGCCCGGAACAAAATATGGACCATTTCCGGGGTTTTTTAAGAAACGCGGGGAAGTAAATGCGGGGAATGCCCCTTTTTGTTGTAGTGTGTCATCCTTAATGTATTACATGGGGAAGGGGAAGTGGAGGCATCCAAGAGCTCTACCGCATGAGCTAGCCACCACTTGCCACCAAAACAGAAGTTGAGTTTGCATTAATTAAACAAATTCCGGATAATACATGCCATGAGTTATTTCAAAAGAATTGCCTGTACAAATGTTCACTAGAATATCGCTATTGATTAATTACATCATGGTATGTCTATTGACAACCAACTGCTATTATCAATAAAGTAGAGGTCGACATTTACACAGGCAATTCCGGTTGTACTTGAAAATCCATACAACTTGAAATTCTATACAAAATCATGCTCATGTCAGGTCTTCCTTCTGGATTCTCCACCAAGGCCGAATTGGCAACATCAACTAGAACCCTCAATTGTTCCAAATTTACATCACTACCATTGAGTTTTGGATCCAACATCCCCATCAAAACCTCCGAATCTATACTCCTCCGCCATGCTTCTGTCCACTCCGGGAGTGTCGTGGATCCCTGGAGCGACTTGAGGCCCGTGATAAGCTCAAGCAGTAACACTCCAAAACTATAAACATCACACTTTGAGATAATTGGTGTCCACATAGCCCAAGGAGCCTTTTATTGTGGTTGGGGTTCGAGCGGTTTGGGCGTCGCGGCCCAACTTGCAAAACCCAAAATCGGCGAGTTTTGCGTGGCTGTCATCTACTAATAGGATGTTGGAGGACTTGCGTGGCTGTCATCTACCAAAATCGGCGAGTTTTGCTAAGGAATGGAGGTAGTCGAGAGCACGAGCGATGTCTAGGGCAATGCTCAGGCGATTATGCCATGAGAGTGGTACGAGGGATTGGCCGTAGCGGGTGTGGAGCCGATCGAAGAGGCTCTTGTTTGGAACATACTCTAGCAATAGTAGTTGTTCACCTGATTCCATGGAGAAAGAATTCAGCTTAATTAATTGTATGACTATTTAATGTAGCCATTAATTAATTAATTGTATGAATATTTAATATATAAAACGATAAACGAAGCAAAAACTACATAGTTAGGGCTTGTACACAAATACGATAAAAAGCCTGGACTACCGCCCTAATTACGCTCCAAATTTTAATTAGAATTTTAGTAATTTGTTTCTTTGAAAGTTTAAAACTACATAGTTTTGTCTGCCCAGTATCGTTTTGAAAAATCCAACACTCGCCTAACCAATAGTCTTGGATTTTTTTTTTATTATATCAATACTTTTGGCTATTGTACTAGTACTTTGCTTTTAAAATGAATATTATAGTAAAGCATAAAATTGTATAAACTCATAATCGTAGATGACCATATTTTAGTAGTAATTGAATTGGTTGATCGAAAATCTATATGACCATCTTTTTCGTTGTTATTTTATAGTAATTCATATGGGCAAAATTACAATCGAGTTTTATATCTTACAATTGTTTTAGCTGCCCACCCAACCTGAACATCATGCATCCGTCTTGGCCAACGACTCGTAAAATATGTCTCATTTTGACACGGTGTGAGGTCTCAGAAAATCTTGAGCCGCTATTTGTCTAGCCTTTTCCTCAACAAGGAACATATGAGACCTTTGCCACTGCAGGATTTGGGAGATTGATTACGTGTATGCAACCCTAGCTAGCAACTAGGCATACGGATAGGGAGAGATTTACTTCTTCGTAGGCACAAATGTAGATCGATTAAGGGTCATCATTCCGCTTGCAGGCCCAACCTTGTCAAGTGGGCGAACTAGCCCAGCCTAAATAGTGTATGAATTGGGCTTGGACTTGGGGATTAAAGCTCGGCTCGCTCATAAGCCTCGCCTACAAGCCCGCCCGCTTATCCCATCATCCAGCCCATAATAAATACCCATACTTTACTTTTGGAAAGTATTATTTCTGTGAAAATTTATTAGTCTTCGCTATCTCACTCCCATACAACAAGGTTAAAGGAAAAAAATGGGTTGTCGTGCTTGTGATTAGCATAGAGTTGCATATTTTGAAAACAACTGTTTTTTTGTTAAAGTTATGTACCCAACATCTCATTCTAACTATCTATTTTTCACATTCAAAGCACAGAAATTCACGCCTGCACCTCCCTGAGAGGGTTAAAGTGTTCATTTGGAAATGCTTAAAGGGTGTATTACCTGTCCGTAGTAATTTGGCTTCACGCCTACCTCAAATCTCTCATGTCTGTCCCATCTGCGATAGTCAAGAAGAAACTATGGCTCATCTATTTTGCCATTGTAGCATCTCATCCATGGTCTGGGTGGAAGGCGATTTTCCTCAGTCTTCGCTGGATATCACTGCGAATCTGAATTTTCCTGATTGGTTATTGGACCGACTCATTCTGTTTCAGGACGATAAGGACGGGCTCTTTCTATTTATTGCTATTCTCTGGTCTATATGGAAGCAAAGAAACCAATTAATCTTCTCTAGTGTGGCCTTCAATACCACCAAGACTATGCAAATAGCTAGAAACAATGCGTACTGGTTTCAACAGGCTTTTTTTGTGGCAAAAGCGCTCCACTAGTCTAAGGCAACAGAGTAGCACTAATCCATCTTTTGTCCTAAAACCATCTCCGACCAATTTCCCTCCACAGACCTTGTGTATCTTACATGTGAATGGTGCATGGAAGGATGGACATCCCTGATGCGGCTTAGGTTTCACTGCTAGTGCGCCGAACGGATCCCTCTTAGCTCAACATGCTTGCTCTTCTTATAGCTCTAGCCCCTACAGACGGAACTTCTTGCTATTCAGGAAGCGGTTAATTGGTCTATATATAGCTTATAACTACAATTTTGTTCATATATTTACTGACTGTTTAATGCAATTATGCAGATTGCAGGGCAGAGTGAGGGTCACTACAGTGACACTTTTTTGATACACAACATCAAAACAGAGATCTTAAGGCTAACTTTTTGTAAGATCTCTAAGGCTACACGGAGAGAGGTCCAGCGAGCTCATGACTTAGCCCACCATGCCATCTCCTCTTTTGTGCGTCACTCTGACACGGGGGACGGCGGTTGACAGGATCTTTGCGCATCAATGCCTGATGTTGTGTTTTTTAGTTTCATCTCTATGTTGTTGTTGTTGTATATTTTGTTGACCCTTGTTTACACTCTTTGATTATCTATGCTATCTTCTCTCTATTTTCCAAAAAAAAAAATGCACAGAAATTCAATTTTGTTTTATGTAAATGCATCATTTGTTGTCTCTATTGAATCACACATGTCAATGAATGACTATTGAACTGCGATGAAAGGGAGAGTATTTGTTAAAAAGTCGTGTGACTGGATATTTACCTTCTCACACCCTCATATTAAAAAATTAAAAGAAAAAAATTGTAACGGTTAGAGGAGAATGCAAATTCGTGAATCAATTTTTAATTTAAAGCCTTTTAATTAAGTTGAAACACATAGCTTTCCGGGCAGGGCTTGTCCGGACAGATGATGACTCTATATAGGAGTTGATTTTGAGCAGTGAATTTTGGGTGGTTTTAACATAACTTCGTTGTTAGTATGATGTAAGTAAGTAGAGTACCTCTTTCCAAGCAGAATCCCAACAAGCCCACCAAATTAGGGTGAGATATCCTAAGAAGAACAGAAACCTCATCAAGGAAGATCTTCTTGGTCCCTCCTCTCTCCTCCATCACCCTCTTCACCGATCACCCTCTTCACCGCGCTGAATCTCCGTTCCCCAAGCTCTGCCAAATAAACGTAGGAAGTCGCCCCGACCCCTATCCGAAACCGAAAGTCTCGAGTAGCCACCTTCAACTCCTCAAGTGCATAAGTCCTAATAACAGAGCTACTACAATGGCAACATACATTCTTAATATTCATATTCATACTGCGATCATCTTCTCCTTGAATTGTTTGAGCTGTGATATTATTATTGCTCTCACCTTGTTGATCTGATCCAAGGTAGATAGCCCACTTCATTAAGATGACAGTGAACAAGATCACCAGAATTATTGCACCTATGGCCCAAAGGTTTCTTGGGTTTGTAGTTGAGAATCCAAAGAACCACATGGCCTGGTGGTGAATATTGTTATTCTTTGATACTACTGCTTCTATTCTTTCTCATATGGTGGCTTATACTAGCTAAGAGATAGAGAGAAAGGGAGGGAGGGAGGAGAGGATTTTTGGAAAGATCAAAACATAACAAGTTGCAACAGAGGGTGGTATATTGGAAATTCAACAGTCGGAGATGTGTCTTACGCTATGAGGATAATATATATATATCCTTGACGTATACTACTTTAAGGGAATGAAAAACAATGGCAATTTATTCATCCCTCTACAATCAAAATTTTCACGTGTCACCCTGAATTATTACAAATTTCTCCCGAACGGCATTTACATGATGTCAGCTTATCGACATAAAAATAGAGCATATATAAGATTAGGCAAAATCTACTGTCCGCCCAATGGGCGGACAATAAGGCACATTATGACCGGTCATAATGTGTTTTTTGTCCGCCAATTGGGCGGACAGTAGAAAGATCCATAAGATTATTAGTACAGGATATTTGAATTGTTGCATTGTTTGATCACTAGTTACTGATAATTTATGCCCTACAATGCATATCGATCAATAGCCCAACTACAAATGCGGATTGCAAATCAGTGGTAGGGTACTAGCTAGATAGATGTGGTTCTTTTGATTTTATTAGTATTTCAAAGATACTTCAAGGGAGAAGTGGCAATTCCTCTATAACTACCATCGGTTTTGAGAAAAACATAAACTTTACCATAATTACCATCGGTTGGTTTTCTCAAAAGATTCTTTTTTAATCTGCTATTCTTTCTTTCATTTTTTTTTTTGAACGACAAAAAAAACAATATTTCATTGATAACAACAAAATATTACAAGGGAAGTGCTATTCTTTCATTTATTTATATATGCACATAGATTGATTGCACAAAACGTGGGGTAGCCATCTCCGAAACATTAAAAAAAAAACAATCTATATATCTACATAAAAACAAATCGAAGTATAATAAGCACACAAATGCGAATCATCTCTACCCGTCCAATCTCTTTTTTTTATTATTATTTATCAATGTAGTCGATCTTGCGATAAAAAAAAAATACAATGAAGATGTCTCTATCAAATCTACCTCCCTCCCTCTCTCTCTCTCTCTCTCTCTTGCCATGGTCCTTTATAATTAAAAAAAAAAGAAAAGAAAAGTCTAAGACCAAATCTATCCCCGTCCCTTTTTAAATGTGTTGCTTCGTATATCTAACTTGGAAAAAAGGCTACAATACACACCCCTTATTTGGGTGTGTATGATGCACACCCCTATAAAAGTTACGATTTTTTTTGTAAAAGTTACGAAACACACCAAAATGTTACGAATCATAGAAAATGTTACGAATCATATTGCTGAAAAGTTATGAAAAACTAAAAATTGTTACGATTGCTGATGAGGTGACACAATCTATACCATACAATAGGTGCATATGGTACATCCAAATAAGGGGTGTGTATTGTAGCCATTTCCATCCAACTTATCCTCATGGCCGGCCTAACCCTAAAGTTCAAGAGGCCTGGGCCTTGGACATCTAAAAAAAGATCAAAACAATGAGGGGCACTCCCATATTTTTTACTATTAGGTTGAGTAAGGCTCTTTATAGTCCAATAGGGAAAAAAAAAACCCAATCTGATTTAAAAAAAGTCCTAAACAAAAAAAGTCTGTTAGGCCTAAAGGCCCAAAATAAAACACCCTACAAATTAACTTTTACAACTGATCCATTAGGCCTAAAGGCCCAATGCAAGACTCACGATAAAATATAAAGCAACTAAAATAAAAAGGCTAATGTATAGTTGGCTAGTTACAAGAAAAACTAAATGGGTTATCCATGTTATCGATTATACAAGTCTAATAGATACTTTTGCTTCTAGAAATTAATGCAACACGAGTAGTATTCAAGTGACACTCATTCGTTCTTGAGATGATATATATTTTGTGTTCTCACATAATGACTAGTAGAACTTTATATTGTTAAGGACATAATTTTTAGATTAGGTCTTGGACACTAAAAATTCTTGGGCCGGCCCTACTTCTACTCCCTACGGCCCAGTTCATTTTTGGTATTGCAATAATTTCAATAGATCTAAAAAATTGGATCATTTCTTTGATGAAATAATACAGTACTTGATTTGGACTTAGGTAGGCATTTACAAAATTTTGAGATGAATTGGTAAAATGTGAATAAAAAAACATATGTTACACAGTGTAATCTTTTTTAATATTATTTTAAATTTCCTTTATTTTTTATAATTTACTTAGTAAAATACATTGGGTCCCATTTTATAAGTTTGTCTGCGACCCCGAAAATCTCAAGGCCGGACCTGGCTGTGGGTTTAAAGAGGGAGGATACAAGAGTGTTCCCTGTTCTGTTTAGATTTTGTGCGTGTAGCATTTTGTTTTTTTTTTTTTCCTCCCACCCTAAAATAGACTTTTCACACATGCCATCTAGGATCTCTGCTCTCACTAGAACAACTACCTCAATCTCTCTGCTCTTATGACCTGTTTGTCAAAAGGAGATGGAAGGAGGATATAGGGAGAAGGGGATATACATATCCGGCTTGAACATATCCCTTGTTTATTTGCATTTCACCACTCGGATATGCTTTGGCTATATATGTATATCCCTTCACAAATAGAATAATTTTTAGACACACTCACCCCTGTCTAAATTATATCTGGCTCCTACTTTCCAAAATAACCCTTGGTAAAAGTTGCCAAACACAAAACTCTGTTCACGAACTACATCTTAAATTCGGGTTCTCACCTGGTAGAGAGAGAGAGGGAAGAACATAATTCCCTCATGACATCTCCCTCTTTGATTCCCAATCTCAAGATCAACAACGAAGACGACAAAAAAAAAAATAAATTATAGACAACAAAAAAAATTAAATCGGTAGACGTCTCCAAAAATTAACCCCTCAAATTTCCATATTGTTCAACATAATCATAAAAACAAGAGTAAAAGTTCTTCAATAACGTCTTCATCTTCAACATTGTCATTTTTCCTTCTTGATCGAACCATGGTAATATCTCCATCTTCATCTCGACTTGAGATTGGCTTGCCCCCTTGAAGATCGGTTTTACCTCTTTATATGGATGAACAAAATCCAACGGTTTAGAATGAGAATATAAACAAGGCCAAAATAGGTTTTTAACATTATTAAACATCATTCACCCCCTCTCATCCCCTCCTAAAATAACTAAACAATTAAACAAACCTTGTAACTTTTTATCCATTATTCTAAAATAATCCCCTTCCAACTATATCCTTTATCCATTTTTTTGGAATGGGGTGGATGAGAAGAGGAACATCCATTGGATGAAATGGGGGAAGTTATCAGAGGTGAAAGGAAAAGTAGGGCTGGGTTTCCGTGACTTAGAAGCTTTCAACCTTGCTATGCTTGCAAAGCTTGGATGGAGGTTGCTGAATGGGGAAGACTCTCTTCTTTTTCGAGTTTTTAAAACCAAATATTTTCCGGACACATCATTTTTAGATGCGCAGCCCAAACCAATTTCTTCGTGGGCATGGCAAAGTATTATAGCTAGTAAGGAGGTGGTGGCGATGGGGTGGAAATGGAAGGTTGCGTGCAGTGATAAAGCTAATATTTGGGAAGACCCGTGGTTGTTGGATCCATTGTGCCCAAGAATTTTATCCCCAAATCCTCATGACGATCGGTGGACTAAGGTTGGGGATTTACTTGATAAGGAGAGGAATATGTGGAAAGAGGACCTTCTTGAGTTTTTGTTCATTCCAAGGGATGTTGAGCAGATTTTGTATGTTCGACCGGGCTTATGGATGAGCGGATCTGGAAATGTACAAGTAATGGCAAGTTCTCGGTTAAGTCAGCATATGTGTTAGCTAAGGAAATTCTAAACTGGCAGCAGAGTCGAGTGGGAGGAGGTGCCGAGTCTAGGAATGGCAGTCAAGATGAAGGAAAATGAAAGCGGATTTGGCATATGAAAGCACCCAGAAAGGTAAGAACTTTTATTTGGAAATGCTTGCATGACATTGTGTCTGTTAATAATAATCTTGTCAAAAAGAAAGTTCCAGTGAAGTGTTTGTGCCCTATTTGTGGATTGTGGCCCGAAACAGTTTCGCATATGTTATTTAATTGTGATAGAGCCAAAAGAGTTTGGTTACTCTCTCCCTTTCGTTTTAGACCTGAGGTTATGGATTCCATTCAAATAGATGAGATCTGGGGTGCTATTGGGAAGCTAAGTGGTGATGGGGACAAACAGGATAAGCCAGGCTTATTTTCTTCAATCTGTTGGCAGATTTGGAAAGCACGAAATAAATGGGTTTTTACAAGAGAATGGATGAACGAAGTGCAAATTAATGAGTACTGTCAAGCTATTAGGAGTCCGGAGGATATACTGAGAGAGCAGACTGGGGCAAATGATCAGCGAAGAGCAGACTGGGGCAAATGATCAGCGATGGGTACCACCAAGTTCGGGTTTTTTGAAGGTTAATGTTGATGGAGCGTTTGATGTTAAAACAGGGCGAGGGGGTGCAGGAATTGTTATTCGAGACGAGAAAGGGCAGCTTAAAGGAGTGACTGCAATTCCCCTACTTCATGTTGCTTCAGCCGAAATGACAGAGGCTTTGGGATTTCGCGGAGCATTGGAAATTATTAGTTCAGAGGACGGACATAAATATCTAGTGGAAGGGGATGCTCAAGGAATTATTAACATGCTGCGAGAAGTCAGTGCTACTAAGTCTAGTTTGGATATCCTCGTTAGAGATTCTATTTCTTTACGTAAACGTTTATTGTTTTGTTCTTTTCATTATGTTTCCCGTACTTGTAATAGGGCGGCTCATGTCACGGCCAAATATGCCCTCTCTCTTGATCATGTGATGTCCTGGAGTGGAGATTTTCCATCCTGGATACAACATGAGATTTGTTTGGACTCTCCATTATTGCAATAAAACTATCG
Organism: Vaccinium vitis-idaea; assembly: GCA_963854785.1. NCBI lineage: Eukaryota > Viridiplantae > Streptophyta > Magnoliopsida > Ericales > Ericaceae > Vaccinium > Vaccinium vitis-idaea. The sequence continues at coordinate 22,506,436 of OY978223.1, read as the reverse complement.
ATCGATTGGTAAAAGAAAAAAAAAACTATATCCTTTATCACCCTCTAATTATATATAATAATCCCTTTCCAACCGTATCCTTTATCTCCATCTAATTATATAAAGAGCATCTAGTTGTCGGATAAACCTATGAAAATCTATCTTAAAGCGGTAGCCGTAGCCCCATGGCTATGGCATAGAGCATCTGCTACTTGGATAAAGCTATGAAAATTTAAAGTCTCTTATCCTGTCTTTGGGGCTCCACTCATGAAGCAACCATATTTGACTTCATGCGTCGTTGGTAATGCCCAATCCTTGAAGTCTTCCAAATATAGGTGACATGCATTTGAGGTGACTTAAGGTTGATGCCCATGAGAACGTCTCAACGTGAGGCGAGAGGTAATTGAGTGGTCCTCATTTTGTTTTTATGTATTTTTTTTTTCAATTTCACAGGAAACAGAGTAATTCTTATGTCTACCAAGATGGGCACACACAATAAATGTCACACCACCAGAATGGGAAATGACCTGCCGTGAACCACAAGGCCAACTGATGGATCACGAAGCCTAAAATTAAAATAAATAAAATTAAATATGAAGTCGACAAACACCAAACGACAATTTCTTATTGTTAAAAAAACACAAAGCCAATACCAATATGTCTTAACCAAAGCATGGGGAACTACCATGATCAGATAATTAAATTATCCACCATCGACAAAAAGAATCTCATAATTATTTTTACCAAAAAGGTTTCACAATAAGTGGAAGTGAATAAATAAAATACTAAAATTAGGATGCAATATACTATGGAGGTCGACACAAAGAATCCCTAAGATGCCGCCAGAGTCCTCGCCTATTGACTAGAGTTTCCTGAATATGTTCGAATAAATCCATCAGCTAACAAGCTCAGTGAATGGTAAAGCATGTATATTAAATAAAGTTCTAAAACAGGGATAAAAATAGATTACCATGTAAAGATAAATTGGCATATGAGGTGTACAACAATGCAACAATTAAATTATACCAATATATCTTTTACCAATAACAAGTCTTAATGGTGATCACGATACGATATCCATCAACAATGGGGAACCACAACCAATACCATATAGTACCAAGTGCCAGTAAACAAAAATCTTAGAATTTGAATCCAAAATCGAAACTTAGAATCACCACGAGTAGATACCCCGTGAAACTTTTCCCTAAGAACGATCCGGTCAAAATCAACCGTTGAGCATTAGGGTCACCGGCCAGATCACGATCTCTTCCCTAACGGCCAGAGTCACCCGCACACAGAGGATTAATTTCCCTGGATTTCCAAAAATAATTGTTCCCATCAATATCCATAAAATTCTCACCAAAAAGAACACTTTTATCGTATGCCAATTCAAAGCGCCAAACACAAACAATTCACGTTTCCAATTAACAATAATAAATTTTCCAAAGTAATAATTTAAGGGACACAGGAAGTTTCGAAAATACATAACATGTATAAGCACTCACCTGGGACCGAGAGTAATGCAACTCGAACACGCAAAAGAGACTAACTTGTACACAAATACAACATACAAAATAACTAACTAGTTGGAATATAAACTAAGGAAGAATATCACATACTACTAAAACCCCCGAACCTAGTCTAATTCTAAATCTAAATTAGTAGAGTAACCATCAGTCACCAAAATCCACTCTTAAAACAACTTCCATTCTAATGGGATGAACCATCAGTACCCATTAGATCATTTACGTGCACAAATTGATGCAATAGGTAAACCAAAACCCAAATTAACACCTTGTTCTCATCCCAAGCATCCAACACATGACCCTACATTTAAACAATAGTAGAAAACTAGGCTCCATGTACAATACTTGAAAAAGAATCACAGATCACCACCACAATCCACCCTTCACCGCCACAAAACACCTCTCTCTCTCTCTCTCTCTCTCAAGATATTACCTCAAATCGAGAAACCCAAAGAGACCCATTTCAGAGAACCCAAGGGTGGTTGTTGTTCTCTCTTGAAACCCCTCATATAATAACCCTAGCTTCTACTGTCTATCGATATATGTACACATATAAAACTGACCACTACCCACTTACCCTGAATAATAGGATTAAATTACTTTGAGAAATAAGAAAATAGGTTTATTTTATTACAGTAGTATAAATTTTTTTTATGGAATCTCCCAAATAAAACTATTATACAAAAGGGCAAATCCTAAAATTCCTAAAATTACAATAACAGCATGGGACCTTATAATGCCCACAAAATAATTAATTAGGACAAGATAGCCAATTTCCAAACAGGAAAATTACCCGATGAATTATGATATTTGAAATTGTAGAAATATTTGAGCATTTTGAAAATTTTACTTCAATTACAATTGTACCTTCTTTACAACTCACCTTGTGCTCTGAGGAGGCGAGCGCTTCGCTTCAAGCCTTGTGCCTAGGCTTCTGGGGAGTTTGGTGACTCGATGCACCTTGAGCTTTTTTAAAACACTTTGCATAAATCATTCTTCTCTATTTTGCTTTATCTAAGGCTATACAATCCATGTGGGTGCTCCATTGATTCTAGTAGAGCTTGTGTGGACGGCCCACCGAGATCGCTCGAAAAAGATTGTGATTTGTTAGAGTCGTCACCCGGATTTGAGGTCCGAATCCGAGAAACCGATAAAAATATGACTCATTACCCACAGAAAGAGATTTTACTGATCATGACGGAACCACAGATTTCTCGGATTCGGGGGTTTGGTTACGAGAGGGGAAGGGTTTTACGGCACCCCTCTCGCCCGGTCCGTGAACCGGTCTCTACTCAACATTTTGTGGGATTTTGGAAATGTTTAAAATTTGATTTATTCGCATAAATGGGAATCGGGGATGGGAATCACATAGCAACAAAACATGCAAGAGATGCGATTTTACTGTGGATGCTTGTGCGTGCAATCTACATGGATGATGAACATGATACTACAAATATTCACAGAAATAAATTACAACAGAAATCGTACAATAACCCAAGAAATCATGGACATGAGACTTATTAAACTGTTTGCAATCTGGATTCCAGAATGGGGATTGAGCGCTCAAGGGTGGTGACTTGAGCGCTCAACCCTCATTCCACCCGAACATTTTCCTTGTTGGTTTTTGATATTTGATGCTGCTTTAAGACTTAAGTACATCACAGAAAGATCACACAAGCATCACCTCTCTTTAAAAATCACCAGAAAATGCTTAAAACAAACTTGCTTTAGAACCAGCTTGAGCGCTCAAGGCTCATGGGTTGAGCGCTCAAACCAATTCTGCAAAACAGAGGGATCCAAATCACAAACACTATACTGACAACCTATATACACTTAACAAAGAATTAAACCATAAGCCATCACTCAAATTGCTGGAAAACTGCAAATAGGCCAAGAACAGCTTGAGCGCTCAAAGATCTGACCTTGAGCGCTCAAGCCATAACATGGCTTTCCACTGTTTAACCTTTAAACTGATTTTACTACTTCCTCAAGACCACCAAAGGCATAAAATAAAGTTTCAAAATGACAGACAGCCACTGTTTTGCAATCAAACATGAGAAATTTGAAGTTTTTTTGATGTTTAATCACTATGAAATGGTTAATTTACATTCATGCATGTAATTTTGTTGTGGAAATAAACTGTTTTGAAAGCTACATGAACACAATTAACTTCTAGACAATGATCAAACCAAAAGAAAGCTCAGATGTTAGCAAAACAGTGGCCTGTTCAAAACTGGGCTTGAGCGCTCAAGGCCAGAGGCTTGAGCGCTCAAACCTGCTGTAACTGCAAATTTGAAAAAGGTTTTTAAACAACTTTCAGGCCTTTGTGAGTTCAATGCAAGTATAGAGAACTTGCTTAAACTCACTAGCCTTCCTCAGAAAGATCAAAACAGTGAGTTCATCACATGTTTTTACTACCTTTTGGAAAATGTTTGAGACTTGAGCTTGATTCTGGACTTTGAGAGGTTGATTATGGATGTTCTTGGCTTGTATTCTGTACGAATTGGACAATGTAGGTGGTTGACAGATGATCAAGGGTCGAATTTCTGGGTTTTGTGGATGGTATTGTAGGTGGTTTTAATGGTAGAAGGATGGTTTTGAAGAGTGAGAGAGAGAGGAGTGGTTTTTTGGTAGAAACTGAGGGTAAGGAGTGGTTCAATTCCTCTCAAACCAGGGGGCAATGGGTGGTTTTATAGAGTGAGTGGGAGGGAAGAAAGGAGAGAGAGAGAAGTGGGTTTATGTATTTGGGAGCATTTCAGGCGTATTTTAGGACTTAGTGGGGTGTATTATACGTATAGGGATCGTATAAGATCAACCACAGACGCTCCCATGCAGGAAATCTCATGATGAGATACTCTGCAAGTTGCTGACTGGACGGGGGTTGAGCGCTCAAGGCTGTGGACTTGAGCGCTCAAGGTGCTCCTCAGGGGTTTGAGCGCTCAAAGCCATGGGCTTGAGCGCTCAAGGCTATAGATGGCAGATTGATGGTTTGGCTTGGTTCAACAATGCTTGGGTTGGTTTGGCACATTTTGATTGCTTGGGTAGTGTTTGGTTGGTTTTGGTCAAACTCAAATCATTTTCACCAATTCCAGGTAATTGCGATTGATCCGTTTCATCATCGGAGATGCACGAGCGTATTTTGGGTTCAAAATTGGGGTGTCTACAGTTGCCCCTCTTGGAAGAGACTCGATACCATTGATTTGGTATGAGTAACGTCCAAGATATAGACACCCAACTCTTTATCCGTAATACATCTCAAACTGCCAAAAGGAAACATTAAAAATCAATCGGTCGTGCCATTCAGGCTGCCTACGTACCCCACTGTAGGGATCAGACCGGTGTAGTTCCTGGGGGCATCAAACAAATGCAATGGGTTCTCCTGTCCCTCAGGACGATTGATCAAAAAGTTTGGTCCCTCAGGACAAATGATACAACGCGAATCAACGAGCCTTCCCGGGTCGTGAAACGCCTTAGCGAAAGAAGCAAATGATGGTGATTGTGATTGTGATTGTGATTGTGATTGCGATTGTGATTGTGATTGTGATTGTGATTGTGATTGTGATTGTGATTGTGTAGCTACCCTCTGAACAACGGGGATGCTAAATTTAATGGGGCTATCCCTTGAGCAACAAGATAGCCAATGATAAGATGATTGTCTACTGAGCAACAAGACAATCGATACACTGTTGAACCGAACACATAAATGTGATGGTTTTAGCGGCATGATAGTTAGATGATCAACAAAAACTCAGATGATTAATGAGATTGACTTGGAACATGATTGCTAAACATGATTTTAGACAAGCACATGGCTTTCAAAATGATGATGTAAACGAGCACGTGGCCCTCAGACCGTAGTCAAAACACTTCGCGCATACGCTAACGCGAAAACATGATTGGTGAACTATGGTTTAAACGAGCACGTGGCCCTCAGAAAAGGATTTAAACGAGCATAAAGCTCTCAGACCACAGTCAAAACACTTCGCGCATACGCTAACGCGAAAACATGATACACAACACATCTTGATTGATTGACATGGCCTAGCGCGACCAGTTACCGAGATTTTAGATCCTTGGATCATTACGCGTTCAGTTGATTGGGACCGACAAGTCCAAAGTATACTAACAAATCATAAGGGATACCCAAAATACCCCTGCAAAGCTTGCAAAAGAAAACAAGAATCCTGCCAGGATTGGGTTTGAGCGCTCAGGGTCCTCCCCCTTGAGCGCTCAACCCTACCTTGAGCGCTCAACTCCAAAGCCTTGAGCGCTCAACTTCAAAAGTTGACCCTCCAGCGCTCAAAAAGGCCAGCTTGAGCGCTTGAACCCCCGATCGGGGACGACGGTTCAGAACCTGCAACGTCCGTTTTAACTCCGATTAACGTCATTTCACTCCCATAACGTTCCAAAATTTCCAGAGAGCAAATCCGTTCACTCCTCTAGCGATTCCGATCAAAACCCTCTCGTTCCTCGCTCAAATTTCTTGTGAAATCAAAAACCCCCAATTCCTAGGGTTTATCCGCACGGTCTCGGTCCGATTTCTGCTTGATTAAGGTTCGATTCACGGTGTAGATCGTTTTTCATGGAGAATCCCGATGAGTCACGGCTTCCGGTGGACTCGCCGACGTCGAGGGAGGGCAACGGTGGTAGTGCGGTGGTTTTGCCACCACCGAGCTTGAGCGCTCAAGGCCCTGGCCCGGCGGTTGAGGGGCCATCAGAGGCTGCGCCGCCATCTACGGCCATGGAGGCGGTTGGAAATGAAGAAGGAGAGAGGGAGAGAGAGGGCGGCAGTGGGGGGAGTGGTTTAAGTGGCGGTGACGGTGAGGGTGGTAATGGTGGTGACGGTGGTGGTGATGGTGGTGGTGATGATGGTGGTGATAATGGTGGTGGCTGTGGTGAGGGTAGTGGTGCCGGTGGTGATGATGGTGGTGACGGTGGTGGTGCCGGTGGTGACGGTGGTGGTGACGGTGATGATGATGGTGGTGACGGTGGTGGTGCCGGTGGTGATGATGGTGGTGACGGTGGTGAGGGTAGTCGTGCCGGTGGTGATGATGGTGGTGACGGTGGTGATGGTGGTGATGGTGGAGGTCCATGACGTGGACAGCGACGGTAGTGAGGATACAGTTGAGGAGAGGGGGACGAGCGGTGGCGATGGCGGGGATAGGGCGGAGGGTACTAGCGGGGTCACCAGGACTAGGGTTGACCGCTGGAGGATAGAGCCGAGACCTCGCCAGCAGCCTAGCGGAGTGGATAGGGGGAAGGCGGTGGTGATTGGTGGGGAGTCACTGACTCGGGGTCAGAGTAGTAGACCGGCGGATCAGGGGCCGGTTGGGATTTCTCGGGAGGACTATCTTGAGCACGCGCCACCGGAGGTGGTGATAGCGGCCGCAGTAGATGCCCCGGGGATCTTAGATGCAGCGAGGGAGGCTGTAGTTTAGAGCAGAGAGAGAGAGGTGGCGATGCTACGGGAGGCCGCCGCTGAGGATGAGGCGGCGAGGGCTTTTTGCGAGGAGTTTGAGACAGAGGAGGCGGCGGAGGAGGCGAGGACACAGGCTGAGGAGGAGGAGAGGGCAGCTGGACGGAGAGTGACGGTGGTCCAGGCTGCTAGACTGTGGTTGAGGAGGGGGAGACCAGCTTTCGATGCGGCGACTTACGCTCCACCGGTGCACCTCTTCGTGCCTTCCGCTTCAGACGCTTACACTCCCCAACTGGAGTTGTACTTTGGAGAGGAGGTGCTACTGGACCCCGAGGTCCATCTTTCGACAGACTGCCTGACGGTACACTTGCTTTTACTTCCTTGCTTCATTGTTTTCACGCACTTTAGTAATTAATAATCCTGATTTGCATTGAATGATTGAATTACTGCTTGTTGATGACTGGATTTGGATAAGAGATTGGACTGACATTTGATTGCTTGACTGTCTGTTTGATTGTGTGCAGAGTGACTTGCGCTTGAAGGCTCATGGAGGCATGGGCTCAAGTTGGGAGGTATACCAGCAGCTGCATGCCTCTGTGAGAGCTCTGGTAGATCTGGCTGGGTTTGGGAGGTTCATCCCGACTCTCACGGGCACACAGCACGACCATGCTGTGGTGACAGCACTGGCCGAGAGGTGGAGGGACTCTACGAGTTCTTTCCATCTTACCTTCGGAGAGGCGACGATGACGCCGCTAGACTTCTCGGCGATCACAGGGCTGCAGGTAGGAGGAGACCCGATCCCGTTCGACTCTGGGATTGGCAAGGATGATGCAGCGCTGAGGTGGTTCTTGGGTTTCGTGCCCAACAAGGAGGGCGAGACGGCCACATATGGCCAATTCAAGACGAAGGGACTGGGCGAGCCGACCGATGAGGAGGATGCTGCACGGAAGGCGAGGTGCTACTTGTTATACTTGTTTGGGGCATCACTGTACCCAAACAGGCGTGACAGGGTGCACCTCTCCTATCTCGGAGGGTTGAGAGATTTCGCCAGGGCGGCGAGGTATGACTGGGGAGGGGCAGCGTTGGGAAGCTGCTACGCGTTCATGAATGCTGTCTCAAGGCGGAAAGGGACAGGCATTTCAGGACTATGGAGCGTCTGGGAGGTAAAAACTCAAAACTCTTAGTTTCAAATTTAATTGCATGCATTTCAATACTCGCACTCGATTATCTAAATTCGCACTGATTGACTGATTCGTTGTTTTCATTGCAGCTTTGGGCTTATGAGGTGTTGGGGTTACACCCCCCTGAGACACGGCACCAGGATCCGAACGTCATCCCCCGGGCATTGTGCTGGGGTGAAGGCTTCCGCTACGGCGGCACAGCACGGGGGAACATCCACGTTCTCCGTGCTTCACTTGACAGACTCGCTGCTTCTCTGGTAAATATCAAACTCTTTCTCATGTATTCAATTTGCTTTTGTTCTATTTCACATTTGATTACTGATGCTCTTAACAACTCTTGCAGGTTCGCTGGGAAGTATGGGATGCCGTTGACGAGCCTTACCTGGCTCGGAGCAGGGAGCTCACGAGAGGGAGGGTCCTACTCGAGTGCCAGTACGGCTGGTTCTGGTACCTTGGTGACAGGGTGCTGCGCCAGTCGATACGGGCCGATAAACCACAGGTGCCAGGACGCCTTCCTCCCCGGGTGCTGATGACGTCCCGGTATACGCTGGCGGAGATTGAGCGCTACACGACGCCTGACCTGGACTTGCGCCAGTATCTACGCCCTGCTTTGAGCTATATCGACTACCGGAGCAGGTATCTGGCCGGTCCCCTGAGAGCGGCAGAGTGGATGGAGAGGATGGAGAGAGAGAAGGCCGCGAAGGCGCGTGCCTCAGCTGGCGGGGTGGCAGGAGGTGAGGGTACTGGTACCTCATCTCAGGAGATAGCGGGAGCTAGGTGGTGGGTGCGCGTCACCTCTGCCGGGGGTGAGATAGGGGACATAGACATCCCAAGGCCTCCAGCAGACTTCCCGCGGCTTGCAGCACCGGTAAGAAACACTTCATTCTTTCAATTTGTGAACTTCAATTATGATTGCCCAAATGTACTTGATGACTCAAATTTTGATGTGCTTGCAGGTTTCACATGAGGCGGTACAGACTTTGTATGAGCAGAACCGAGGACTGCGCGTCCTGATTCGCCGCCTCATAGCCGGAGAGGAGGTTACTATCCGCCGGGAGGGCGAGCCAGTACCTCCTGCTGCTCCTGGTCCGTCCCGACTGAGAGTCGCACCGGTATGCAATTTACCTTCCTTGTGCTTTCAATTCCTTGACTATACCATGTACTGATTCTTTCCTTGTTTGCTTGATGATGCAGCCGCCCGTGATCAGAAAGAGGACACATGACGGAGCTGGTGGTCCTGGAGACACGACTGTGCGGCTTGGGCGTTCAAAGCCCGTGGAGGTGAGGCCACGGAGATCGACCCGTCAGAGGGTGGAGGTAGCACCCGGGGGGATAGTTGAGACCACGAGCTCGAGCGATGACAGCGTTGATGACGCTAACTATCCCTCTTCCCGGCAGGAGCGACTGGAGCAGCGGCAGGGGGACGAGACTGAGAGCTCGGACGAGACGATGGATGAGGCGGAGTAGTACACAGTAGATATAGAGTAGCTTAGAGTCTTGTTTTTGCTTTTATATCTTTTTCTTTTTGATTGGGCCTGCGTGCCCCAGTAGATAGATGGATTGGGCCTGCGTGCCCCAGTTGCGGATTTCTTCATTGGGCGTCGTGTGCCCTGTACAGACTTGATGTTTTTGCCTTGCATGGATTTAGTTCAGTTTATGCACATGATTTGCACTTTCATTGTTCGTTGTATTACTTGCTGTTTTGATTGTACAAACAAACAACCTGTTGTAGAATGTACGCGATTTACCCACCAAACTTTTGAATTCAAACATCCGAGTTCAAAGTTTTAAAATTCAACCTTTAAGAAAAGCTAACATGTTCGAGAATTTGGACGAAACATGATTATTTGAATTTATGTACAACCGGAAGATGTATTTACATGACGCATAACTTGACACACTTCCCGCGTATAAGCAATCAATAACAATTTATACCAAGTGACCTTAGAACGGAATTTGATGTTCATAAGGCAAATTTGAAAGTAAGATGCTTCATGAGCCTCTTTGCATGTACTGAATTACCATGTTACCACCTTGACCAAGTCAAAAATGACATAAATGCCCCTGGGACCGTGACCATTCATCAAGAAAACTTCTAAAACCATTTTTGACGCGGTGATGACCGCTATTTCATTGCTTGAATGAGCCGTCGGAACCTCAAAACCTTGAGTCTTTGAAGAATTGCCCCGGGAAATGTTCCGACAAGTCAAAAGTGCCTTCCGACACGTGTTTCAATGATTGGATATGGCTAGCAAGGCTTGGAAATGGATTTGAACATTTTGAGTGGCCATTTTAAGCTTGTATCTCGTATCCGTACACGTATCGGCTTGATAACTCGGGGCACGAGACGTTCCGTGAAGTCACAAACGCTTATTGAGACTTGACTTGGGTGTTAAATGAGGTTTAAGAAGCTTGGAAAAGGTTTCGGGCATCAAACGGGCAAGAATACAGCTGCTGCTGTCTGCTGCATTTTCTGCAGGCCTTGAGCGCTCAATGGGGATTGAGCGCTCAATGGGGATTGAGCGCTCAAGCTCACCACCTTGAGCGCTCAAGGTGGTCTGGGGGAAGTTGAGCGCTCAACTCTCTGGCCTTGAGCGCTCAATGCCTGTGCTGGGCTGGTTTGTGGTATTGCTTCCCAATGCATTTTTGGACTCTTTTGCATGGTTTCTTCTGCCCCAAATGTCTTGTTGCTCTGCTACAACACCTTTCAAGCTTTGAACATCACCTTCCCAAGGTCTTTTCACATTTTCCCCATAAATGCCATGCATTTCCAATGCATTTTCAAATTTTCAAACACAAATACTTTGAAAACATGCAATTGACCATCTTGAAAATGTAATCTTTGATTTCCAATGTTGCATGGCAAATTTGTAAGGTTCCTCACAAGTCCCCTATAAATACCATTCATGTTCAAGCTTTTCCCACACATCATTTCATCAATTCTCATTTCTTGCTCCACATATTTCCTCATCAATCTTCTATTGTTTTTCCATGGCCACTCTTGACCCTTCCATCATCAACACTTGGATCGCTAGCCTTGAAAACATCGATTGGTTCAACTTTCGGGGTCTTGGCCTTAATGCCCTTCGCCACCTCCACACTTTTCCTATTCGCCAGGACATCTTACGTGCCGCCGTCCGCTGTTGGGATTCAGAGCTCCATGTGTTCCGCTTCGGCATGCAAGAACTTTGCCCGACCATTGAAGAATTTCAAACATATCTTGGCGGTAATGCTTTTGCTGATCCCGTCATACCGCCCATCCGTCAAAATTACGCCAACATTCTCAGCAGGAAGCTTGGTCTTGGGAATGGTGCTGCGCGCTTTTTGATTCGCAACGAGACTCTCAACATCCTTCGTCTTTTTGCGGATTACGGTCCAACAGGCGACCTTTTAGATTTTACCGTTCAGAGCAGACGCATGTTTGCACTTTGCATGTGCCTCTTGGCATTATACTTGTTGGTCCCCGGTGATGGCCATCCCAGTTCTGCCATTGTCGGTGTTGCTGCGCAGATCGAACAGCGGCGGGATGTGGTTCCTTTGGTTTTGGCTGAAACAATCATGGGTTTGGATGCGGTTAAGGCTGGGAGAACAGATACGCTCGCTGGGAGTCCACTTTTGCTTCAGGTTTGGGTTTATTTGGTTTGGATGCTTTGGGTTTTTGGGAATTTTGGGGGATTTTTGGTTGTTTGGCTTTGGTTTTGACTTTGACTTGGGTGTTTTTGGTTTTGTAGATATGGCTGTGTGACAAGGTTGGGCTTTTGAGGGAGCCAGCAGGTGATTGGGTTTACGAGCCCCGGACTTGGGTGAGTAGGCCATTTGTGCATGACGAGCCTGATGAAGATGAATGGGTCGACTTCTTCAGGTCATTGGAAGAGGATCACATCACTTGGAGGTGCCATTGGTTGCCCCTGCCAGATATGACGGCCAATCACATGGGAGACACCTGGGTGATTTTAGCGGGTCTGCAAGGTTATGCATATTATTTTCCACAGCGCATTCTTCGTCAATACTGCATTCGCCAAGAAGTGGAGTGTACAGTTCCTGCTACTTTCTGCCTTCCCATATTCAAACATTCCGTTCTTGAGCGCTATCGTACTTCCTGGAGGCACAGGGTTGTTTGGGCTCCTGATCCCTACCCAACTATTCATTTGAATGGACACTACAGAGATTGGATGAGGATGCAGATGAGGGCCATACGCTGAAGAAATTAACACAACTTCCTTTCTGACTCACTAGGCTGTTTCCCAAAAAAACGGTGTTTTTTTTTTTTTTTTTTTTTTTTTTTTTTTTTTTTTAGGTTTTCATGCTCAGCTTATGTAATTGAAGAAGTGATTTGAATAAAATTGAACAATGAAGGGTTTCCCCCTCTTGGTTCATCTAGTTCCATATGCTATCTCCTTCGAATATTGCAAAACTGCGGGCCAACTCATCAGATTTAGACCGAACCCCAAGATAGGGTTGCCTACGTATCCCTTTTCAAGGAATCAGGTCATGGCGTAGTTCAGGGAAAGGTTCACTCGAGTATTAACACTCTCCTTTTTGTGCTCTAAGTTTTGCCTGGTACCGCCTTTTCAGGTTTTCGGTCCAGCGAGCTTCTTTTGGATTTTCACCTTAGATTTTGCCTAGACTGCCCAGTGTGGGTTTTCAGACTAGCAGGCTTGCTCTAATTTTTGCTTGGGTCGGTTCGCCCTTGCGATTTTCCGTCCAACGAGCATCTCTCAGGGATAATATCGTTTGAGTTGGTCCAAGTTGACAAGATTGCTGAACTCGTTACCATCCAAATCAAGGATCACTGCTGCTCCACCGTCGAGGATAGTCTTGATGATGTATGGTCCTGCCCATTTTGGCCTGAATTTTCCACGCGGATCGAATATCGGTGCCCGAATTTCCTTCACCACCATATCCCCTTCAATCAGATCCCTGGACTTCACCTTTTTGTTGAATGCGCGGGCAATTCTTCTCTGATATCCCTGAATATGATACAATGCCCGCAACCTCCTTTCATCAAACAACATTAGCTCTGCGAACCTGTCGCTCAACCAATCGGCTTCGTTAATCTCACTTTCTATCATCACCCTCAGGGATGGTACTTCAAGCTCAATAGGAAGTACTGCTTCCATTCCATAAACCAGTGTATAGGGCGTTGCCCCTGTTGGAGTTCGGATCGAAGTGCGGTACCCCCATAATGCTAATGGCAGCTTCTCATGCCAATCCCTGGATGACTCGATGGTTTTCTCCAAGATGTTCTTGATTGACTTGTTTGCTGCTTCTACCGCCCCATTGGTTTGTGGTCTGTATACTGTTGACTTGTGAACCTGAACATTGAATTCCTCAAGCACCTCTGCTGCTCTTCCCTTGAAATGTACACCATTGTCTGACACGAAGGCATTAGGAACCCCGTATCGGTAGATGATGTTTTGCTTAATGAAATGAGCCACTTGTACTGCGGTCAATGTAGCGTAAGAGGCCGACTCTACCCACTTCGTGAAATAATCAATTGCCACCAATATAAACTTGTGTCCGTTCGATGCTGGTGGCGTGATTTTCCCTATCACATCTATCCCCCATACTGAGAAAGGCCAGGGCGTCGCCATTGTATGAAGTTCAGATGGCGGCACGTGCATGAGGTTAGCGTGGATCTAACACTTATGGCATCTCCGCACATACTGCACGCAGTCTGTTTCCAAAGTCGACCAATTATACCCCTGCCTCAGAATCTTCTTTGCCATCATTAATCCACTCATGTGAGGACCGCAGATTCCTTCGTGAATTTCCTCCATCACCCTTTTCGTGTCATCACCATAAATGCACAACTTATGCATGCCACAATACGACCTTTTGTATAACCTTCCACCGCAGAGGATGTATTGCGAAGCTAACCTTTGTAATGCTATCCGGTCTTTCTTGTTTGCTCCTTCTGGATATTCTCCTTTCTCAACCAAATTCCAGATATCATGGTACCAAGGCAAGCCATCGTCAATTTCGCCAACATTCATCACATACTCGTATGCTGGCATATTCCTTTGCTCAATCATGATTGGTCTCATTCTCACTCCCACAGGCAATTCCACCATGGATGCCAAAGTAGCAAGAGCGTCAGCAAACTGGTTCTTCATTCTCGGGATATGTGTAAAAGTAACCTGCTCGAATCGATGGATCAGGTCATCGAGGTCTTTGTGGTATGGTTTCAACTTTTCCTCTCGCACTTTCCAATCACCATTGGCTTGAGATACTACCAGATTCGAATCTCCGACCACTTCCAACTTCCTAACCCCAATTTCAAAAGCAGCCTCCATTCCAACAATGCACGCTTCATATTCTGCTTGATTATTGGTAACTTCGAAATTCAATTTGAAAGATAGGGGAATGTGCGGCCCTTCTGGTGAGACCAATAGTATGCCGATCCCGAATCCTCTCTGATTTGCAGCTCCATCGAAGTACAATTTCCAAACATCCTCTGTTACTGTCATAACGTGTTCATCGGGAAATTGGAACTCTGTATCTTCTGGCCCTTCGATTGGGTGATCTGCCAAGAATTCTGCCACAGCCCTGCCTTTCACCGATTTTCGCGTTACATACTTGAGTTCAAACTCGGCCAATAAGAGCAACCACCGTGCCAACTTTCCAGTGAGTGCCGGTTTCTCGAACAGATATTTGAGGGGGTCCATTCGAGAAATCAACACCACCGAATAAGCTAACATGTAATGCCTTAGCTTTTTAGAGGCCCATACAAGAGCCCAACAAGTCTTCTCCAAAGAAGTGTATCTTTCTTCGGCTCCGACCATTTTCTTACTTAGATAATACACTGCCTTCTCGATACCTGCTTCACCTTCTTGTGCCAACATGCAACCCATTGCAGACTGTGTTACTGATAAATACAGAATCAGCGGCTTTCCAGGTGTCGGCGGCATCAATACTGGGGGACTTTGAAGATACTGCCGAATTGATTCGAAGGCTTTTTGGCACCTGTCATCCCACTTGAACAACACTCCTTTCTTGAGCAAATGAAACATCGGCTCGCAAGTTGAAGTCAACTTGGCGATGAATCTGCTGATGAACTGAATTTTCCCAAGAAAACTCCGAACCTCTTTTTCCGTCTTTGGTGGCTCCATTTCTAATATCGCCTTGATTTTCGTTGGATCAACTTCAATCCCTCGGGTAGTGATCATAAACCCCAACATTTTCCCTGCGGTGACTCCAAATGTGCACTTCTGTGGATTGAGGCGCATCCGATACTTCCGTATCCTTTCAAAGAACTTGCGTAACGCCGGAAGATGTCCTTCCCTTTCCTTGGCTTTTACAATCATGTCATCCACATATACCTCAACTTCTCTATGCATCATATCATGCAACAAAGTTGTTGCAGCCCGTTGGTAAGTCGACCCTGCGTTCTTTAATCCAAACGGCATGACCCGATAACAGAACGTCCCCCATTCAGTGGTGAAGGTCGTTTTCTCTCGATCTTCTGGTGCCATCAAGATCTGGTTATATCCCGAGAATCCATCCATAAATGACAGCAGTGCATGCCCCGCCGTGTTGTCCACTAGTACATCGATGTGGGGTAAGGGAAAGTCATCCTTCGGGCTGGCCTTGTTCAGATCTCTGAAATCCACACATACCCTAACTTTACCATCCTTCTTGGGTACCGGCACAATATTTGCAACCCACTGTGGATATTCAGTTACCATAAAAAAGCCGGCGTTGAATTGCTTGGTGACTTCTTCTTTGACTTTTTCAACCCAATCTGGCCTGATTTTTCTCAATTTCTGTTTTACCGGTTTTGCATCAGGATACAGGGGAATTCGATGTTGCACAATTTCAGGATCGATTCCGGGCATATCTGCGTGGGACCAAGCAAAGACATCTTCAAATTCTTTGAGTAAATCGACGAGTAATTCTTGTTCCTCAGTAGATAGCCCGGAACCGATTTGAACCATGCGAGGATTCTCCTCATCCCTCAATTTAACTGAAATAACTTCTTCTTTTATTGGCTGAGCATGCCTTTCATTTTCCCTTTCGATTAGAGACTTGAGTTCTTTGGGTATTTCTCCCTCGAACTCAGTCTCATCATTGTCAGGGTCAACACAATTTATTTCGGGAACAGCAAAGTAAGCGAAATCACCGTTTATTTCATTAGCAAAGCCCTCTGGGGCACAGTACATGGCATCAGACTCAAACTCGAAATAGAAATGACGACGTGGAGGGCCAAGAGGCACAAACTCCGACTCACAGCCAAATTCAAACCCTGACTCAGACTCGAACTCTAACTTAGTGAATGCATTGGTAAATTTTACAACAGGAGTGAAAGTGCAATTCTTGTATTCACCGACTGCATCCACTATCAGCACACTGGGATCATCGAGGGCCTCCTGTCCGAGCATCATCACAGCTGGCTCTTCTTCATCCTTACCTGTCAGACTGACCTCGTCGAACATTGACATCAAGACCCCACCATCCAAAGCCTCCATCCAATCTGCTTTAAGGTCTTTCACCAATTTCTCGACCTTTTCATGTTCATCTTCGCTGTCCCAAGCATCATTAGCAAAGATTTCGAACCCAGGGTGTACCTTTCCACTTATTTCATTTACAAACGGCTCAGGCTGGCCGCGATAAGGTGCATTCGACCCTTCTCCAACAAAGCGAATCCGACGATTTGCACTGCTACTTGCTCCATTGGTCTTCCCCCTTTGCATCTCTTTCAGTGTAGGTTCGTATCCCAACCCGAAACGACCTCGCTGAGAAGGGAATTCTGGAAACTGAACCACCCCCTGGTGAGTTCGTCCCAAGCCCGTGCCTGGCAAATAAGACATTCTTCTCATCATCTCGAGAGCTATGGTGCTGATTGAAAAATCGTCATCAATACGAAGCGTAAACACACCACCAGACGTATCGAAAGCAAAGCCCCCAAGTTGAACATCATTCTCATCATGCATAATTTCTAACAAAGGAGCATTGTCTTCAGCATGAGGGCGAATGCCTGTATCTCCGTAGAGGGCAACTGTCCCACTTTCCAAACCGAGCAAAACCTTTTGATGCAAGGTGGATGGAACTGCCATGATATCAGATCGATGCATCCAGGGACGTCCCAACAACAAATTGAACGAAGCTGGGATCTCAAGCACATGAAACTCAACTGTTGACTTAAACCCCTCTGCAGCAATTTCCATTTCAACAGTCCCGAGCACATTGCGACGGGTGTTATCATAAGCCCGAACAGTGAGACTAGATGGTGTGAAATCCTTTGGTTTGAGTCCCAAACATAAAGCTGTTCGAAGAGGGCATACATTGAGTGTTGACCCATTGTCTATCAATACCACCGGGATCCATTTCCCCATGCACTTCATGGTGACATGCAAAGGCTTATTGTGGTCGGTTCCCTCAAGCGGCAGGTCAGCTTCGGTAAAGGTTACAACATGTTTAGTTGGTTTAGTGGCAATGGTAGGCTTGGTGACAATAGCGGCCATCATGGCTTCAGGGGTAATATCAGGCGCAATTTCCATGCAGGATAATGTTTGAGCGAGTTTCTGACGATGCTCACTGGAGCTCATAAGCAATCCCCAAATGGTAAGAGCGGCTGGGGTTTTCTCAAGTTGTTTCTGGATGGGGTTTTCTTCGTTGGTTGGCGGAGGCTTCGGACGGGGAACACGACTGTTGGCAGTAGAGGTAGCTTGGGATTGGTTAGTTGTTGGGTTAAAGAGATTTTGGAAATCAGCTGGGTTAGCGATGGGGTCGCTAAGGTTGTTTGGTGTGGCTTGGTTATTTTGTGGAGCTGGGTCGTTTTGTGGAGCTGGGTTGTTTTGTGGAGCTAGGTTAAATGGTAACTGGTTTGTAGTATTTGGTGGTGGGTTGGAGGTGTTTCCAGTGAACCTCTGAGGTGGTTGATAAAACCGACCACTCCGAAGAAGATGAAGAACCGAGTCGATGTCATCTCCCCATAAATCAGTTTAGTCCGTGTAGAAATCGACAAGATCCCCTTCCGCCTTTCTCTTTCCCTTTGCAATACTGGCTCCTTCCAAACCTTTGGTAATTCCTTCCACAGTCGCTTCACTCCAAACATCTCCATTTTCCATGGCAGCCTCGTTAACAGCCCAAACCTCATTGTTTCCGACCCACAACGGTGCTATGCCCTCATTCTGATTGGCCCACAAATTTGCTACAACGTTTTCTTCCATTTGCTGTCCCCAAACATCGGGTAGGCCCCCATTTAAAACCATGATGTTGCAGTCCTCCGGGACTTGCACTCGGGGTACCGGAAGGTTTTCATCAACTATGTAGTCATAAGGTGTGAACTCTATCCCTTCTGTCATTCGATTTATCGCGTACTCACTCATCATGGAAAAATCAGGGCGACCCTCCCATAATGGTTGCATTGGAAAATATGCTTCTTCGAAGAACATGGGAAGTGTGGATCCATCCAGAGGGTCGTTAGGGTCCATGAGCTGCCATTCATTAGGTGTGGGGTCCCATTCATCTTCTTGTGCACCATCGGGTGCCCCATTCTCTTCTTGCCAATTTTGTCCTTGTCCTTCTTCCATAGGTTGTTGATCTTGTAGCATAGGCAATGGTTCAAATAGATTGGGAAGCGCAAATCCATCCAGTGGATCCTCAAACATCGGATCCCAAAGTAGGTTAATCATTGCACCAAATGGAAGTCCTTCATTAAGCTGTTCATTATGCGGCCAAACTTCTTCATTTGCCACATTGTTGGCCACCATCTGCTCATACTCCCGAGCTTCCATTGCCATTATCAAATCACCCCATTCTTGCCACACAGTGGGATCCAAGTGGATGTCTAGAAAGCATACTTCGTGCTCAACAGGTATTGGCACAATGGGCTTGGGGTCTGTTTCGGGTAGGATGAACTGGCTTGGGTCAAACGGAATGGATTTTGGAGTGGAGCTAAAGGTAATTTGACCTATGTCGGCATTCCTTTTGTGGGTTGGCAGAGGGTTTGTGAGGATATTGGGATTCTCAGTGGGATCTCGGATTTGTTTGTTGTCAATGAGATCTTGAATCTCATGACGCAGGCGCTGGCATCTTTCAGTGGGATGACCGGGTGTCTGGTGAAATATACAGAAGGTGTTAGGGTTATATGTTGGCGGGGGATTTTGTGGAGGTGGAGTTGGCTGAAGAGGTTTGATTTTTCCCTTTTGTACGAGTCGTTCGAAAACAACAGGTAAAGGTAAGGGAAGTGGGGTGAAGATACGCCGTCCTCTTTGATTTTGCGGCGGTTGAATTGATTGGATTGGTTGAGATAAGATGGCGTTTATGGGTTCGGTTTTATGGGATTGGTGATTCATGGTGTTGGATGAGGTACCGGCTGTGTAACTGGGGTTTGCATACAGGGAAGATGTGTTCCCAATGTAGTTTCGCTTTGGTTTGGGGAATGAGTCTCCTTTCTTTAGCATCCCGCTTTGTAGAGCTTCTTCAATCGACAGACCCATCTCAAAGTAGGTTTCAAAATTATGTGCTTGGGCCATGACCATGTACTGAGCCAAATCAGGTTGAAGGTTCTTGGTTATGATGCGCATTTGGTCCTTATCACTGGGACGATCGGTCATCTGCGCAGCCTTCGCTCTCCATCTTTTCACAAAATCTGCGAAAGATTCCCTTTCCTTCATTTTGATGCTCTCAAGCTCTCGAGTGGTGACTTTGAGTTGAACATTATACTCATATTGCTTAATGAAAGCAGCCACCATTTCTTCCCAAGTTTGTCTCTTTGAAATGTCAAGGGATAAGAGCCACTGAAGTGCAGGCCCTGTGAGGGTTTCGTGAAACATCTGTGCCATGGCAGGCTCATCAACTTCTTGTAACGAGAGGGAGCTTACATATGCCTGAATGTGTCCTCTCGGGTCCCCAGTCCCGTCAAACTTCTCGAAGTCTACATGCTTGAACCTCTTGGGAAGCTTTGCGCCTGGGAAGATGCAGAGTTTGTTCATGTCAAAGCCGGTAATGGCTCGCTTTTCACTTTTAACCACAGATTCTTCCAGCTTAAGTATTTTAGCTAGCATTTCAGCCAGCTGAGGATTTTCAGGGGGAGGAGGCTGTTCCGGATGTTCATCATTGGGAATCTCCTGATCCCGTGCTTCATCATCATGTACTCGCTGCTGCGGTGGGGGAAGTCGACCCTGGATGTTTACCATAATCGCCATCAGTTGAGCGATTCGGGTGTCATTTCGGACCCTCTCATCATGCATTTCCTTTCTCAGTTGCTCAAACTCATTTGGGGGGTTTTGTCTCTGTTCTTCTGCCATACTTGTCTCGGCCTTTGGTGATAAAGATCTAGACAATCTTTGTCCAGGAGGTCGAGTCCAAACAGGTAAGGTCTTCTTCTTCTTTGCAGGCCCAATGATTCAAGAACTGATTATAAAGCAAAAACCGAACTCAGATGTGTACTCAATGTGTCTACTATGCACAAAATGAATGAATTATGAATGCTTACTATCGTCTCGCCACAACTTAACTCACGGAGTTAGTCTTATTTCTAGCCTTAGGAATTAGTCTACCGGTTTCGGAACTCACTTAGAATCGTTTGCACAGTAGATTGTATCAACACCACGGGTAAGTCATTACTCGGTGAGTACGGCGTTTCAACCTAAACCTAGATGTTGACGCCGTAGCACTTTTCTTAACCATCCGAGACAAAGCAATGAGATGTTGCCATCCAGTTACAATCGATTCTAAGGCTAGTCCGAAACACGGGTGGCCGTTCGGGCACGACCAACACCGGAGGTGTCTCAAACTCCGTGGATTTTAAGTCTCCTAGACTACATGTACAATCTTAGGGTCAGTCTACCGGATCTGAATCTCACTTAAGATCGTTGCACAGAAGATTTTCCAACACCCCGGGTAGACCATTACTCGGCAGGTTAAACTCCAAACTTTGTTGGAATCAGAGCCAATCGCTTTTCTTGATCATCCGAGACAAAGCAATTTGGATGTTGTAATCCAGATATCAATGATCTTAAGGCTAGTCCAAATCACGGTGGCCGTTCGGGCACGGCCAACACCGGAGGTATCTCAAACTCCGTGGATTTTAAGTCTCCTAGACTAAAAATTGACAGTTTTGGAAGATTGCCTCAATCCTCAAGTTTTCTTTTTGAGTAATAAGTCCTTGATATCGGATGGTCGGATTTGGGAAATCCTGGTCCATACCACTTCCGACAATGATCTAAGATCAGATGCCTAAGGGCGATTGACCCTCCTCGGGCCAAGGTCCCTTAAACCTGTTTAGATCATTGTTTAGGAATTCGATGATCCAAATTTTCCCACGTCCGGCCGTCCTAAAAGGCTATCTCGCAGAAACAACGCGCATATAGAATGCACGATTCATCATTGGGCCAAGGCAACCTTCTACTAACTGTAAAGGCATTAAAACCAAATGGGATATGTACACAGAAAACCTATACCAACGACGCTCGCAGTGACTATATACAATGCGAATGTATGAATGCAACATGGCATGGCGAGAAAAAGCGGTAACACATAGCACGTAACAAGATGGAGCATGTAAACTTAACGCACGGGTGGATTACTAAACGTGGGGTTCTATGGTTAATTATATGCAAAGGCCGGTTTTGGTCACTGAGGGTACCCCGGACTCAAAATCAAAACTGTCTCCTACCGTTTAAAAACGATAGTGACAATGTGATTTATCACGGTCGAGGGCTGCTGGGCATTTCGGGATTCCCTGTCACCGGCAAGCCGGGCAGGATTGCCAAAACACGCCAGCGGGGTTAAGAACCATGCAAGTGCAATGCAAAAATTAAATTTCAAACATTTGAAAAATCCCACAAAATATTTTTCGAATTAAACCCACTTTGATTAACACATATTTCAATAAAATTACACAAGTGCAACAAAAATTGCACAAGTGTAATTAAATAAAATATATATTAAGCAATGTCCCCAGCAGAGTCGCCAGCTTGTGGACGGCCCACCGAGATCGCTCGAAAAAGATTGTGATTTGTTAGAGTCGCCACCCGGATTTGAGGTCCGAATCCGAGAAACCGATAAAAATATGACTCATTACCCACAGAAAGAGATTTTACTGATCATGACGGAACCACAGATTTCTCGGATTCGGGGGTTTGGTTACGAGAGGGGAAGGGTTTTACGGCACCCCTCTCGCCCGGTCCGTGAACCGGTCTCTACTCAACATTTTGTGGGATTTTGGAAATGTTTAAAATTTGATTTATTCGCATAAATGGGAATCGGGGATGGGAATCACATAGCAACAAAACATGCAAGAGATGCGATTTTACTGTGGATGCTTGTGCGTGCAATCTACATGGATGATGAACATGATACTACAAATATTCACAGAAATAAATTACAACAGAAATCATACAATAACCCAAGAAATCATGGACATGAGACTTATTAAACTGTTTGCAATCTGGATTCCAGAATGGGGATTGAGCGCTCAAGGGTGGTGACTTGAGCGCTCAACCCTCATTCCACCCGAACATTTTCCTTGTTGGTTTTTGATATTTGATGCTGCTTTAAGACTTAAGTACATCACAGAAAGATCACACAAGCATCACCTCTCTTTAAAAATCACCAGAAAATGCTTAAAACAAACTTGCTTTAGAACCAGCTTGAGCGCTCAAGGCTCATGGGTTGAGCGCTCAAACCAATTCTGCAAAACAGAGGGATCCAAATCACAAACACTATACTGACAACCTATATACACTTAACAAAGAATTAAACCATAAGCCATCACTCAAATTGCTGGAAAACTGCAAATAGGCCAAGAACAGCTTGAGCGCTCAAAGATCTGACCTTGAGCGCTCAAGCCATAACATGGCTTTCCACTGTTTAACCTTTAAACTGATTTTACTACTTCCTCAAGACCACCAAAGGCATAAAATAAAGTTTCAAAATGACAGACAGCCACTGTTTTGCAATCAAACATGAGAAATTTGAAGTTTTTTTGATGTTTAATCACTATGAAATGGTTAATTTACATTCATGCATGTAATTTTGTTGTGGAAATAAACTGTTTTGAAAGCTACATGAACACAATTAACTTCTAGACAATGATCAAACCAAAAGAAAGCTCAGATGTTAGCAAAACAGTGGCCTGTTCAAAACTGGGCTTGAGCGCTCAAGGCCAGAGGCTTGAGCGCTCAAACCTGCTGTAACTGCAAATTTGAAAAAGGTTTTTAAACAACTTTCAGGCCTTTGTGAGTTCAATGCAAGTATAGAGAACTTGCTTAAACTCACTAGCCTTCCTCAGAAAGATCAAAACAGTGAGTTCATCACATGTTTTTACTACCTTTTGGAAAATGTTTGAGACTTGAGCTTGATTCTGGACTTTGAGAGGTTGATTATGGATGTTCTTGGCTTGTATTCTGTACGAATTGGACAATGTAGGTGGTTGACAGATGATCAAGGGTCGAATTTCTGGGTTTTGTGGATGGTATTGTAGGTGGTTTTAATGGTAGAAGGATGGTTTTGAAGAGTGAGAGAGAGAGGAGTGGTTTTTTGGTAGAAACTGAGGGTAAGGAGTGGTTCAATTCCTCTCAAACCAGGGGGCAATGGGTGGTTTTATAGAGTGAGTGGGAGGGAAGAAAGGAGAGAGAGAGAAGTGGGTTTATGTATTTGGGAGCATTTCAGGCGTATTTTAGGACTTAGTGGGGTGTATTATACGTATAGGGATCGTATAAGATCAACCACAGACGCTCCCATGCAGGAAATCTCATGATGAGATACTCTGCAAGTTGCTGACTGGACGGGGGTTGAGCGCTCAAGGCTGTGGACTTGAGCGCTCAAGGTGCTCCTCAGGGGTTTGAGCGCTCAAAGCCATGGGCTTGAGCGCTCAAGGCTATAGATGGCAGATTGATGGTTTGGCTTGGTTCAACAATGCTTGGGTTGGTTTGGCACATTTTGATTGCTTGGGTAGTGTTTGGTTGGTTTTGGTCAAACTCAAATCATTTTCACCAATTCCAGGTAATTGCGATTGATCCGTTTCATCATCGGAGATGCACGAGCGTATTTTGGGTTCAAAATTGGGGTGTCTACAGCTTGTCATTATAATCTTTAAAACTAGTATATGAGCCTGGGCGGCCTCTCCACTCATTGCCAATCAATTTTAAGTTGAATGCTTCGAAAGATTCCTTGAATAACCACACTAGATCAGATAATTCTTAAGCCGACAAGCATTCTTCCATGCACTTTCCACGTTTTCCCTTTTCATCTAGAATCCCACAGAAGAAAAAAAAAATTTGTTCTTTTTTTCTAGAAGAAAAATGAAACTCATGTTGATGGGAAGGCCACTCCTACATTCATCATGTCTTCATGGTTCTCCTGATATTATCAGTCACCCCTTGTTGCGCCTACCAATAAGCGTACTATCTATTTTTCATCCCTTGGGTGTGAGTTCTTCTTGGGCTATAGTTGCGTCTCTTCCAGCCAGTCTTAGGATAAAAAATCATAGCTTTGCCACTCTTGATTGCAATTTTAACGAATCTCATCCATTTCAGGGGAAGCAACCACAAATGGGAAACACCAAGTTTACTTTGTCCGAGCCAAATGGCCTGCATACAGAGGGGAGAGATGTTATTCCAATATGGATTAGTATACGTTACATGTGAGATAGGAAGCTACTTAAAACCCACACCATTACTTGAGTGTCAAGCTAAGGTAATTGAGCCCCTGCTTACTGCCATGTCACCGAACCTCAAGCCTATAGCTTTCTACCCCGAGTATTCTCCCTCACCCACACATTTTTTCCTCTAGCCATCTATGTTCTATCTGGTTGCACTCCTATTCACTCTACTCTTAATCCATGGCCCATTGGGTTATTTTATAGAAGTGTTTGGTGCTTGGATAAACCAATGAAAATGGTTATCCACCTATCCTTGGTTTTGACTCCACGCATTAAGCAGCAAACCTCAACTTAAGTCACGCGTGATTGCCGACACCTGAATCCTCCAAATCTTTGTTTACAATAACATGCTTTTGTCCACATTACATCGAATTTATCCACGTGGTGGACACCAGGTCCCCAATAGTAGGTTTCAAATTGGATTATTATGGGAAGAGCCTTGACGGACAACATTAAGAAAGAGAAAAGAGTCTCGAAAGGGATGTTAGGTCCTTGGTAAGTTCGTTGTTGTAGATAGTAATAGAAGGTAGTTGGTTTAGGTTGAGGTGAAATTACGGGTAAAGTGCCTTTAGGCATGATAACTTTGATAGTATGTATATAAGTTCGAACTGAAATGCCATTCCAAAAAAAAAAATATTTCGAGCTGAAATTTCGGTCTAACTTTTTTTGCCTCTTGAATAGTGGTTCAACTATAGGGGTGAGAATCTTTGACTCAATGTTATTCTACTTCTGTTATGACTTGCTTGATGTAACTTATTGGCGAAGTACCTAGAGCTACATACACCTTATGGTTACAATCATGAAGTCTGAATCTTCATTTAATACTTGTAGTAGTGAGGGCAATGCTGAGGTCTTATAGTTTCATTCTGAGCTTGTTGAAATCCTACTTTTCCTACTTAGACATTAATCCTCTTCATTTAATCTTACCTTTGTCACATTTTTAAGTACTCTTGCTTGAAGATCAGGAAGATATGGATGATGGACAAAGCATCAAACGCCACTTTACAAGTTATGATTGTCTAAGGGATTAGTAACAGACATTTGGATTAGCTTCGTGATGAATTAGTCGAAATAAATCATTTTGAGTCCATTTGAGAATTCGCGAGCTAGCAAGTTGCTCATATATAGTTGTCGCATCTGTAACCACAAAATATCATCACTGCTATTTGTTCTCACTGAAAATAACATAAATAAAGTATGCTGTCTTTTCTGTTTCCTAAGTTAACAAACCATGCCATATCTGCCCCCAAATAAACAAGCTAACACCTTTTGTGAATACTAACCATACTAAGCACATGCATGATTGTAGTGGTTACTCATCTTATGACTGCAACAATGTCTAGCATAGTCTTATATATACTTTAGTGCGCAATTTCGCTTAAGTTGCTCCTCAACTTGACGAGGAACTTGGAGTAGTTTTCATTCTTGAATTTGCATGTCTTCCACTGGTAGCAGCAGCTCGATAGGAATTACCAGGTCCAGCTGGGTCTCTTTTAACATCCTGGCTGTTGGGAAAATAAGAGAATTATAGCACGCACTCAAACACTACTCTTTGTATTAATCTGTAACAAAATTACATAGCACTCATGCTCTCACACACACTAGATATTTTTCCTCCCACTTGTGGTGGGGGAAGCCCCAAAGGGGCACCACGTCTTTTCTCTCACTCTCTGCTCTCTCTCTCTTCTCTTTTATTCTCTCACATCAATACAATTCATAGACTCGATTTCTAGGAGGTTGCTTAAGGTGTGAATGCAATCTCCAAAGTCCACAAAACCCACTGCCTTGCGAATCCAAAATCTTCTCACTTGCACTCCTATCTTTGACTCTTAATTTTCACGTGAAAAATATGAATCAAGCTTATCTTTCAATTTTGGCCTCCCATAAAACCACGATCAAGTGTGGAGGCAATCAATTATTTATGTTCCATAAAATTTGTTTTATGAAAAATACTTAATGTTGAGCATAAGACTAATTAACAAAATCAATCGAAATTTGTATCCATTGTGACTATTAAAAAGTGGGCCCCCTTCATCCCAACCCCAATGTGATTGGTTGGTCCAACTTTTTATGGGGGGATGTGATTAACAGTGAATGGGTGGACCCCATTCATGGGGAAAGGGGAAAATGGTTCATTCACAAATGAACAAGAGGTTTGCCGCTCCACACGACACTCCAATTTAACCCTATACATATCAAGATTTTGGAAACTGAATCATGCAGTTTAACAGAATATCTCTAAGTACAATCTAATATCGACCAATAAAAAAGGTTAAATTTCACGCAGGCCCTCTCATCTCTCTCTCTCTCTCTCTCTCTCTCTCTCTCTCTCTCTCAGTTCGATCACTTAATTCCTCTCCATTAGATTCAGGTCGATAACAAGCTCTCCCTTCCCCAACCCTGTCGTCTCCAAAAAAATCTAGGAGATCACCCACCACAACATTGTCGCTGCCGCTGCGCTAGACCACCACCCCCGCCCGATGATGCTACAGGAGTTCCATATCAACATCGACAAGGCCAAGCACAGGGTCGTGCTTTCGACATCGAACGCTTGCGCCTGTAACAAGAACAACAAGGACAGGGCCTTCACGAATCGGTAAGGTTGGTGATCCTCCAATGCATCCATTACATCAACTCTTTATGTCCTATATCTACAGTTGTTTGGCAGATGCCTAATTCCCCTAACGAATCCAAATCTCCTAATCTGGTTGAAGGACAGGATCGTGTGATTGTTTGTTGTAAAGTGTTTTCTCCTCATAGTTGCATAACTTGGATGTGACAAAAATAAGGGTAATTTTGTCAAATCATTCATTCTCTAAACGGACTCGTTCTCTAATCGGAGTTAGAGAGATTTCATTTCCAATATATGAGGGGGTTGTTTGGGCGCTTTTACAGGTTAGGGGGTCTCCGTGTCCAAGAGGCATAGATGAGGGAGTCTCCGTGGAATTTAACCAATACAAAACCCGTATCAGTGACACTAACAGGTGTCTTAATACTGCTCTCTAAAATATTGATGGGTCATGCTAACGGGTGCCATAGTGCACCCGTTAAGGGTACAAAAAGTACACTTTTGTGGGTCCCACTTGTACAAAAAGTACACTTTAAAGTACAAACGTACTTTTAAATTGTATTTTTTTGTACTCTTAACGAGTGCACTATGGGACCCGTTAGCATTTCCCATTGATACAAAACTGTAACTCAAACTAGAGTTGGGGCAAAACCAAACTTTTCTTTTCTAACTCTTCTCTTCCAATTTCACTCTTCCTTCTAAACAAATGCAATTAAACTCCAAGAGACCTAATCATCTAACACCACACCATCCCAACTAAGAAAACCTACAATATATCGAAAAGGCAAAAATATAGCAACACTAATACATCAAGGCAACAAAGCTAGAATAGACAGTCAGCAAAGGCTTACTTAGTGGAAACCGAAATGTACATATTATTGGAAACACCAGAAATCAGCAACTAATAGTAGATAGAATGAGAGTCGATAAGATTCAGTCAAGGCCCACTGCATTACTTCCACTTCTTGAATTTTCCGTGCCCAAACTTCCCATGCTTTCCATGCTTGCCAAATTTCCCGTGCTTGAACTTCCCGTGCTTTCCATGCTTGAACTTCCCGTGACCGTAACCATGTCCATAGCCACCATGTGCGACGTGGTGAGCACCATGCGACATCTGGTGAGCACCATAAACTGCTGCAGCTGCAGCAGCACCCCCAGCTATCATCCCCCCCAAGCCCCCATGCCCTGAAACTAGGAACTCCAGGAAATTATTAGCGCTAGATCTATCAAAAATAAATTGGATAAGATGTCAAACTCAGAATCAAGGCTTTAAACTAGGGATGGAGCGAGGATTGTTTTGTAGCAAGGGTACATACAACCAAAAAGTTAGCATACACCAAAAAAAAAAAAAACAGAAAGTTAATAAGTCACTGAGCGCATCTCTTTAATTTTAGATCATATCTAACTCAATGTTGTAAAACTTTGAGGGGTAAAAAGGTATAAAAATCAAAAATAAGAAATTAGTAATATTCGAGGGTTTTCTTTTCTACCTTTTTGAGGTGGACTGCACAGTCCGGTCAATTGTATCCCCATTTTGTGTCTATTTCAATGATTTTCTCCATTCAAGTTGACATTGTAGATCTCATTGACTTCTAGAGTCATGTAAAACTCATATCAATCAAAAACCGATTAATATCTAATCAGAGCAACTTCTGTTGAAAAGAAAAATGGATTCTTCAATCTAGTGTGCCAAACTCATTTTTTCCCTATAAATTCTCTTTGATTAGATATTATTTGGTTTTGCGATTGATTTACTCTTTGAGTAGCTGTAGAACTCGACAAGATTTACAATGTGAATAGATCCAATCATTGAAACAGCAGCAAAATGGGGACGCAACTGGCTGGTCCAGTCCACCTCAAACGGCAGAAAAGCCGTGTCCAATCTTAAATTCCCTCCACATCAACAATTACTTTCTTAGTTCCAGAGCAAATTTAGGAGTACAATATAGGTCCTATCAAATCTTGCTTTCTTTTTTACTCACATACGTGGCATACACTACTGAAACTTGAAAACGTCTGAAACCAAACTAGTGGGAGTGATAGGAGAAAGACAACTCGGGTGAGTGTAAAAAAGGAATTTTTCTTTGCTTCTGTGGCCACTGGCAAAAACACTAAAATTCATCTGATAAAATCCTAGTGGAGGGTGGAGAGCTTGTTAATCATTCAATGGGATTTACCCAAAAAAAATCATTCAATGGTTCTCTCGCACACACGAAGTTGCTATTTATGGAGGCTGGAAATCGTACCTCCATGATGTGGAGCAGATGATCCTGGATAACCAGCTGGTGGGTACGCACCAGGGGGATATCCTGCCGGTGGGTAGCCTTGTGGTGGATATCCTGCCGGTGGGTAGCCGCCATGTGGGGGATAACCTTCTGGTGGATAGCCTTGGGGAGGGTAGCCCCCATGTTGTGGAGGGTAGTGTCCTGGAGGATACCCACCTGCATCATGAGCAAGATGCGAAAACAGCCCTTTGTCACCTTCATGGTGTTTGTCCTTCCCCATCCTTCCGTCAATACAAAATCACTGATTCACGAGAAACCAAAAGTAACACATCAACGAACAAAGTATGCACATTAGGTGGATTATATGAAAGTGAGGGAGAGAACCAAAGCATATTACGATACCAGAATATTCTACACATTTCTTGCACTGTTTACATCTGAAAAAATTCGAGGTGATGAATGCAGGACCCATTTAGCATAAAGCTACAAGCAGAAACTCTGTCCAGAGCTCACCAACCATTGAAAGGCAATATTTGTGCCACCAATATTCAGAAAACATTCGGATCAGAGAAACTAGTTCAACCTTTATTAGAAGCTATTTTGAGGTTGGCCCCTAGGTAGACCAAGACTAAAGAACTGAAACAATTTTTAGCTTTACCGGTGAGCCTCATAATTCAGAGCCAAAAGGAGAGGATGTTCTACTGAAACAATCGGCCTTATTTTTCTTTTTAATTTTATTTCAAACCAAAGTGAAAGGGATGGACGCATCAAATCTAACTGGGGAAAATAAACAAAACAAAGAATTGCATACACTAGTGAAGTCCTCAGGGGCATGAAAAGCGATACTTTCCCGGCCTGTGTCTGGATGACTGGATTCCTATTTTGATAGGAAGGGTAAAGAGAAAACTCGATGACAGAAAAACGATGTAGAAATTTCTGCTCGCACCATTTATTCAATCCAACCACACCTGTCTTCGAGTTTCATCTTGTAAGACTTCCATTTTTTACTTGAAATGCTAACTCAGTCTTCATCTCGAAGACTTACTTCATTCTTCTATATTTATTATAAGATGCATCTCAGAACCAATCCCAAAGGAACAACTAAGTTTTGGGTAAATTATTAAAACAGATCTCTCTCCTCAAAGAGCCAAAATATTGGAGTAGGGGGTCTCCCCCATCTCTCTCTCTCTCTCTCTCTCACACACACACACACACACACACACACACACACATTTGATATATGCTGCAAACATACCTACAAATCACAGCCACCCAACTCAGCAACTACCAAATTGACTCCACCGACTAACTAGTTTTTTTCCCTCTAACTCCTATCTTGTCTCTTTGGTCTTTCACCTAATTTAACAACTAATTTAGATTACAATTACAACACCTTCGACCATCTGTTGCATGAATCATGCAATGTACAAGGGGTGGCACCCATGACCCAACATCTTGCCCGATAGCTCAAATCCTTGCATATCATGTTTAAAAATAGGTAAATACCCTTGTATTGGTTTCTCTCCCTCCTTGAAAACAAACTTATTTTTTGTACAGAAAATTGGTCTAAAGGCGAAGTTTGGGGCTTTAAATAGTGTTTAGTCCAACCTAACTTTTTTTAATGCTTCCAATACATTGATAGGAAATATTTGATGACTCAAGGACAAAACTAGACAAAAATAACATTAATGAATTAGAGTAAGAAAGCCGCGCGTGGAGGAGGAGTAAAGTCGTGCTCTGACCAATGAAAGCACGTGCCAATGAAAGCGACGTAATGAAAGCGTTTACCAATGGAACAATGCTCTAACCAATTGACGTAACTATGCTCTGACCAATGGAACAATGAAAGCGACGTGACACACTTTCTTCATCAGTTCATGCCCGACTCTCTCTCTCTATCTCTCTCTATCTCTCTCTCATGTGAGTGGGTCAAAATTAATTGCCTTTTGGGATTGGATTCAATTTTAAGGGATTTTGGATCTTTGGGGTAGGGCATAGTGGATTTAGGTATTTTAGGTTTAGGCACTTAGGGTGCACTTTCTAATTACAGGGTTTTAGCTGTTTAGGCACTTTCATAGGGTACCCTAGTATTTTAGGCACTTTCATAGGGTACCCAAGGGTCTAGGTTTATGGTGCACTTTTCAATTATAGGGTTTTAGTAGTTTAGGCACTTTCACACGGTACCCTAGGGGTTTAGGCACTTTCATAGGGTACCCTAGGGTTTTAGGCACTTTCATAGGATACCCTGGGATTTCGGTTTAGGCACTTTCATTAGGTTTTGGGGTTTAGGCTCTTTCATTGGCTAGTGGGGGCATTTTTGGAATGTGTAGGTGATTTGTCATTTTGGCATTAAAGAAAAAGTTAATGTCCTTATTGAAGTAAAGACCCCTTTACTATATCCTTCCCAAAAACGAACTCTTTTTTGTAAGGTTTGTTTATCTGCCCCTTACAAAATTTCTTGCTCTGTTCCTAATTCAATCAGTTAGACCCTCGTAAAAAGCCATACTTATACCCAATGTAAAATGCAATAGACTTGGATGATATAAAATGTTTATGTAAGCATAAGATATGTTTTTTACTTTTTAGATATATGCATTCGTTTTACCTTCAAATGGGTCGAATTTTATGACACCAATACGATAGGATATGAATACAGATACATATCGTTTTTCCTTAAATATATCAAACCATAAGATCTTGAGAACACTATGACCTAATTAATGAATTTCGCAAAATTGAGTCGAAATTTTTTTTATTGATAGAAGTGATCAATTTTGTTTCCTCTCCGAATTCTCAACCTACCAAACAACAATTGATTTTGGAAAAACACTAAATTTCTGGTTACTGATTCTACATTTGGAAAATATCATATCAACAAGGAATCTAGATGTGAATCATACCACACCCTATCTAATCAAACCAAACCAAGCCTTAAGTTCCAATCAATTGGGATCGGTTTCATGAATTTGATTCTCTATTGAGCTTTGTCGGGTTCATTGTGTTTCATGATATCCAACAAACCAAGATCCTTCCGAACTACCGCCTCTAAAGTCAATTTTAGTCTCTCTCTCTTCTTCGTAACACCATCAAACCTAATCATATCACTCTTCCTAACTATCCCATCCACATCTACCAATCTAGGATAGATATCTAAACCACCTCAACCTTCTTAATTTCTCTCATTTTATCTTCTGCTACACCTACCATATATCGTTGAAATAAGTTGGCGACAAGAAATGTTATATATAGAGTAATACTCGTGCTTTCGATACCACGAAATTAAGAAACATAAAATATTAAACAAGGAATTCTTTCTTATTACTGTTGGGATTTTTGCACATGTTTAATGCTCTTGAAAAAGAAACTTCTTAATGGCATTAGTTTTGCATTGAAAATGGGTTTGGTGGTAGATCTCACAATGACCAAAAAGCATTAGTAATTTTTTGCATGGGAAATGATATGCACTACTACAAAAACCTTAAACCATGACAGTTAAAAGGTGTCATGAATCACAAAAGATGACAGTTTTAAAACTGTCATCTTTGGAGGTGACATTAAAAGTCTAGATTTGTTATGACAGTAAAAAAAGGTCATTGAAACATATAAGATGACGGTTTAAACCTGTCATCTTTGCAATAAGATGACAGTGTAAACCTGTCATCTTTACAATCAACGATGACTATTTTAAACTGTCATCTTATCTATCCTCCATTCTAAAAAAATGAAAATAAAAATTCCAATTCTAGTTCGAACATGTGGCTCTCGTGTGGCCGCCCTCGCATGACCGCTCGTGGCGCTTGTGTGGCGCCTACGAGGCACTTGTGTGGTTAGCTGATATTTGCTTGCCCTAGGACTCGAACTCAAGACCTTGAGTACTTCCTCTCGCGCGCGCATGTTACCAACTGAGCTAGCATGCTTGTTGTTGACAAAAGACCAACAAAAATATTTATACCATATTTTCGAAAAATTATAAGCTGAGTACTTTTTATGTTAGTTTTAGATTTAATATAAGATGACAGTTTTAAACTGTCATCTTATACGTTTAATGACACTTTTTGACAGTCATATTTTATGATGAACTTTAATGTCGGTTCTAATTAAAACTGACATTAAAATGGCTTAGTTTCAATGTCACTTTTAAGGAAAACTAACATTCAAAGGTTATCCATATGGGCTTCTGGAAGCCCCTTGTTTTAATGTCAGTTCTAAGCAAAAACTGACATTAAAGAAATAGATAATAATGTCACTTTTATTATAAACTGTCATCTTATATCGCAAAGATGACAGTTTTTAGGATAGACTGACATCAAAACTCTACCCTCATATTTTCGATGACAGTTTTACAAAAACTGTCATTGATTCAATTTTTGGTGTGTCATCTTTAACCATTATTGTAGTAGTGATGGTTCGGTGGAGTTGGAGTTAAATTGGGAGTCAAGTCGAGTGTGCATTGATCAAGGCAATTTGGTTGCTGCCGACCTTGGGAATCCTAAAAGGCAGTGCTTCTTCAGCCATGCAGTGTATTTAAATAGCTTGCATGTGTGCGTGCAGTATGTGTGTGTGAAAAATAAGAGAAGAAAGAGAGGGCTGTGAGCCGTGTGGGTGAGAGGGCAGCCCCTGCGGGGGTTTGCCGGGCACCCCAGTCAAGAGACTGAGATGATAAGAGTGAGAAGAGGAGAGCAACGGAGAAGGGCACAAGGGAGGGCAGCCCATGGGGTTTGCCCTGCGCTCCGGTTGTGAGTTTGAGAGGAGAAAAATGTGAGGAAAAATAGAGTGTGGAGATGAGTGAAAAACTATGTACAGGGCCATGTGTTAGGTGCTCTTTGGGTGGGTTTTTTCACGTCACATTGTATTCTCTATTATTCCAAATATAGTGAAGATATCTCTCTCCTGTGGACGTACCCGATTTGGGGAATGACGTAAAATTGCTTGTGTGTTGATTTGTGTTTGCGCTTTATTGTTTATTTTTATTGCGCTTCCGTTGCGGTGGGATTGAGGTGTTGAAATCCCCAACAATTACAAGCAAAACATACAATTACAAACAGCCCTTATTCATTAAAAAAAATGTTAAAACAATCAAAGTATATTCTCTTCAACAATGGAACGAATAATCATAAATTCTGAAGCAATATATATGATCCGACATATGCTTGCGAAACCACAGTGCATGGTCATCTATAATCAGTCATAGCCATCACAATTCGACAAACGGAGAGAGAGAGATCTTACCGCTTGGCAATTTCTCCTCGAAAAGCTCCAAATGCAATCGAAAGAACGAAGGGAAGATATATGTGTGTGTGTGGATTTATGTATGGCTTTTCTCTGTTTCTATTTTGGATTCAAACTTTCAAAGGCGTCTAATTAACCCGTATGTGACGAGTCTGAGCTTTCCGCGAATGGCAACACGTGGAGATTGATTTTGTTGGTTTATTATTTGAATCTTTCTATTTTTGGCAAATTCAAACTTGATTGCAAAGACATCCGTCCAATTTATGGACATGGACCAGTGTCTGCTCCAGTTTTTTATCCGACGTTATCGTTCACTCTTGGGCCGTTGTCTGTTTTAGCAAGTGGTGGCTAGTTCATGTGGTAGAGCTCTTGGATGCCCCACACTATATTCTGGAATTGAGTCTCATTCCTCCCTCCCCATGTAATAGATTAGGAATGAGGAAAAAAAATTTATTTCCTAAACTTCGTTAAGAAAATTATTTATCAAATATTTTAATTAATCAGAGATCGATTAATTAATCTCACTGTTTACATATAAAATTAACAAATTCAGTAATTAGTTGACACGTAATTAAGAAAGACAGACGTTTGCGGCTTTACGTTAATGAAAAGCACTGTATTAATGGGTGATAATTGGATTATACAATGTCGTATTAACATCCAATTTAATAGGTAGTGGAGTGGGTAAAACCTGGCTACCCTAATAAAGGGCATAGCACGTGCTCTTGACAGTCACCACGAGAGGGTGAGTAGCTCGGCGCCACATAGGGAGTTCTTAAGCCCTGTGCCGAGCTGGTTTGGCCATGAATAAGGTCAGAACAAAAAGAGTAAGTTAATAAATCAGGATGCACTAGCTCGGCGTGAGATATAAAGGGGTGCTCTTGATATGGCCAAGTTAGGTAAGCTACGTGCATAGCTTAAACAGCATTCTGGAATATATGATTCAGCTCGGCGTGATGAGCTGAGCTATGTACGGGTTACTCCGAGCTACGTGGAAGCGCGGCACTACCACGAGTAGGGCGGTGAGACATTCCAAAATAATCTAAGGCGACTCCTTATGAGATAAGGAGCAATCCCGTGAAATAGGGGACTAATATGGAAAGTCCTAACGTGATTAGGAATGAGCCCCATATAGGAGAAAATCCTATATGGAAAGAAAGACTAATGCAAGGCGGGATCTTGCGGAATATGGAGGTTTGTGCCTAAAAGGAAACTCCTGTTGGAAATAGGATTCCTAAAGAGAATAGGAAATAAGGGCAACGTGATGCCCTAGTAAGCAAGCAATCTACACCTATAATGTCACGCCCCAAAATGGGGAAATGACCGGCCGTGCACCACGAGGCTTCGGCCCGTGAAACACGCAGCCTAAAATAAAATAAAGTCATCTGACATAAAATATATATTTTTCCTTATGTTATCAAACCAAACCAAACCAAAGCCAAGGTACTCAATCATAACCATGGGGCACCACCATTCCGTAAAGCAAAATGATAAGAATATATCACCAATGGAAAAGGAGTTTCGATTTCCATAAATAAGGGTTTAACAAAATGCGGAAGCGATAAATAAAATTAGAAAACTAGAATGCAACGTCCTATGGAGGTCGACACAAAAACTCCCCAAGACAACGCCAGAGTCCTCACCTAGCCACTCAATTTTCCTGAAAATGATGTCGGAATATATCCGTCAGCTGACAAGCTCAGTGAATGGCAAATCATGTATAATAAATAAAGTTTGAAAGCAGGGGTAAAATATTTTAACATGTAAATATAATTTGGCATACGAGGTGTACCACAAAACAACAATTTATACAAATAAATCCTTTTTACCAATAACACAAGTCTTAATGGTGATCACAATGCGATATCCAACAACAATGGGAACCACAGCCAATATCAAATAATACCAAGTGCCAGTGAACAAATATCTCAGAAATTGGATCCAATATCGAAACTTAGAGTCACCACGAGTAGGCAACCCGTGGAACTTTTCCCTAAGAACGATCCGGCGAAAGTCAGCCGTTGAGCATTAGGGTCACCGGCCAGGACACGGTCTCTTCCCTAATGGCCAGAGTCACCCGCACACAGAGGATTAATTTCCCTGGACTTCCAATAATAAATGTTGCCATCAATATCCACCAAGTTCTCACCAAAAGAATATATATATATATTTTGCATGCCAGTTAAAAGAGCAAATATAAACCATTCACGGTTTCAATAACCAAATGATAATTTTTCCAAAAGAATAATTCAAGGGACACGACGAGTTCGAAAATACGTAACATGCTTAACCACTCACCTTGGTTCAAAAGGTAATGTAACTCGAACATGCGAAAGAGGCTAACCTGAACAAAATAGAACATGAAATCACTCATTGTATCAGGTACAAAATTATCCCTAGCGATAAAGAACTACCCTAAAATGGAATTAACCGTAAAACTAAAACTAATCTAAGACAAACCCAGCTGATCTATACCTAAATTCAATTAACATCACTTGTTCCTATACACATGCTAACAGCCATCCTATTACCACAAAGCACTATCCTCCAAAAAGAAACGATAAAATATAACAATTTCTAGTGGAGAAAATACTTACTGCCTTGATTATATCTCGAAAGTATTAATCCTCCAACCCCATGTGTACCCCTGTTTCACCAAACCCACATACATATGCACCACATGCACAAATCTGACACCACATCCACTACACGTACACACTGCTATGGTGAGACAAAGTGCCCAAAGCCACAAATCAAGTCCGTATACACGGCCATTTTCTAACCCACCAGATCAACCTTCTAAGAAACGGTGAAGATCTGAAGATAAGGAGTTGATGGGAAGCAATATTACCTCAAAGGGAAAAAGGAAGAATAGCACCTCCAGAAACCTGCGACTCCAGAAACCTGCGACTGCTGCTACTGCTCCCTCCTCTCAAAACGCTATCCCAGAATAAAACCCTACTTAATGAACGTATTATTAACCCACTAACAAACCATGTTCCCCAATTATAGGCCACATACATCATGTCCCCTAAACTATAGCTAACTAATTAACGGGGCTATTTAAAATAACATACAGATCTAAATTACAAGTAAACTTATAAATGCAATCTTTTATAAATGCAATATTATCGTCAAAACCATTACAATGCTAATAATACCCTAAAAAACAATTAAATAAGATCCGACCATAACACTCAATTATCAATAGCAACTTAATTAATTAATATATATATATATATATATATATATATTTTAAATGCTAGGGCGTAACATATAAATACGACAACATAACCATGACAAAAGGTACGCTGTAACACCCAGTTATACACATTGTGTTCTTTACTTAATTAGTAATCCAGTACTAACTTAAGCATCGGAGGGCCTTTGCCGACGAGAGGCAAAGGTGCTCTAACCCTCTTTCTGTCTTGCAGATTTAGGGTTGAATCAAGGAAGCACGTGATCCAGGGCTACGTGGATTTTATCCCCGTACAATTGGCACCGTCTTTGGGAAACGCTTACAAAAAATTCTCTTCTTTTAAAGCAAAGATCAACAATGGTGATTTCAGAGCGTATTTTGTGCACTACACAAAGAGAGGACGTGGAAGACGATGGTGGAACTCTTGTGTACACTACGAGAAAGAGCGCAAGGGTGGACAAAACTCCTGCGGTTCTAAAAGCACCACAAAAGAAGCCCACTGCTAGAAGGTTTAATATAGGGCATATCCCTAAGATTCCAAAGTTCAGGGATACACGCCTGATAAACTATGATTCTCCAAGATCAGGCGAGAGGCGAAGGCGCTCAGAGACACCACTAAGAGGTGGGGAAGCCTCCAACCGAAGAGAACGGAGGAGAAGCCCCCCGAGGAGGGAGGATCGTAGATACACGAGGGATCGAGAGAGAGAGAGGACAGCCTCGACAGAAAAGAACAAGAAGCAGAAGAACTGGCCCGTGAAGTCACTCGACGAGAGCAAGAAATTCAGGACCTGAAGAAGCAGCTTCAAAAGGGAAAAAGACCTACGTTCACGAACGAGATCCGTGCAGTATGAGAAAGGAAAGAAAAATCATCATCGTGACAATGTCTCCGCTGACCGAGTAGCTTCTCCA
Source organism: Vaccinium vitis-idaea (assembly GCA_963854785.1). Classification (NCBI taxonomy): domain Eukaryota; kingdom Viridiplantae; phylum Streptophyta; class Magnoliopsida; order Ericales; family Ericaceae; genus Vaccinium; species Vaccinium vitis-idaea. The sequence goes on along the minus strand of OY978223.1, from coordinate 22,467,591 downwards.
CGAAAAAGGAGAGAAAGGAGCGTGTCCGTTGAAAAGAAAGAAAGAAGGAAGCATGCTAGGGACAGGTACGAGAGGTTCTAATGAGCATGTTCCTGAGACATATGCGAGAAGAAGGGAGACTGGCCGAGCGGAGGGAGGCCCTAAAACTGCACGAGAAGCAGCTAAGGAAGCCCTAGGCCAGATCTCGAAGTCACCACTGGCCCACTGGATCCGAGCAGAGAAGACACCGAGCAAGGTGAAGCATTCAGCATTCATCTCTTATGAAACCAGCACGGATCCCGTGGCTCACATTCAACACTATCAACAGGCCATGTTCATGCATGAGCAAGATGATGCCTTGTTGTGCAAGATGTTTCCATCCAGCTTGGGAAAAGTGGTCGTGAGTTGGTACCACAAACTCCCAGAGGGGTCTATCCTATGCTGGGCTCAACTAGCCGAGGAGTTCACTGCTCGATTCCTAACAAGCCGAGCTGCTCCAAAGACCTTTGACGCATTGACCTCTATGAGACAAAGGGATGATGAGGCCCTATGACAGTATTCTAAACGTTACTGGGAAGCTTTCAACGAGATTGAAAACTGAAGTGAAGAATACGCCTTGGCAACATTTAAGACAAGCTTGCCCATGCATAGTAAGCTACGAGAATCGCTTACCATGCATCCAGTAAAGACTGTGGCTAAACTTATGGAGAGGATCCAAGAGCACGCACGGGTAGAGGATGATATCCTACAAGTTGGAGGAAAGATTGTGGCTGGACAACCCCAGCTCCCAGAAAAGAAGACGGTGGAGTCAAGGGCGTACAAGAAGGATTACGCAACAGGAAAAAAGGACCACACGCAGCAAAGGAAAGACAAAACCGATCCGGACCCCAAATCATACTTCAGCATCATGGCAACTTTCAACATCCCGATCTACAAGATGTTGTACAGGATCAAGAATGAGTCGTGGTTCAGAAGACCCTCGAAGATGACAGGAAATCCAGAAAGAAGAAGAGCCACCAACTAGCATTGCAGTTACCATAGAGATTGGGGTCACATGACTGAAGATTACGTGGAGTACAAAAAGTTCCTGGATGAAAAAGTGGCGGAAGGCCATCTTAAGGAATTTTTGGCTGATAGCAAAAATGATGCCGAGCTGATAGAAGAGATGGACTACAAAAAAGGTCCAAAGGGAACAATCCATATGATACATGGATTGGTGGCCCCATACACCAACAATGAGCTAAAGCATATTCAAAGGGTCAACGGGCAAGTAAAGCAGGTCATGAAGCTCGGCACGAAGAGGCCGAGGACTGAGGGAGTAATGGAGACCCCCATCGCTTTCACTGATGATGATCTAGATGGAGTATCAGTACCCCATAATGATGCATTGGTGATTACCCTACGAATAGGGGATTACGACGTGGAAAAAATCCTTGTGGATCAGGGAGCCAGCACAGAGATCATGTACTACCATGCTTTCAAAAAGATGGAACTCCCACCGAGCTCGTTGCAGAAGAGTTTAGTCCCATTGGTCGGCTTCAGTGCACAGACAGTATGGCCTATGGGAAAGGTCAAGCTGCCTGTCAGAGCGGGATCAGTTATTCTTAAAACTGATTTCTTGGTGGTAGACCTGCCGTCCTCCTATAACGTGATTATAGGGAAAACTTGGATGCACAAGATGAAGGCCATCCCATCCACCTACCATCAGAAAATCAAGTATCCAGGAGCAGATGGCATAGAGTGCATTAAGGGGAACCAAAAGGTAGCCGACCAGTGTTTTAACATGGTCTTGGGGAAATCCCCAAAAGCCGAGCTGGTCCAAACGGTAGAAATTCCAAATCAGCCGACCATGGAGGATGTTGGAGGTGACCCCACCAAGAAGATGGTGGAGGGGTTAAAGAAAATATAGGTTAAAGAAGATGACTCAGAAAGATATTTTTTGGTCGGCGAAACCCTTGCCGAACAGGAGGAGAGAGATTTGGTAGCTATTTTAAGGGACCACATTGACGTTTTCGCATGGACTCCCCAGGAGATGCCTGGGATAGACCCTGAAGTAATCTGCCACCACTTGAACGTGGATCCTCAGCACAAGCCCGTTGTGCAAAAGGCAAGAAGGTCGGCACCACAGCACGCGGACGCTGTGATTGAAGAGGTAGATCGGCTGCTCGAAGCGGATGTCATACGAGAGGTGAGCTATCCGGAGTGGTTGGCTAACACGGTTGTGGTCAAGAAGAAAAATGGGAAGTGGAGAGTGTGTGTGGATTTCACCAGTCTAAACAAAGCATGCCCCAAGGACAGCTTTCCACTTCCTAGAATTGATCAGCTGGTGGACGCCACGTCAGGATATGAGAGGATGAGCTTCCTTGATGCATATCGAGGATATCATCAGATAGCAATGTACAAGCCTGACCAAGAGAAAACATCCTTCATTTGGGGTCAGCTCGGGAAAATTCCTAGGACACCTTGTGACAGAAAGGGGGATTGAGGCCAACCCAGATCAAATTACCGCGCTTCAGAATCTCCAAAGGCCTAAGACCACGAAAGAGGTCCAACGGCTAACAGGGATGGCAACAGCTCTTAACCGTTTCATTAGTAAGTCCTCAGATCGTTGCAGGCCATTCTTTCAACTTCTGAAGAAGAGAGAAGGATGAGTGGGGAGCCGAGCAGGAGCAGGCTTTTCAGAAGTTGAAGCTTTACTTATCATCACCACCCATGCTCTCTACCCGAAAAGTTGGGGAGCGGTTGATACTATATCTAGCGGTGTCCGAACGCGCAGTCAGCTCGGTTCTCCTACGAATAAAGGGGATAGAGCAGGCTCCGGTCTATTTCGTAAGCAAGACCTTGTTAGACGCAGAAACACGGTATTTACCATTAGAGAAACTGGTATATGCTCTTATCATTACTTCAAGAAAGTTGCCACACTACTTCTTGCAGCATCCCATCACTGTGTTTACTGAATATCCACTAAGAGCTTTGCTTCGGAAGGCAGATTTCTCCGGGAGAATATCCAAGTGGTCCATTGAGTTGAGTCAGTTTGACCTTGACTATCAGCCCAGGACGGCAATAAAGGGACAAATTTTGGCTGATTTTATAGCAGAATTTACTCCAACAATAGCTCCACCACCACCGACTCTCCACGAGAAAGAGCAAAGCGTTGTCCCTGAGCAGCCAACGAGAGTGGCCAATTTGGATCCAGAGGAATGGAGGCTTTATGTAGATGGGTCAGCCTGCAACAAAGGGTCTGGAGCAGGAGTTGTGCTCCTCTCTCTAGAGGGCTTGGTACTAGAGCAGGCCCTAAGATTGGGATTTAGTGCAACAAACAATGTGGCAGAATATGAAGCCTTGCTTGCCGGGCTCAGGAGCGCCATAGAACTCGAGGTCAGTAAGTTAAGAGTATTCTGTGATTCACGATTAGTTGTTAATCACCTTTAAGGGGAATAAGCTGCAAAGAGCGAAAAGATGGCTGCATATTCTGAGGCAGCCAAAGATCTGCTCAACCAGTTTGAAAAGGTCCATATCCAGCAAATCAGCTCGGGACAGAACGCACATGCGGACTCGCTGGCATGCTTGGGGTCGGCAATCAAGACAGAGTGTCGTCGTACAGTAGTTGTGGATTACCTGAGTAAACCAAGCATTGGCCGAGCAGTAGAGATTTTCGATAAAGCTTACTGGAGTGGGTAAAACCTGATTACCCCTAGTTAAGGGCATAGCCCATGCCTTAGATGATCACCACGAGAGGGTGAATAGCTCGGCATCACATAGGGAGTCCTTAAGCCCTGTGCCGAGCTGATTTGGCCATGAATAAGGTCAGATTAAAGAGAGTAAACTAATAAATCAGGATGGACTAGCTCGGCGTAAGACGTAAAGGGATGCCCCTGATATGGCCGAGCTAGGAAGGCTACGTGTATAGCTTAAACAGCATTCTGGAATACATAATTCAGCTCGGCGTGACGAGCTAAGCTATGTACGAGTTATTCCGAGCTACGTGGAAGCACAGCACCGCCACGAATGAGGCGGTGAGACATTCCAGAATATTCTACAGCGGCTCCTTACGAGATAAGGAGCATTCCCGTAAAGTAAGAGATTAATATGGGAAGTCCTAACGAGATTAGGAGTATACCCCATATAGGAAAGAATCCTATATGGAAAGGAAGACCTTTGCTAGGCGAGATCTAGCAGGATATGGAAGTTATCTCTTAAATAGGAAAGTCCTATTAAGAGAAGGATTCCTAAGACAAGTAGGAAACCAAGGCACGAGATGCCTAAATCAACAAGTTATCTTCACCTATAAATACAAGACTATGCCCATGAAGAAAGGTACGCTGTGAAAACCCTTTCATACGCATTGTGATTTGAGAGCTCCAGTACGTGATACTAATTTAGGCATCGGAGGGCCTTTGCCGACGAGAGGCAAAGCTGCTCTAACCCTTCTTCTGTCTTGCAGATTTAGGGTTGAATCAATGAAGAACGTGATCCAGGGCTACGAGGAATTCATCCCCGTACAATTGGCGCCGTCTGTGGGAAACGCTTACGAAAAAGCTTTGTTCTTTTCGTTAAAGATCAGCAATGGTGGTTTCAGAGCCTATCTTGTGCACCCCACAAAGGAAGGACGTGGAGGACGATGGTGGAACCACTCTTGTGTATACTACGAGAAGGAGCACGAGGGTGGACAAAACTCCTGCAATCCTAAAAGCTCCACAGAAAAAGCCAGCAGCAAGGAGGTTCAATATAGGGCATATCCCTGAAATTCCAAAGTTCAGGGATACACGCCTAATAAACTATGACTCTCCAAGAACAGGCGAGCGGCGAAGACGCTCGAAGTCACCACAGAGAGGCGGGGAAGCCTCCATCCGACGTGAACGGAGGAGAAGCCCACCGAGAAGGGATGATCATAGGCGAGCAAGGGATCACGAAGAGGACAGCCTCGACAGGAAAGAACAGGAAGCAGAAGAGCTGGCCCGTGAAGTCACACGACGAGAGCGGGAGATCCAGGACCTGAAAAAGCAGCTTCAAGAAAAAGAAAAAGATCTACGCTCGCGGACGAGATCCGTGCAGTATGAGAAAGAAAAGAAAAGTCGTCATCACGACAACGTCTCCACTGACCGAGTAGCCTCTCCACGAAAAAGGAGAGAAAGGAGCGTTTCAGTTGAAAAAAGAGAAAGAAGGAAGCATGCTAGGGATAGATACGAGAGATCTGGTTCCAACGAGCACGCTCCTGAACTATATGTAAGAAGGAGGGAGACCGGCCGAGCAGAAGGAGGACCTAAAACTGCACGAGATGCAGCTAAGGAAGCCCTAGGCCAAATCTCTAAGTCACCATTGGCCCACTGGATCCGAACGGAGAAAACACCGAGCAGGGTAAAGCATTTAGCCTTCATCCCTTATGAAACCAGCACGGATCCCGTAGCTCACATTCAACACTATCAACAGGCCATGTTCATGCATGAGCAAGATGATGCCTTGTTGTGCAAGATGTTCCCATCGAGCTTGGGAAAGTGGCCCTGAGCTGGTACCACAAGCTCCTAGAAGGGTCAATCCTATGCTGGGCTCAATTAGCTGAAGAATTTATTGCTCGATTTCTAACAAGCCGGGCAGCTCCAAAAATTTTTAATGCATTGACCTCTATGAGACAGAGGGACGATGAGACTCTGCAGCAGTACTCCAAACGTTATTGGGAGACTTTCAACGAGATTGAAAACTGCAGTGAGGAGTATGCTCTGGCAACATTCAAGACAAGCTTGCCCATGCATAGTAAGTTACGAGAATCACTTACTATGCACCCAGTAAAGACGGTGGCCAAGCTCATGGAAAGAATCCAGGAGCACGCACGGGTGGAGGATGACATCCTACAGGCTGGGGGAATGATTGTGGCTGGTCAACCTCAGCTTCCAGAAAAGAAAACGGTGGAGTCAAGGGTGTACAAGAAGGAGTACACAACAGGACGGAAGGACTATGCACAACAGAGGAAGGACAAAGCTGATCCAGACTCCAAATCATACTTTAGCATCATGGCAACTTTCAACGTCCTGATCTACAAGATGTTGTACAGGATCAAGAATGCGCCATGGTTCAGAAGACCCCCAAAGATGACTGGGAACCCGGAAAAGAGGAGGGCTACCAATCAGCACTGCAGCTATCACAGAGATTGGGGACACATGACTGAAGACTGTGTGGAGTACAAAAAAAATTTGGATGAGAAAGTGGCGGAAGGCCATCTTAAAGAATTCCTGGTTGATAACAAGAATAATGCTGAGCTGATAGAAGAGATGGACTACGAGAAAGATCCAAAGGGGACAATTCATATGATACATGGATTGGTGGCCCCATATACTAACAACGAAATAAGGCACATTCAAAGGGTGAACGGCTAGGTGAAACAGGTCATGAAGCTCGGCACGAAAAGGCCGAGAGTTGAGGGAGTAATGGAGGCCCCAATTACCTTCACTGATGACGATCTGGATGGGGTATCAGTACCCCATAACGATGCATTAGTGATTACCCTACGCATAGGAGATTATGACGTGGAAAAGATTCTTGTTGATCAGGGAGCTAGTACGGAGATCATGTACTACTATACTTTCAAGAAGATGGAACTCCCACCAAGTTCGTTGCAAAAATGTTTGGTTCCTCTGGTCGGCTTCGGTGCACAGACAGTATGGCCTATGGGAAAGGTCACGCTACCTGTCAGGGCAGGGTCGGTTGTTCTTAAAATCGATTTCTTGGTGGTGGACCTGCCGTCCTCCTATAATGTGATTATAGGGAGAACTTGGATGCACAAGATGAAAGCCATCCCATCCACCAACCATCAAAAAATCAAATATCCTGGAGCAGAGGGCATAGAATGCATTAGAGGAAATCAGAAGGTAGCCGATCTGTGCTTCAACATGGTACTAAAGAAATCCCCAAGGGCCGAACTGGTCCAAACGGTTGAAGTTCCAGATCAGCCGACCTCGGAGGATGTTGGAGGGGATCCCGCCAAGAAGATGGTGGAGGGGTTGAAGAAGATACAGATCCAAGAAGATGATAAGGAAAGATATTTCCTGGTCGGCGAAAGCCTCGCCGAACAAGAGGAAAAGGATTTGGTTGCCTTTCTGAAGGACCATATTGACATATTCGCATGGACTCCCAGGAGATGCCTGGAATAGACCCCGAAGTAATCTGCCACCATTTAAACGTAGATCCTCAGCACAAACCAGTTGTGCAAAAGGCAAGAAGGTCGGCACCACAGCACGCAGACACTGTGATTGAAGAGGTAGAGCAACTACTCGAAGCAGATGCCATATGAGAAGTGAGCTATCCGAAATGGCTAGCCAACACGGTTGTGGTCAAGAAGAAGAATGGGAAGTGGAGAGTCTGTGTGGACTTTACCAGCCTCAACAAAGCGTGCCCCAAGGACAGCTTTCCACTTCCCAGGATTGATCAACTAGTAGATGCCACGTCAGGCTATGAGAGGATGAGTTTCCTTGACGCATATCGAGGATACCATCAAATAGCTATGTATGAGCCCGACCAAGAAAAAACATCTTTCATATCGCCAAGAGGCCTCTACTGCTACAAGGTCATGCCATTCGGGTTAAGAAATGCTGGAGCAACTTATCAGAGGTTGGTCACCAAGATGTTCAAAGATCAGCTTGGTAAAACCATGGAAGTTTATATAGATGATATGGTGGTAAAGAGCAAGATGAAGCCTGATCACCTAGCCGACCTGAAGGTAACTTTCAACATTCTGAGAGATTACAAGTTAAAATTGAATGCCTCAAAGTGTGCTTTTGGGGTCAGCTCGGGGAAGTTTTTAGGCCACCTGGTGACTACGAGGGGGATTGAGGCCAATCCGGACCAGATCACGGCTCTGCAGAACCTTCAAAGCCCAAAGACCATGAAGGAGGTCCAAAGGCTAACAGGGATGGCAACAGCCCTTAACCGTTTCATCAGTAAGTGCTCAGATCGGTGCAGACCTTTCTTTCAACTTCTGAAGAAGAGAGAATGATATGAGTGGGGAGCCGAGCAGGAGCAGGCTTTCCAAGGGCTAAAGGATTATTTATCATCTCCTCCGTTGCTCTCTACTCCAGAAGCTGGGGAGCGGTTGATACTATATCTAGCGGTATCCAAGCATGCAGTCAGTTCGGTTCTCCTACGAATAAAGGGGATAGAGCAGGCTCCAGTGTATTTTGTAAGTAAGACCCTTTTGGACGCAGAAACACGATATTTACCGTTGGAGAAATTGGTATATGCTCTTGTCACTGCTTCAAGAAAGCTGTCACACTACTTCTTACAGCATCCCATTACCGTGTTTACTGAATACCCACTAAGGGCTTTGCTTAGGAAAGCAGACTTTTCTGGAAGAATCTCAAAGTGGTCAATAGAGTTGAGCCAATTTGACCTTGATTATCAGCCCAGAATGGCAATCAAAGGGCAAATTTTGGCTGACTTTGTAGCAGAGTTCACTCCAACAGTAGCTCCACCCCCACCGACTCTCCACGAGAAGGAGCAACTAAATCAGCCCGAGCAACCAACGAGAATAGCCGATCTGGATCCAGAAGAATGGTGGCTTTACGTTGATGGGTCAGCTTGCAACAAAGGATCCGGAGCAGGAGTAGTGCTGTTCTCTCCAGAGGGGTTGGTATTGGAGCAAGCATTACGGCTGGGGTTTAGCGCCACCAACAATATGGCAGAATACAAAGCCTTGCTCGTTGGACTAAGGAGTGCCCTAGAGCTCAAGGTAAATAAGTTAAGAATATTTTGTGATTCACAATTGGTTGTTAACCAGCTTTCAGGAGAATATGCCACGAAAACCGAAAAGATGGCTGCGTACTCAGAAGCAGCCAAGGACTTGCTTGACAAATTCGACAAAGTCCACATCCAACAAATCAGCTCGGGCCAGAATGCGCATGCAGATTCACTAGCTTGCTTGGGGTCAGCAATCAAGACAGAGTACCGCCGCACGGTGGATGTGGATTATTTGAGCGAACCGAGCATTGGCCAAGCAGTGGAAATTGTGATGGAGATAGAGTTTGGACCGAGCTGGATGGACCCAATTGTGGCATACCTACGAGATGGGACCTTGCCAGAAGATAAGAGGGAAGCCCACAAGGTTAAGACCAAGTCAGTACGCTTCTGGCTTTCTCCGGAAGGTAAGCTTTATAGAAAATCTTTTCTTGGTCCATATTTATTATGTGTACACCCAGCTGTCGTTCAGAAATTCCTCCATGAAATCCATGCTGGAACTTGTGGGGGACATACTGATGGAAGATCCATAGCCCACCGAGCAATATCCTAGGGATATTGGTGGCCTTACATGCAGGAGGATGCAAAAGCCTTTGTCAAGACTTGTGAGAAGTGTCAGAGATTCTCTCCCTTAATCCGTGCATCAGCTGAGGATCTGCTACCTCTAACTAGCCCGTGGCCATTTGCCCAGTGGGGACTAGACATCGTGAGTCCTCTCCCTATGGCAACAGGGAAACAAAAGTTCCTACTTATCGGCACAGACTATTTCACTAAGTGGATAGAGGGAGAAGCTTTGACAAAAATCACTGAAGCCATGGTGGAAAAATTTGTGTGGAACAAGATAATCACAAGATTTGGAGTACCATACTCCATCATCTCAGATAACGGGTCCCAATTCGGCAGAAAGTTCAAAGCATTTTGTGCTCAGTACGGTATTAGAAACTACTACTCAACCCCAGCTTACCCACAGAGTAATGGGCAAGCAGAAGTTTCAAACAAGACCATCCTTAAAAGTCTTAAGAAAATGTTGGAAAGCAAGAAGGGAAAATGGCCAGATGAGCTGCCAGCCGTACTCTGGGCATACAGAACCACCCCACGGCGATCTACGGGAGAGACGCCGTACTCCCTTGCTTATGGAACAGAGGCAGTGATTCCATTGGAGATAGGCCTACCGACCATTCGCACTACTCTTGTGGAGTCAGGAGGCAATGACAAAGCCTTGGCCGAGCAACTCGACATTGCCGAGGAAAAACGCAAGCGTGCACTAATTACATTGGCAGCAAATCAGGAGCAGCTGTGGAGAAGTTACAACAAGAAGGTATAGCCAAGAGAGTTCAAGATTGGGGATCTAGTCCTAAGGAAAGTCTTGGCCAACACCAAAGTATCCACTGATGGGAAGCTTGGGCCGAATTGGGAAGGGCCATATAAGATTGTAGGGATTGCTGGAATTGGGGCCTATTGTTTGGCCGACCTGGATGGAGACCCAGTACCACGGCCATGGAATGTCCAAAACCTAAGAAGGTTTTACCAGTAATTTGTTCACGTGATAACGAATACCATCACATGTTTTTAAGTTTTTTAACCTAGTTGAGATTACGAATAAAATCACCGACACTAGTTACTTATATTTTTACCTTTCAAGCATTAATAAGATTTCATTTTTTCTTATGGTGGTCTTGGTTAATACGAACCAAATGATATCTCAACTTTGGATTCCTATTGGGGAGCTGAGAGTGTGTATTCCAATTGTGTTAGTAAATCCAAGTACGAAGATACTTGAAGAACTCTAAGTATGAAAAAACTTAGATTTGCAACGAATATTGCAATAACATTCTAAGTATGAAAAAACTTAGATTTGCAACGAATATTGCAATAACATTCTAAGCATGAAAAAACTTAGATTTGCAACGAATATTGCAATAAAACTCTAAGTATGAAAAAACTTAGGTTTGCAACGAATATTGCAATAAGACTCTAAGTATAAAAGAACTTAATTAGGCTTGCAACGAACATTGCAACAAATTTTCTAAGTGCGAAAACACTTAGCATATGCAACGAGTATTGCAACAAATTCCTAGGTATCAATACACTTGGGTTATAAAAGTTCAAGTATAAAAACACTTGAACATTTAGCATGCAGACAAATATTGCACGAAGAAGCTTATACATTGCAACGAATACTGCATGAGGATGCTTGATGAAACAAAGGGCACAACTTTTTAACAGAAATGAAACTAGGTACGACAATGCTTAAACAGAGTACCAAACATCAGGGGAGATAAGAATACTAGAAAGGCCACATCCGGCCGAGCATAGCCTCGCAGGGCTGATCATCAAAAGCAAACAAAGGCATCATGCCTCTTCACTGTGCCCTTCAGCAGCAGCGGCAAGGTTTGGATCAAGGTTACCAGCGGTACCCTCAGCAACATCGTCCTCAAAGGCAGTAAGATCAGTAATGGTTTCATCTGTTTGGGTCTGCTCGGTAAGGGTCTCAAGTTGGGCTTCAGAGTTGGGCTGAGCTTGAGCATCGAGATTGGCTTGAGCAGCAGCTACCTCACTTGGAAGTTCCATGTCAGTCCAATGAGGGGAGGACGGATCCACCCCGAGCTTGGTGAGGCATCTCTGCCAAGCCGCGCCCCAGACGGCATCCTGGACTGCTGGCATCTGTGCTCTGTAGTTGTCCATGATCACGACAACAGCACGATCGTATTCGGCTTCTGCCTTAGCCTCTGCAGACGCAAGCTGTTGACGAAGTTCACGTTCAACCTCCTCAACCTTCCTCTTCAGCTCGGCGCTCTCTCCCTTCAGTGCCTCCGCCTCTTCCCGAGCATCCTTCAGAGCTTGAGCATGCTGAGCACTCTTCTTCTCCGCTTTCTCCGCTCTCTTTTGCTCCCTTTTTAGCTCCTTCTCAGCGTCTTTTGCTCTCTCCAGACCGACGGACACCTTTTGCATGATCTGCAGAAATAGAGAACGGTTAATAAAGAAAAATGGCGATCTAAATACGATAAAAGACATAGTAAGGGAGTCTCTTCACCTTGGCGCTAGACTAGAAGATGGATTTCATAAGACTGTCATAGGAGTTGCTCTTCTCCCTGTCCAGGTCTAGGGGAAGGAGCGCGGCACGGAAACGCCAAAAGCCACATCCACAGAGGAGATTTTATCAGTCATTAAGAGGGGGGGGGGGGGTACCATCGGGACGCGCCAGGACTGGGGCCCAGGGTTGTGCCAGAGGCGGAGAGTCAGTAAAATTCTGGCTAGAGCTCGAGTCTCCAGTCCTCCTCCTCTGCGGGGGACGTTGAGTGTTACTAGGGCTCTCTGCTAGTCTCTTGTCCCTCTATTGCTTAGGGAGAGAGACGTTAGGTGCTTTAGAAGGATTGACAACATGAACGACCGGGGGAACACAAGAAGCCTCGCGCCGAGGTTCAACTCGCCTAGCAAATTGATCGGCTGGAGAGGCATCTCTTCTCGATCCGGAGATGGGCTGTAACTAGATGAGTCTGAAAACTGAGCGGATTGATCAGCTAAGGAGCGAATGATTGCACGAAGATCTACCCCTTCTTCTTCTTCTTCTTCTTCTTCTTCTTCTACTATTACCCTCCCGGATGTACTTGGTTCTTGGTCAGCTCGGACGAGAATTGGGATGGCAGTAAGAACCTCTGGGATGTGAGCGAATGTCACTAGTTGCTGAAGATCCCTTGGGGCTCGGGACCGTGTTGATCCCCTTCTAGCTCGGCCTCTGCGAGAACGGGTCCTTCTTTGTTCAGCCGGAGGGCGAGTAGCAACTAATGGAGCCGGAGGGGGCCAGGGGTGTCTAGAGCGTGGCTCGCCTACTCTGCGGATATTCCCCCAGTAGCTCGGCGTGTATCCCAAAAGGAGATGAGAAGATCGGCCTAACCCCACGGGAGTAGGCTCGAATCCGTCGAAATAGAGGGCCCGAGCGATGTCTTCGCGATGAAGATTGCCGTGGATCAAACGGCCTCCGTGGTTAATGTTGCTCGCTGCAATAACAAGGCGGAAAAGGGGGTGATTAGTAAAGATAGAACATTTTAATAAAAACCAAAACTGATTAAGTATGGAAAAGGGTACTGACGTGGTCGGCCTGGAGCTGTGGGATAGGCAAAGCCAATAGTGTTCCCCGCAGCATCCCTCGGCTCCCACTTGCCGGTGACTATGAGATAGTCATCCGCCTCGCCCTTTGAGGAATTGGGCAAATCCGTGATAAGCCTCTGATCAGGGTCTCTGGCCTTAAAATAGTAATTATGGTCGGCTGTGGGGACTACACTGTATAGGTAATGCAGATCCCACCAATCTAGGTGCAGGTCGAGCAACCTGTTTAGGGCAAGAGTGCCCATGACCACCCTAACAAAGTTAGGGCATAGTTGCATTGGGTTAAGTCTACACCTGCTACAGACATCACGGAAGAAGGAGTGTAAGGGGAACTTAAGGCCTCCCTCAACTATAAAAATCAAAGGGATATGGATTTTACTCTCAACCTGACCTTGTTCGATTAGGTCATACCGATTGTTCAGACGAAACTGAACATCATCTGGGATCTCATACTTTGTACGGAATTCTGCTACTTTTTCTGGAGTACTAAGAAGGGCCCTATGTCTTCCCATTTTCTGAAAATCTAAGTTAGGATTTCACTATTGAAATCCCAGGGGAAGAAGACGATGAACAAAATCTAAAGATCTCGACGGAAAATGGGAAATTTGAGAAGAAAAAGGGGCGTACTTACGTGAAAAAGAAGGCCTAGGAACGACCTTTCCGACGAGATGGAAGTTGTTTTCCGACGAAAAACGGAGGCGATGAGGAAGGTTAGTCGCAGAGAGTTTGGTGCGTAAGGAATGGCGAAATAAAGTTTTTCTCTTTCTTTGCTTCTGGTGAAGAGGGATAAGAAAGAAGGGGAAAGGTTTTCGGGTGGGATGATGATTATTGTCACGCCCTCAAATTTAATAACTCAAAAGTAAAGAAAATCCACGTGGAATAAGTCAAAGTCTCATAATTCCCATTAGAATAGTCAAAGTCAACAAGATAAAGTCTCACCATTACGGATAACAAGTTCCAACCACTAGCGACCATAGCCCGAATGCATAAGTACAACATTTTAAAAGTTAATACATTGCCTATAGTCAAAAAGATAAACTATAGAAGTTACAAAACCATCTTTCCAAAAATGTAATACAAAGATGGGAAAATAACTTCATGCATGTGTGAGCTCCATGTAAATGTCAATCCACAAGCACCCAACTTCATGCTCCATGCCGTGTACCTGAAAATTGATAGGTTGAGCTCACTAGCCCAGTAGGAAAACTATTCTACCAACGCTAGGTATATAAACATGATACATGCATAATGAATGAGTATGAAGATGGATACAACCAAAGTATGAGATTTGAGTGAACAAGCGACTATAATTCGACCAAGCAGTAACCAAGGTGTGTCCAAGTGTCCAAATATGTCCAAGTGTCCAAAAACAAGTTTAAGTATCCCACTAAAGTCCAACTAGTTACTAAAATCCTCATTTACGCATGTCGAAAGCCAATTCTTGCCGATTACGCCAAATTAACTCAAATACATCACAACCGATATTTCATAAGAAAACAATCTTCAATTTTTAATAGGGAAGTATCCCTCTGCCGGATTTCATGGGCTCCGTGCACCCCTGCCGGATTTCGTGGGCTCCGTGCACCCATGGCCAGGGACACCAAACGGGTGATCCCTAGAGTTCACTTTGTCCAATAGTATCATTTCAAAATAACTTGTCTTTCAAAAGTTTTCAAAAAAAAACCCCATTTATTCCAAAAGTTCACCATTTTCGCCAAAAATGTGTCAACCGGTGTGTGTCCGATCCATATGATCAAGGGATGCGTAGAACCCCGCCACTAAACTCCGAAAGTCGAGAAAGAAGTACCAAACAAGGCCCGGAAGACCCAAAAGTCAAGAAAGGATAAAATGGAACAAAGGAGAAAATTTACCCAAGAGATACCGGTAGCCCAGTTTTCCACTACCGGTATCTCACGAACAGAACGAAATTTTACCGGGGATACCGGTAGCCCAAAAATCCACTACCGGTATCTCTAGCCAAATTCTGCAGATTTTCACCTAAGGTGTGGAATTTCAACCCAAGCCAAATTCTTGATGTTCTAGGCTAAAAATTGGAAATGTGGAGCAACAAATGAGCATTATGGGAGTGCAAATCAATCATCAATTGCATCAAACAAGTGCTCAAATCATAGATCACAAAATTGAGCTCAAACAAACCCACTTATGGAGAAAATCATGATTTTAATGGAATTGAACAACAAGAGCAAGAGCTATGCTATACATCACATAGATACAACTAGAGGGAGTAGAATTTGTCTTCCTACCTCAAGATTTGAGCTTGAAATGAGTGGGAAAATGAATACCCTAGCCTCCAATGAGTTCCAACCCGAAATGTGAGTTCTTGGTGCGAAACGAACGCAATCCAAGCTTCAATACGCGTAGAGAATGTGATTTTAGGTGGGGTTCTTGAAGGAAACTAGTAGGTCTTGTGAATTTGTGGAGGATTTGAGCAAGAAAATGGAGGAGAGGAGGGAGAGAGAGAAGTCTGCAGTGAGAGGGAGAGAATGGGCTGATTTTTGTCCCAAAATGCAAGACTAAAATGTTTATATAGTCACACCCATTTACACTTTTACCCCTAAACTTTCCAATGCATATTAAACACACCCAAATGCACTCTCCCACTAACACATTGACCTCTCTTAATCAAAATTCAATTCCTCACATTTACCCAACATTATTCCGGAAAAATTATGCAAAATTACGGATCCTTACAATTATCCCTCCCAAAACCCCAAAAGTTAGGCCGTGACGCGTCCAGTTACGTCAGTAGAAGCATCCTTTGGACTCTGCAAAGCCTCCAACATGTCACATCGCATTTAATACAAAAGGAACTTTGCTCCCCACGTGAGGGGGAAGCGTGCAAGAGATGCATCCAGAACCGTTGAAGCTCTGCGCACTTCTGATGGTAGACAGCAGTGGCAGAGCTGGGAGCAATTGGAGTGGGTAAAACCTGATTACCCCTAGTAAAGGGCATAGCCCATGCCTTAGATGATCACCACGAGAGGGTGAATAGCTCGGCATCACATAGGGAGTCCTTAAGCCCTGTGCCAAGCTGATTTGGCCATGTATAAGGTCAGATTAAAGAGAGTAAACTAATAAATCAGGATGCACTAGCCCGGCGTAAGACGTAAAGGGATGCCCCTGATATGGCCGAGCTAGGAAGGCTATGTGTATAGCTTAAATAGCATTCTGGAATAGATAATTCAGCTCGGCGTGACGAGCTAAGCTATGTACGAGTTATTCCGAGCTACGTGGAAGCACGGCACCGCCACGAATGAGGCGGTGAGACATTCTAGAATATTCTACAGTTGCTCCGTACAAGATAAGGAGCAATCCCGTAAAGTAAGGGATTGATATGGGAAGTCCTAACGAGATTAGGAGTATACCCCATATAGGAAAGAATCCTATATGGAAAGGAAGACCTCTGCTAGTCGAGATCTAGCAGGATATGGAAGTTATCTCTTAAATAGGAAAGTCCTATTAAGAGAAGGATTCCTAAGACAAGTAGGAAACCAAGGCACGAGATGCCTAAATCAACGAGTTATCTTCACCTATAAATACAAGACTATGCCCATGAAGAAAGGTACGCTGTGAAAACCCTTTTCATACGCATTGTGATTTGAGAGCTCCAGTACGTGATACTAATTTAGGCATCGGAGGGCCTTTGCCGACGAGAGGCAAAGCTGCTCTAACCCTTCTTCTGTCTTGCAGATTTAGGGTTGAATCAATGAAGAACGTGATCCAGGGCTACGAGGAATTCATCCCCGTACACTTACCTTCTGGGGAAAGCCAGAAACATAATAAATATGGACCGAGCTGGATAGACCCAATAGTGGCATACCTGCGAGATTAGACTTTGCCAGAAGACAAAAGGGAAGCTCACAAAATCAGAACCAAGTCTGTACGCTTCTGGCTTTCCCCAGAAGGTAAGCTTTATTGAAAATCTTTCCTTGGACCATATTTATTATGTGTACACCCAGCTCTTGTTCAGAAATTCCTCCATGAGATCCATGCTGGAACATGTGGAGGACACACTGGTGGAAGGTCCATAGCCCACCGAGCAATATCTCAGGGATATTGGTGGTCTTACATGCAAGAGGATGCAAAAGCTTTTGTCAAGAAGTGTGAAAAGTGGCAAAGATATTCCCCTCTCATCCGAGCTCCAACACAAGATCTTCTTCCTTTAACAAGCCCGTGCACACTACAAGAGAAAAGCCCTTTTTCGTCGACCCATTTGAGTCGGCAGGAATTGCCGTCTGAAAAAGCTGTTTAATTGCGACGGCATTGCAACCCATCTCAAATGGGATTGGTTTGCGTCGGCCAGATCCCTGTTGCAAATAGCTAGTGGCAAATACATTCGTTTTGCGACGGCAGAAGGTACCCCAACGCAAAAAAATTGATTTTTAGCGCTGAAACAAGGATTCGCGGGGAGCCAAAAATTCTAATTTCGTTTTCAATTTTTGGAGGTTAAATCTGAGGCTATTTCACTTTGCCATAGAATGTTTGCCCCCCAAAACCCCCGCCCTCTCTCTCTCTCTCTCTCCCCCCCTCATCAGCTTACGCCTTTTATCTCTGCCCTCCTTATCTACTTCGGAGGTAGGAAGAAGGTAGCAGCTGCTAATCAGAGACAAAGTAGTCCCACAACGACGCCCGTCGAACACCACGTTCTTGCTACCTTCAGTGATTCACATCGGTATGCTCAAAGAAGCTATTTTTCTTCTCGTTCTCTCACCAGCTATATGCATGTGTATGTGTATGTGTTCAATCTATATTGTTAATTATCTATCAAATTTATGCTATTGGATGTTATTGGGCAACCCCACCCCATTGGGAATGTTCATCTTTTAGTGGAGAATGAGAATTCTTTAAGAAATATTGACTCCAGTGGAATATTAAACTTTTTGTTGTTGAGATCGAAGAACCCACTTAGGAATTAAAAAAAGGCAAAATGTCAAACATTTTGTGGGATTGGGTACAAAAGAAATCTTTTTTTTATCAGCAGGTATAGAAGAAATCAATGTACAAAAAATGAAAATTTTCATAACAAACTGTAATCAACACCCACCTAACCACCATGGAGGAATTTCATAACAAAAGAAAAGAAGGGTTATGGGTTTTAGCCAAATCACTCATTTTGATTGAGTAATTTGGAGAGAAATAGGGAGAAAAGTACAAAAATGTAAATTTTAGATTGGCTTTTATACAAAAATGAAAATTTTAGATTGGCTCTTACTCTTTCTCATGTGATTGTGGGAGTAAAGGGATCCCCTCTCTTATCTCATGATTTCTTACCATCCAAAAGGGCCTAATAGAAGAAAAGAATTTTTTTTTTCTATCAAAAGAAGAAAAACTATAAGCTAGACTTAGAATTTTTGTTCTACATATAGACAAAAACCTTGGGTGAAGTCTATACTATTACTCTCAAACATAAGGGAAACTCTAGTATTATATATCTGCACGTTCTCTCCAGTATGAGGATATGGTATTCTATTTTTTGGGTATTATGAAGAGTTTTTCATGCTGATTTGGATGAATGATAGTGACATTTATGTATGAAATGCTAGTGGTACAGTAATATATAACATTGGAGTAGGGATGTATGAAAATTTGGGTTTAGGGACATATGTATTCATCTCCTCATCATTTCTATCTTTTTGGACAAGCTATCTTTCGTATGTACCTTTAAGATTATGATAAGTCTTTTTGTCAACTATTTTCTTTGGTATGAGCATGCCTTAAAGTTGTTTTCAATTGCCTGACTTGTGGAGTTATGATTTTCGAAGAGAGTTGTAGTGTTGGAATGAAAATGAAGTTCCATTATGTTAAATTTCATTGCATCTTGTTAGGTGTAAATCAGGTGCGACACACAAGGTAGTGAATCTGCATGTACAAGTTACTGGATTAATTATTATGCGGAAAGTATGTTTGCCTCACAGCATGGTGTTTATGTAGTCAACTAGCATTTTCACTGGACAAAAAACTAACTTTGGTGTATCAATGTACATTAGTGTGTGAAGGCAAATATGACAAAGAGAAAGGCCAGCAAACGCCCTCGCACCATGGCTGAGGCACTTGAGATAAGTTTATCTGAGGCAGAACATGCTCCAACACTAGGACCATTGGAGGCGACTCACGCATCTCATACAACAGTACCATCTCAAGCAACAAAGGCATCCCAGGCTCCACAGTCTCAGTCAAGACAGCCAACACAACCGTCCTCAAATGATTTGGGTATGTAGTATTACTTGGAAAATGGAAAGATATCAATCTTTGTATGATGGGGCTGTATCTAAGGAACTCATAAAAACTAGAGTTGCACTTTGGGTTAATTCTAAAGAAGGTGAAAATTACACTGTGGATGACTTCATTTTTAGACTCCAGAGTATTTTGGATGCTGTCTAAATAATCATATACTCTTTCTTTGTTGGATCTCTGGTTGGAGTTGATCTAGATGTTTTATGGTGGGGTTTTGGTTGTAATATGGGGTGGGCCTTGTTGTGTCTAGGTGGGGTTGATCTGGGTTGGTTTTCCAGCTTTTGGTATTGGTTTTTTTTTCTTCTAGTTCTGTCTGTTTTTTCCCTTCTCTGTCTGTGTGTGTGGAGTGGGTCTAGTTTGTTGTGTTGATTCTTTCGGGTTTTGCTTGGTTTTCTATTCCTTTGTCTGTCTAGGAGTGTGGGTGGGTCTTGTATTTTGTTTTGTGTCTTTGGTCTCGGATATCCTATGTCCCTTCCCTGAGTCTTGTGCCATAGTTTGTCCCGTGTCTTGCGTCTTTGTTTGTGTCTTGACTCTTCTTGGATGCTACTTCTATGCACTTCATAGACCTCCTTCCACATGGATCTCTTATGCTAGATCATTTTCTTGAGCCATCTGTAAGTTGGGAATGCTGTTAATAATTACATACCTATTGATTGGTTGGAGGGTTTGGAATTGATCAATCTGAGGACTACAATCTGGATCAGAACAAGATGGGGCCCCAATACTTATTTTGTTGATAATTTTATGCACAATCTACTTGATGTTTGCTGTATTCTCTGGGTCTACTGGGTCTAGTTATCTACTTGCTGCTACTGTATTTTCTGGGTAATGGGATTAGTTTTAATTTATTGCCATTATTCTTGCTGCAGTAGTAACTTATGATATTTGTGGATGTTCTACTATATTCAGACAAGTTATAATTTGTATCTGCTATTGTATCTTTGGGTGTTTTTGCTTTGCGGATTTTCCGTAATGGTAAGCATGTGCTTCTAATCCATGTTCTTCCACTTTACTAATCCGTTTATTAATTGATTTTTCAGCTCCAAAGACATCTACGAAGACGTGTGGTCGAGGCAGTGCTAAGGGCATGAAGAAGTGGGGCACTGGAGCCAAACTTCATGTGATGTTCAATGAGGATTACAAGCCATTGGGAGATGAAGGCACCAAGCTCATTGGACAACTGGGTATTATAGTGCGCAACCCACACCGAGTCCCCCTAACTTATCTTGATTGGAATGTTGTGCCTGAAGATATCAAAAGCACTATTTGGAAGGAGATTGAGGTATAAGTAATAAGTTTTTAAAACTTCTATTAGGAATTTTTGGACAAAAATTTTACTATTTTTGCTTAACAAAATCTCACTCACATGGCAGAATACGTACTTGATAGACATGGGTAGTGTGCTAGGTGAATATGTTGATACTTGTCTCCCCATTTTAAAACTTCCATTTTGTAACAATTAACATCGATCCACCACTATTTTAATCCAAACTCCATGTTTCAATCTTCGTGTTATATCACTAAGTATGGCTGGTCAACATTGTTTAAATCCACCAAGTTATTTGGAACTTGATGAATGTGACATGGAAGGCACATTTCCACATTAGGCATGCTTTCTTGCCACATAGTATTTTCTTCTTTTCTTTTTAGTGTTTTGAACACCATAGCACTTACTTAAAATTCATGCTTCAACCGGAATATTGAATGTCTCCTTACATATCTTTGTGATTTGTAGGATAATGTAGAGGATTGCCCAGAAGAGTTTCAGCCAGTCGCCATGCGTGCATGTAATAAGTTATGGAAAGATCACAAGTGTAAGACGAAGACAAATTTCTATGTTAAACATAAGGAAGATCCAAATATACAGTTGAAAGTGCCTAGGAGAGTCTTGCCGGATCAATGGGTAGAACTTGTGAGCTATTGGAAGAGCGATGATGCCAAGGTATACAATGGAGTTAATAGTTGTAAATTGACTAAATAAATGGCATTATATGTTGGTCTTGACTAGTGTATTCATATTATAGACTATAGCATTGACGAACTCTCTTAATCGAGAGTGGCATGGTCCAGCTCATAGGACTGGGCGAACACCTTTCGCTCAAATCAGGCATGAGGTACTGCTTTCTGACTTCTGCACAACTAATCATATCTTCTCTAATTTATCTTCTTATCATTTCTCATGGGTTTTGTGTCCCAACTAATCGTTTCTACTAAACTCAAGTTCAATTCAACCTTTTCCATTTTGAATAATGTTAGATGAGTGCATTAGGAGAGGAGACTGACAAAATGAGTGTCTTCACCAAGACACGCGATGAAAATGATCCAGACGTGCAGAGTGTTGTGGTATGAGTGAATTGTTTAGTTTCATTCATTGAACACCATTGCATGTCTATTTTTTGATAATGTCTAATTTTGTTACATGACTTGTCTTCTATGTTGCTGAACTATAGGAAGAATTCAAGGACCACCTTGCTCAAATACCAAAACCACTTCAGACGACAAAGGTTCGGGACGAAATTTTCCATAAAGTTTTAGGAGAAGATGGACATGGGTATTGCAAAACCTATGGTGCAGGTGTCCCTCGGAGTGCAGTTTATGGCCAGAGTTCCCACCCATCAAATCCCTCTTCTTCCACATTTAATGAGATCACTAGGCAAGTAAACGAGGCTACTCAAGGGATTGAGCAAAGGCTTACGGGAGAGATTGAGAAGAAGTTAACGGGAGAGATTGAGAAGAAGCTGACGGGAGAGATTGAGCAGAGGCTAAGAGGAGAGATTGAGCAGAGGCTAACAGGAGAGATTGAGCGTAAACTTGATGACATGGTCATGGCTCATCTAGCACGCGTGGGGGCTCAGATGGCCTTATTTGAGTCTGTTGGTGGGACAAATGGGACTGGACAGGTATTTTCTAAATGCTTCAATTTTTTTTATTGCTATGTATATATAATCATGTCATAGTAACCAATGATATTGGTACGCATAGGGTCTGAATGTAGCTAGCAGGCAACCTAGTGAGTCTGTGGGAGATGACATTCAAGATGGTGAGCAAAATGCCTCTCCTTTAGTAACACGTTCTCCACGACTTGATGAACAGGTGTGTCCACTTTCAATTTCTGCAAATGCTTGTAAATGTTGACAGGTTTCTTTAATTAGTTATGCATTACTCATTTGCTTCCCCATTTGTTGGGGGGAAATCTGGGTAGAAGTAGTGTGTAATTTGTCTTCTGATGAAGAGTGGAATCAATACGACTACACGAGCCATCCTTCATTGGCGGTAGTCGTGTGGCTAGTTTTTTTTCTTAATCCATGTCGTGCGGCTTACGGCTAGTTAGATGCCTTAAAGAGTGAATAGTAGCATCAGCAGTACACTTAAATTTTCAGTGATCAACATTGTCAATGTTCCTATCTACTGCTTCATTGAAGGGACTAGGGCTACATTTTATTTGCTGAACTTGTGCAAGCATGTTGGCCTTTAGAAAGGATTATGATCTATGACAGCATACAAGCTAATTTGTGGCACCGTTATCGGGTTTGGAGAGTATAAAACTTTAGTTTCTGTCCATAATATGCCACATTGACCATTGTCTTACTTTAGCTTTAGTTTATTAAATGCACGTAAATCAGTAAAGAAGATAGAGCATGGATAATGAAATATACCTGGGTTTGATTCTATCATTTGCAAGCTTTCGATAATTATGAAATACTTTAAGCTATTAGAAGAAACTTGGGTACTGTTAAAGTCTAGCCAAGAACTTTCTGCAGCTGCTACTTTTGAGGCTAAGTTATCACTGATTTCAAATTTGTGTCTTGCAAAGTGATCAATATTGAATGACTGAATCAGTATTTTTATGGAGACACCTAGGTACTGCTATATTTTTCTTTCCCCTATTTCCTTATTTATGATTAGCTGGTTGATAATAAAAATGTGGATATTAAATCTGAACTTGTTATTGTAGGATGGACAAAAGGTAATCTTGGTGAGTTACACTATTCCAAAGTACGATGTGGCTGAAGGAATTGTTATTAGTAAGGACCCGTTGGTAAAAGTAGACGGAAAGCCATTGGGTTCTCATTTTTGGAAAGTGTTAGTTAAAAAGGCTAAAAGGCCTAATGCTTCTTTGGAAAGACCACGCAAAAAAATCCGGACAGTTGCTGATGCTGTTGGCTGCTTTGTTGCTTGGCGTTCTTGTGATGTATGTATAAAATATTATTCTTCCAAATGTGATTGCAAATGTCTACATAATTGCATATCAATGCCTCATCTTGTAAATCTTGTTTTTCAGGCGTTTGTTGAGGGCGAAAACGAGTATTGATTGAGAAGCTACAATATATTTTTTTTGGTGGAAAGAAGCTGCGATATTTTGGATTCCACTTTTTTGAATGGATGTATGTGTTAAACTAAACTAATGTTTCTACTTTGTTTGATGTAATATTGGCGTGGTCTACTTTAGCTTTTATTTTTATGAACATGTTATTAGAACAATGTTATCTGGACCTCTCATCTTGGAAGTGAATCCAATTAATCAATGTTGGTTTTTGAAGGTAGAGAGTTTCTGTATTAGAATGGATGAGGATATGGTTTGGATGGATTGTTGTTACCCAAACATATGCACTATTATGCAGGTTAGAATAGTACGGGTAATTTGGGGAAAAAAACTGAGCGAGCACAATTGGTCTTAGATTGTTTCGATGTTTCTTTTTTGCGACGGCACCGTCCTAGACGTGTAACATTCAATTAAATAGCTGGGCTATGGCGACGGCATTAACCTGATGCAAAAGGAATGGTATTTGCCACGGCAAAGCCACCCGATGCTAATAATTATATATTTTTTCAATCTTTTAGAGTCGGGATCATAGCTGACTCAAAAAATATATTTTGCCGTCGTAATTACTTTGCGACGGTCCTTGCCGACGTAAAAAACTTTTTGACACCCCACTATCGGCGTCCCCCATACTACCGTCGCATGGCCGTCGCAAAAGACTATTAGCGTCGGCCATGTTACTTTTTGCGATGGGGGAGGGCTTGACGCAAAAACCCTTTTCTCTAGTAGTGGTGGCCATTTGCACAATGGGGATTGGACATCGTGGGTCCTCTCCCCATGGCAACAGGGAAACGAAAATTCCTTCTTATTGGCACGGACTACTTCACTAAATGGATAGAGGGTGAAGCTTTGGCAAAAATCACAGAAGCCATGCTAGAAAATTTTGTGTGGAACAAGATAATAACAAGATTTGGGGTACCTTACTCCATCATTTCGGACAATGGGTCTTAGTTCGGCAAAAAGTTCAAGGCATTCTGTGCACAATGTGGCATCAGAAACTACTACTTAACCCCAGCTTATCCACAAAGTAATGGGCAAACAGAGGCTTCAAACAAGACTATCCTTAAGAGTCTTACGAAGAGGTTGGAGAGTAAGAAGGGGAAGTGGCCGGATGAGCTTCTTGCCGTACTTTGGGCATACAAAACTACTCCTCGGCGATCTACGGGAGAGACGCCGTACTCCCTTGCTTATGGAACAGAGGCAGTAATTCCATTGGAGATTGGCTTGCCGACCAATCGCACTACTCTTGTGGAATCAGGTGGCAATGACAAAGCCTTGGCCGAGCAGCTCGACCTCGCTGAGGAAAAAAGAGAGCGTGCACTTATTACATTGGCAGCATATCAGGAGCAGCTGCGAAGAAGTTACAACAAGAAGGTGCAGCCAAGAGAGTTCAAGATTGGGGATTTGGTTCTAAGGAAAGTCTTGGCCAACACCAAAGTATCCTCAGATGGGAAGCTTGGGCCGAACTGGGAAGGCCCATATAAGATTGTGGGGATTGCTGGAATTGGGGCTTATCGTTTGGCCGACCTCGATGGAGACCCAGTACCAAGGCCATGGAACGTCCAGAACCTACGAAAATTTTACCAGTAATTTGTTTATGTGATTACGAATACAATCACACCTTTGCTAAGTGAATACGGATAAATTCACATTTGTTTCTAGTACATAGTTGGGATTACGAATAAAATCACCAACATCAGTTATTTAGGTTTTTATCTTTATTAATATTTTGAGCATTAATGAGATTTTGTTTTTTCTTATTACGGTGTCGATTAATACGAACCAAAATTTGTCTCAAATTTGGATTCCTATTGGGGAGCAGAAAGTATGTATATGTTTATTCTAATCATGTTAATAAATCCAAGTACGAAGACACTTGGAATTTCTAAGTATGAAAAAAACTTAGATTTGCAACGAATATTACAATAAATTTCTAAGTATGAAAAAACTTAGATATGCAACGAATATTGCAACAAAATTTCTAAATTTGCAACGAATATTGCAAAGAACTTCTAAGTATGAAAAAACTTAGATTTGAATTGCAACGCATATTGCAATGAATTTCTAAATTTGCAACGAATACTGCAAAGAATTTCTAAGTATGAAAAACTTAGATTTGCAACAACACACTGCAAGAAATTCAAAACACTTGGCAGAGCAGTCATTGGGTACGAATAAACTCACTTGCACTGATCTAAATAAAGTAACCCCAAGTACGAAAAAAAACTTAACAAATGCTCAAAGTACGAAATACTTAAGACTAAAAGAGCCACACATGGCAATACGGGCCACACAGGGCCGAGCAGGATTAACACAAAGCAAACAAAGGCATTAAGCCTCATCACTGAGCCCTTGAGTGTCAGTGGCAGGGGTGGAGCTTGTGGTCTTGTCAGCAACAGAGTCCATATTCCCGGTACTATCATCACGAACAGTAAGATCAATAATGGCCTCCTCGGTCTGGGCTTGTTCAGAGAGGGGATCCGGCTGAGAAGGGAGATCAAGCTGAGTTTGAACATCAAGCTGTGCAGAGACATCTGGATGAGCGTTGGGAGGTTGGGTCTCAGATTGCTGCTGAGCTGCTAGAGCATCCATGGCACTAGGGAGCTCCATGTCGGTCCACATAGGCGAATCAGCAGGGAGTCCCATTTTTGTGCAGCAACGATTCCAGCTTGCCTCCCAGACAGCATCTTTAACTGCCGGCATTTGAGTTTGGTAGTGTGCGGTAATTTCAATCATGGCTTGGTCATACTCAGCATCGGCTTTGGCCTGAGCGGCAGCAAGATCCTGACGAAGATTTTGCTCTGTCTCCTCCGCCAGTCTTTCCAGTAGCTGAGTCTTCGCAGCAACCTCCTTCTCAACCTTCTCTGCTCTTTTGGAAATAGAGCTTACCTCCTTCCGGTGATCTCTCTCGGTCTCCTTAGCTTTGTCAAAGCCAGCCGAGGTTTTTTGCATTATCTACAGAGAAAAGACATGAGCAAATAGGTGGAATCCAAGGAAAGGAACACTTGAGATAAAAATGTTAAAGCGACTTACATACCTTAACGCTGGACTGAAAGATCGATTTCATTAGAGCGTCATAAGAACAGCTCTTCTCCCTCTCCATATCCAAAGGGAGGAGTGCAGCCCTGGAAATGCCATAAGCAACGTCTACGGAAGAGACCTTGTCAATGACATTCAGTGGGGTCCCGTCTAGGCGAGCCAGCACGGGGGCCCATGGCTGCACAAGCGATGGAGAGTCATTTGTGGTGCGGCTGGAATTCGCCTCTCCAGTCCGTCGCCTCTGGAGGGGAGGTTGGAGATCTTGTGGACTCTCAGAAGGCCTCTTATCCCTTTAATTAGTGACTGGAGCGAGGGGGCTGATTGGAGGAACAACAGGGGGTGCATGAGGGGGAAGCCCGCCGAGATTCAGCTCATCAAGAAGGTTGATTGGTTGGCGAGGCATGTCTCGATCAGGAGAGGGAGAATAACCTGGTGAGTCGTCTGAATCTGCGAGAAGGACGGCCTGCTAGGTCAAGGATTGGACGATTGCACGATGGTCAAACCCACCTCTTCTTCCTCTTCTTCTTCTTCCTCTCCCACCACTCTACCAGACGTACTTGGTTCGGGGCCTCCTATTGTGATTATGGGAATAGCGGTAAGGATCTCGGGGACGTGGGCAAACGAGACTTGCTGTTGAAGGTCCCTTGGGGCTCGAGACCGTACTGATCCCTTTCTAGCTCGGCCTCTACGAGATCGGGTACTTCTTTGTTCAGCCCGCGAGTGTGGGGCGGTCAATGGAGCAGCTGGAGGCCAGGGGTGTCTAGATCTCGGCTCTCCTACTCTTCTGATGCCACCCCAGTAAGTTGGGGTGTAGTCCAAAAGCAGGTGGGATGCACGACCGAGACCAACAGGAGTCGGTTCAAATCCGTCAAAGTAGAGAGCAAGTGCTATCTCCTCTCGATGGAGTCTTTCGTGGATTAACCGACCGCTGTGGTTGAGATTGCTTGTTGCAAACAAAGAGAACAATACAGAAAAGTAAATGATAGTCAATAAAATAAGATCAAAGGGTACAAGAAGTAAGGAAATATGCTAGGATCGAATACTAACGTGGTCGGCCTGTAGCTGAGGGGCAGGCGAAGCCAATGGTGTTCCCTTCGGCATCCCTGAGCTCCCAGTTGCCAATGACCACCAGATAATCATCCCCTTCACCTTCGAGGAATTGGGGAGATCCGTGATAAGCTTCTGATCGGGGTCTCTGGCCTTGAAGTAGTAATTGTTGTTAACAGTAGGGACTACACTATATAGGTAGTGTAAATCCCACTAGTCAAGGTGCAGGCCGAACAACCTGTTTAGGGCAACGGTGCCCATGACTACCCTAACGAAATTAGGGCATAGCTGCATAGGATTAAGTCTGCACCTATGACAGACTTCTCTAAAGAACGGGTGTAGGGGGAATCTAAGTCCACCCTCAACTATGAATATTAAGGGTATATGAATCTTGGTTTCATCCTGACCCTCTTCCCCAAAATCATTACGTCCGTTCAGACGAAATTGGACGTTGTTTGGAATTTCATATGTCCTACGAAACCCAGCTATTTTCTGGGCGTTACTAAGGAGGGCTCTATGTTTCCCCATGGCTAGGGTTTCACTGTTGAAACCCGGGGAGAGAGGAAGAAGTTGAACAGAAAACTGGGAGAAACCGAAAAAAACGTGATTAAAGTCTGAAGGTGAAGGATGAATACTTACGTGATGAAACGAAAACCTAGGGGAGATTTCCGACGAAGAGCGGAGACGGAACGACGGAAGTAGCACTACGCCAAATGTTGCTTTTCCCGGCGGTATTATTACCGGCATTAGAATAACTGCCGTCAAAAGCTACCATTACCGGCATTAACCTACCTGCCGGAAATAATTTCACAAAAACGGCAGGAGTTACATTACTGCCGGAAATAATTCCGCTAAAACGGCAGGATTTAAGTTACCGCCGTTTTTAGCCCAAATATTTTCGCGGGCTTTGCAACACGGGAAAAAAAAAAGGGGCGGACTTCCAACGCGGGATAAAAAAAAGGGCGCCCCTGCTTCAAATTTTTTATCCCACCAACCAAACGGTGTCGTTATGCCCTTTTCCCCTTCTCTTTTTTCCTCTTTGATTTTTATTTTACCAAGCCCACTACTGTGTTTTACTTTTTACAATAACCTAGCGTGGAAAGAGAGAGGGAGACCAAGCGGTGGAACAAGTAGAGAGAGAGAGAGAGAGAGACCATCAGCGTGGAAAGAGAGAGGGAGACCAGATCGATCCAAGCGGTGGAAGAGAGGGAGAGGGACAGACCATCTAGAGACACGAAGCATATCGACGTCGTACTCGTCGACACTGAAGGTATACTCAAATGTGGGAAGGACCATTCTTGTTCTTCTTTTTTTCTTTCTTTAACATGAAATTGTGTCAACTGTTAAGTAAGATGGTGTGAAAGTGGAATGTGTACTAGTGCAGAACATGTTACCAGAGTAATAGAGAGAGAGTATTCAGTCGAATGCCCTCAAATCGTTTGTTAGACCATATCAGCCTTTACCCCTTTACTCAAAACCTGATTTTGTGTGAAAACTCTCAAATACTGTCGTCTCTCTCTCTCTCTCTGCGTGCGTGTGGCTTTAGGTTCATGCATGTCTATGTGGTGCTAAATCTAAGATCTATTAAGAATTTTCAAATGAGCTACAGGGTTTGAATAAAACAATGACAGATTGCCGTAGCCGCAAGTTCTTTCTTTTTCTTTGTGCTTCATTTGTCGTGGGTTTTTGTAGTACTGGTAGTTATGGGGCTAATTAAGTATGAGGTGGGGTGTTTATAATCTTACTTTTTGAGTTGACCTTTCTAATTAAAAATACTGATTGATAATCTCAAGCATTGCCCATTTGTTGAGGTCATCAGTATTTATTAAGGTATTATTTAATCTATATAACTTTATGGAGTCATTTTTTTAATGTTGCTTGTTTAATTTTTTGATATATAAATGAGTGACTAGGGAATAATGGAGGAAGAAAACGAAATGAGATAAAGAGAAATGGAGAGGTTGCGATTAATTTTCACAACCATAATATCTTTTTCTTTTTTATTTTCTTACAAAAAGAGGTCGTGCCGCCAAGTGAGCTATACATCCTTATCATATCATAGTATAGATTCGGTTGCTAAGTAATAACAGAGCAAACACCATTTTTTCGAAATGTATTTATATAGGCCAACAATCCAGTGACCTATACATCCTTATCATATCATAGTACAGATTCAGTTGCTAAGTAATAACAGAGCAAACACCATTTTTCCGAAATGCATTTATCTAGACCAACAATCCAGGAAGATTAATTGTGTATAATTTAGCTAGGATTCTGCATCTCCCTATGCTTGCATCACTGAATTGTATTGACTTTGGTTTATATAACTTTTTGTATTACCATTTTATTTATGTCGCTTGCTTAATTTTAAGGCATTGCATTGAGTTGAACTAATGAAGTGTATAGTGGATTTCAACCTTTTTCTTCCTTAGAGTTTGAAAACATGCTTGCTACTGCTCTTGCATCATATGATCCTAACAAAACCGTGAGAACTTTGTCGATCCTGTCAATATTAAATGTGCTTCAAGATTGTTCATATAAACATTCATTCAAGATGTTAGCTTCGACGTACAAGTGGTTGGAAATAAGAAAATGAAAATGATAGTTGTGTATAGCCCTCTTGAGGTCTCAAGTCCACTTCTTAGTTCTTGCCTGTGGGAGAAAACAAAACAAAACAAATGCCTGTGTCACTATGCCAAATGTTGCCTTTACCGGCGGTAGAATCACGGCCACTAAAAGTTACCATTACCGGCATTAATTTAACGGCCGGAAATAATTAGCCTACAACGACGGGATTTTCATTACTGCCGTTTTTAGTCCTAAATATTTTGGCGGGCTGCTAGCGCGGTAAAAAAATTGGGCGCCCGCGCCTCAAATATTTTATTCCACAACCAAACGGTGTTGTTAAGCACTTGTGCCCCTTCTCTATTTTCCTTTTCGTTTTTCTTTTTTCACCAAAAGCTAGCCTACTAGATCTATTTCCTTTACCATTAACCTTGTGGTGGAAAGTGATAGATTGAGAGACTAGATTCAAGCGGTGGAAGAGAGAGAGAGAGAGAGAGAGATAGATAGAGAGAGAGAGAGAGAGAGAGACCATCCAGACACGAAGCATATCGACGTTCTTCACGTCAACACTCAAAGCTGATGGTATCCTCGAAATCTCATTACTGAAAACCTGATTTTGTGTGAAACCCCTCATTCACCTTCTAAAAGGAACGTAGCGTCACAAACCTCGCAAATAGAGATTTCCAAACGATGGGCCACACGAGTGGGAGAAAAGCCCATTGTCGAGTAAGAGTTGAGGTAAATGAGTTATGCATTTATATGTATAGATATATTGCAATGTATTCTTGTCAATGCAACTTATATATCATATTGCAATGCTGAAATGTTTAGTTTAATTGAATATTAATGAAGTTGGCTAAGGAAAAAGGAGTGGAGCCTAATGAAGTTGACCGAGTCATAGTATTTGAGAGGACACATACAAAGAGTGATGGAAATCCTGTTGACAAAGCATCGGAGACAGCCATGGTATGTGTATGACAACTGAATTGACTCAATGAATGATTTACTCATTTACCTTCTTGTTAATGCATTACATTTCTATTTTAGGCTCGTCTCAAGGAAAGGATATCTCAAGTTCCCGAGTCCATGCAATCCCCTACTTTTAAGGAGGTGTTCACAGAGGTTCTAGGACAAGATAAACATGGATGTGTACGTACTTATGGTTTGGGTAGCTGTCCAAGTTAGGTGTTTGGGACGAGATTTACCTGATCACAGGAGCTGCGTGACCGTGAACAATTGCGAAAAGAAGTTGTGGATGAGGTGCGAAGAGAAGTTGTAGATGAGGTGTGAAAAGAAGTTCTAGCTGAGTTTGGTGACAGGTTTTCTAGCCTAGAGCGTATGTGTGCTAGGTTTGAAGCTCATGCAAAAGATATTGGATACCCATTGGCTTCATCTCTAGAAGTGGATTCACCAATAGAGCCTACACGTAACAGACAAGTGTGTCCAACTTTTATCATATTTTGTTTTACATCTTTTTACCACACGACAGATTAAAGCGGTGTAGCAAACCCCATATATCCTCCTGTTAGAGAAGTGATGACATTATGGATCAGTTAAGTAATTTTATGAGACTCGACTTTAAGCTTCTTTGTCGGGGGAATGCAACCGAAGCCATTAAGTTTTACTTCATCATTAAGTTTCTGAACAAAATAACCGACATAGCTCTCAGGTTGATGAATAATGAGAGGGTCCAGCAAGGCAGGAACGACATCCAAAGAAAAAGAAAAGAAAAAGAAAAAGAAAAGAAAAAGACCCTACATGTTACATACTTTGAGTAGTGTTCTATTGTTTTATATTTTTTTCATTTGGAAAATGTGTCAATACATTAGCTAGAAACAAAAAAAAAATGCATTCAATTCATGATGGAGTTGGTAGGACTTTAGGTTAATTTGAATGATAAACGTGCTGAATTTAGGAAGAAATTAATGGAGTTATGCTAAAACAGAGAACTCATAATACTATTGTCTAAAAATGGGAGTATCACTTTAACATCAGTCAATCTACGTACAGTTGGTACAAAAATCTTTGTCAATAACAAGGATGTTCAAATATATGCATTAGAGAAGCAACATTGCCAATGAACTCTACAACTTAGTAGAGTACTAGCTAGATAAGGCAAATCCCTAATACTCCTTTATCGTGAGAAAAAATACAACTTACTGGAGTACTAGGTAGATAAGAGGAAGCAAATCTCAAATATATCGTAAACCTGAAAAGAAGATGAGAAGAAATAGGCACAAGAGGATTAGAATTTGATAAATATAACCACTTTTGAGTCTTGCGTCCCCACACCTGACTTTTGATTCTAAGTTATCTCTCCAAAAAAATTAATGAAAGTGAGAAATTAAAGGAAAATAAATAAATCTCTTGCATTCTTGTGGTTTTGCTGATTTTTGTGATCCAAAGCCTAGAAATCGGAACTTCTTATGTCATGATTAATTTCTTGTGTACTTCCCTTACTTCGCACAATTTTACTTGCAATTGTTTGCATCTGCAGCTTGATGATCAGATGTAGTTGAACTATATGGAAGATGTTGTAGCGGATCACGTTGTAGATCATTATTTTGGGAGTTATTGGCGGTTGATCGACAAGTGGGAGCTTGTATGTATGTTTTGGCAACTTTAGTCGGACATAAGCTACATGGAAAATGTTGGAGGTTCACCGTCTTGAGTTTGCGGAGTTTGTTTTGACAGATTTAATTGCTAATGTGTGTAATTGGTTAATGTGACACGGTATCACAGTTTTTAACAGGCTAATTTAACCGAAGTCATGTCTTCTTTTGGTAGCTTAGTATTGTATTATGGAATGATGTAGACTTTGTATTTGACAGCTCGGGGATATATATATATATACATATTTTGTGGGATATGAATGGATGCTTGAATGGATTTATATATACAGGACTTGTAGTCCATTTTAATGTTGTTGCAACGGCTTATATACATGTGGTAAATTCTTGCCATTACTGCAAACATTACTGGTAGTAAATGCAGGCATTTTCGGCAGAAAATTCATGCCATTAATGTTGGCATTGCCGGCAGTAAATTCATGCCGTGAATGTTAGCATTGCCGGCGGGAAATTATTTTTAACGTGAATGCATTAAACCCGGCGGTATTATTACCGGCGGGAGAAGACTGCCGGTTTTTAGTTTTCACGGCAGTTGGTTACTGCCGTTTTTCTTTTTACGACAACCATGTAGACGGCGGGATGAATACCGCCGTTAATAGTATTTCCGGCGGGTTTTGGAATATTACCGGCAGTTTTCTAATGCCGTTTTTGGTGAATTTTGGCGTAGTGTATGAACTCTGGAGACGACGTTAATGGCGGACGGGACTCTTTTCTCTCTCTAGCTCTTTTGTTTCTGATAAATGAGATGACAGGAGGGGAAGGGTTTTTGAGTCTTGGAGGTTTTTGAGTCTTGAAGTGATGATTATCCCGCTCAAAATCCCATAAAAGTGGGGCGTGACGTATGAGAAACGTTAGCAAAATCGTCATTTGGGCTTATCTGAGCCACCAATGGGTCACTTCGCATTAAATGTAAAAACAGCCTTGTTCCCCACGTGAAGGGAAGGCGTGCAGGAGATGCATCAGGAGCCGTTGAAGCTCTGCGCACTGCTGACGAATGATAGCTATGGCAGAGCTGGGGAGCAATTGGAGTGGGTAAAACCTAGCTACCCTAATAAAGGGCATAGCACGTGCTCTTGACAGTCACCACGAGAGGGTGAGTAGCTCGGCGCCACATAGGGAGTTCTTAAGCCCTGTGCCGAGCTGGTTTGTCCATGAATAAGGCCAGAACAAAAAGAGTAAGTTAATAAATCAGGATGCACTAGCTCGACGTGAGATATAAAGGGGTGCCCTTGATATGGCCAAGCTAGGTAAGCTACGTGCATAGCTTAAACAGCATTCTGGAATACATGATTCAGCTCGGCGTGATGAGCTGAGCTATGTACGGGTTACTCCGAGCTACGTGGAAGCACGACACTACCACGAGTAGGGCGGTGAGACATTCCAGAATAATCTAAGGCGGCTCCTTATGAGATAAGGAGCAATCCCGTGAAATAGGGGACTAATATGGGAAGTCCTAACGTGATTAGGAATGAGCCCCATATAGGAGAAAATCCTATATGGAAAGAAAGACTAATGCAAGGCGGGATCTTGCGGGATATGGAGGTTTGTGCCTAAAAGGAAACTCCTGTTGAAATAGGATTCCTAAAGAGAATAGGAAATAAGGGCAACGTGATGCCCTAGTAAGCAAGCAATCTACACCTATAAATACGACAACATAACCATGACAAAAGGCACACTGTAACACCCAGTTATACGCATTGTGTTCTTGCTTAATTAGTAATCCAGTACTAACTTAAGCATCGGAGGGCCTTTACCGACGAGAGGCAAAGGTGCTCTAACCCTCTTTCTGTCTTGCAGATTTAGGGTTGAATCAAGTAAGCACGTGATCCAGGGCTACGTGGATTTTATCCCCGTACAGGTAGTTATTGGCAGTTATAAGTCAAAGAATTGGTAAGAAAATTGACTTCGAAGCCACACTTTCAACTGCCAAAAGGCATGAGGTCACATGTAAACATATAAAACAAAGTAGTTGATAGTTGAGACACGTGGAACAAGTCGTGCAAAGTAGTTATTCCTTAAAACCAATCATATGATTTGTTTGAGTAACTGTGCAGATTTAAATTTGAACTTCTGGAGGAAGATCAAGGCAATTTGAAGTCAGATGATTGTGGAGGGAAGAAACTACTCGTTTGAAATACAATGATGGAGTTCGAAGCAAGCCAAGTTCAAATACTTTGAGCGGGAAGTTCAAACTGTAAGCAAGACTTATAAATAGAAGAAGTTGAAAAGTAAATAAGCCCGGACAAATCTTCAACAAACAACACACAAAAATAATGCTTGGTTTGTTCATTGGCAAGTAGAATTGTAGTTTTAGGAGTTCGACTCAGGTCGAAGTAGATTAGGAAGTAGTTTAGGAAGTAGATGTTAGTTGTTCTTGTAACAATCAAGTGTTCAAAGTTCTTGTTATCTTTCTATTTGAAGTTGAAGACGATTTCGAAGTAGTCTACCTTTGATTTATCGATCAAAGTATCTTGTTTCTTTATTGTTCTTTGATTTCCTAAGTGAATTGGTTTGTATTTCTTCACTTTGAAGGAAAAAATCCTCGTAATTCAGGTAATTGAACCATTAATGCACAATCACCTGATTAGATTTGGTTTTCCAAAATTAATCTAAGGGACATGATTTAAAGACTCTCTGGCACACGCTCGCACACAATTATTTTCCATTGCAAATAAGTAAAAGAACCAAACACATTTTTTGGCACGCCCGGTGGGACACAAAAGTGTTGAATGGCTCCAAAACTTAGGAAACAAGCAGATGATTCTCAGATTAGCCAAACGCCAGAGAATGAGAATAATGTTAATCCTAAAGAGAACGAACAAGTTGAAGGCCTTCAAACAGGCCCAGAAACTCGTACTGGTCAAGACCCAAATGTGGGAATTGGTCAGGCTTCTCGAATGAACACTAGGAATAACAAAACAGTGCATGTTGATGACCCAAAAAATTCAGAGGTTGGAGGAAGTGTGGCATCTAGTCAGTTTGCTGAAATGATTGCTACATTTAAGGAGTTGGCTCAGACTCAGAAACTTATGTTTCAAAAGTTAGAAGAGCAATCAAAACTTAGGAATGAGCCTTTGCCTTCATTTGAAAAGGATAAAGGAGAGGCTAGTTCAAGTAAGTTTAAATCAAGGCCTGGGAAAGAACCTATAAATGTAGATGATATACCAGAATCTTGGTATGAACCAGCAAAAACTCATGATTTTCAAACACCTAAGCCTAAGAAGACATTTAAGCAAATCACTAATGTTCCTTTTGAACCCAATTATGATGGTTTAGATGGGGATAAGGGTTGTAAAAATGAAGATTATGGGTTTGACGAGTATAATTTTACTCTAGAGAATCATTTTCATGATAGGACTAGTGCAAGAAGGCCTATTCCAGAAACTGGAATCCCTAGGTATCCGGGAGTACTAGAAATGGGAAGGGTATATTCGAACCATCTTTATGAGCCTTTAGGAAGGCAAGAAGGAGGTTTTAGACAGCCTAGGCCTTTTAATGGTAATTTTGAGAGATTTCCAGAAGATCAGATGCCTAGAAATGTGAATTGGGAACCACCTACTAACCCAAGAATCCATCTAGGAGGAAATCTTGCCCTTCGAGACGAAATACTTGGTCTTATGCAAGAAGCTTAAGGACCTCTAACTCGAGGGGTACAAACTCAAATATATAGAAAACCTTATCCAGAATGGATAGATAGCTTCGAAGTTCCTAGGGGGTTTAAAATTCTAGATTTTACTTTATTTCATGGGGATGGAAAACAGTCAACAACTGAGCACATTGCTAGATTTACTGCTCAGTGTAAGGAATTGGGTAATAATGGGTTCATTAAGTTGAAGTTATTCTCTAATTCCTTCACTGGAATAGCCTTCGAATGGTATTCTAATTTGCCACCAGAATCAATTCCAAATTGGCAAAGGATGGAAGAATTATTCCATACTCAGTTTTATCAAACTGAACCTGAAGTTACCATGGTTGATTTAGCAATGTTGAAACAAAAGCCTGATGAAAAGGCTACTCAATTTATTGTTAGGTTCAAAAGGGCTAGAAACAAATGTAAACTTCAATTACCAGAAGTTGAATTTGTAAGAATAGCACAAGATGGTTTAAGTAGGGAACTTAGAAAGAAGTTCACTCTACTGAATTTAGGGATTTGGTTGATTTATCTTACAAAGCATCAAGATATGAATCTTTGCTACAAGAAGATATTGATAGAAACAATTCTTCTTATTCAATATATTATAGGGATCCTAGTTACGAAATTGATGCAACTGAGATTGTTGAACATGATCCTTCTGTTTGTGAAAGTTTAGTTCGAAAGGATTGTTCTATAGCACCAAGGACCAATAAGAAAGCGACCAATAAAGTATATTCATTTGATGTTTCTAAGGCAGATGAAATTTTTTATTACCTGTTGAAAAAGAAGTTTATTAAACTTTCTAAAAATGTTAAACTTCCAACATTGGAAGAAACTAAAAGGAAAAATTATTGCAAATGGCATGCTTCTTGGACTCATTCAACTAAGAACTATAATGTTTTTCGTGACAGGATTCAAGAGCAGATTAAGAAAGGAAGGATCATGTTTCTAGAAAAGACTATGGGCATAGACACAGATCCATTTCCAAAGATTGAAGAAGTGACTGCTAACACCAATGTGCCAACATCTTTGGCCAAAACAGTTCGAGAAGTGTGGCAAAACAAGCAAGTGCATGTTGGGATGAATTCTGTGCAGTTTGGTAGAGGAAGACCAAAAATTGGTCAACTTCGAAGTGATGTTGGAAGGATCAGGAAGCAAAATTATGCACCACAAAGTTCTTTTCAGAAAGGCTTGAAGCAATCCCATCTTCCTATGCTTGAAGCATCCTTCTTGGAATGTTTGTGTATGGAATGCAGAGCCAATTATTTGGTTTTCAAAGACCTGGACAGGCAGGGGGTTGATTTCTTTCCAAAAAGGATGGAAAGAAAGGCTTTGGATCAAAACAATGAAAGGAAGCCTTGGGTGAGTCCAAATCAGGGAAGAAATGAGAAATCTTGGTTGGTTTCTAAAAGGAATGTGCCTTCTAGCCCAGTTGCACCAACTTTGAAGAGGATTATCCTCCTTCAAAGAAGGTTAACACTGGAAAGGCTCCAATGGAACAGGAAAATGAAGTGCAAGAGGAGCAATTTACCTTGGTTAAAGGAGTTCCTGATTGGTTTTTGAAGAAAGTAAAACCAGAACTTTTCCAACGATGTAAGATCTCTTCCAAGTTTGGTAATAAGATGGTTAAACCTCCAAATGCTCCTACTGGTCAATGGGTTTTAGTTCGAGATCCAAAGACCAAGACACCTCAAATGGTTCCCATGTTGACCAGAACTCAGAAGAGGAAGTTGCAAAGGAGGTATACTAGTTTCCAAATGGAAGAATATGCTTCAAAGAAGAACTCTAATGGGGGTAATAAGTTTAATCTAAGGTTTAACAGGCTTCGAAGAGAAGATTCGGAGGACTCTCTTCGAAGAGGGTTTACATAGTCTAAAAAAGAAACATTAGAGAGTTTGGCTGCAAGAATGGATAATGAGGTGCATGAAAATAGCCCAGCCTCTCCAAATTCCTTAGCAAGCTATCAATCTGGCTTATTGGAAGCCATGATAGTGGAACAAGGAGGAATGAATTCCCCTCCTGTGGAAGCATTTTCTCCTATGGAAACTTCTGCAATGGAGTCTACTGCTAAGGTAGAGATATTGCAGAGAAAGAATCTGAGCAAGCACATGGAGGAAGGACTATTCAATTTGGAATTTTTCCTGAAGTTCAAATTAATATGGTATTTCCTTCTTCTGTGAATTTTGGACCATTTGGACCAGATTGCTCACTAGTTCGAAGGGCTTTACAGCCAGAAGTTGTCCCTGTGGAGATCATTGATGTTTCCAGTGATGATGAATATGATCTAATATATGATAATGGTTGGAATGATGGATGGGGAGCATTAATTTCTAAGATTCAAAAGGAGGAAGAAGAAGAACTTCTTGTCATGGCTAGTGCATTGGAGGAACCAGAAGTAACTTCCAAGGAAAAAGCAACTTTTGTTGCATAAACTGAATCAGATTCAGAGTATCCTTTAATTGTTGATTTAAATTGTGCTGACATTTCTTATCCTTTCAGGCCACCATCAAGTGATATGAGGCATCATTTGAAGCCTTTATACATTTCTACTTCATTTGATGGAATCTTGTTAAATAGGGTTCCGGTTGACAATGGTGCAGCAGTGAACATTTTGCCATATAGGACTTTGAAAAAGCTGGGCAAAGAGAAGGTTCGATTGATTCCAACGAGCACTTCCATTGTAGGATTTACTGGTGAAAGTAAAAGCCCTAAGGGAATTGTTTCCATACGCCTGAAAGTTGGTCAAGTGGAAACTGACATAGCGTTTTTTTGTTGTGGATACTTTCACAAGTAAGTATAATGCTTTACTTGGAAGGGATTGGATTCATGTAAATGCTTGTATTCCATCTTCAATACATCAAGCTTTGATGATTGTGAAGTATGAGAATGGAAAGGAAGTGCGGATTGAGGAAGTGAAAGCAGACCCTCACCCATTTAATACTTCAGCAAATTGTGCAGAGCCTGAGACGTACAAACCTGAAATCATCCCTTTGAGTGAAATAGCACAACTTGCCACCCCTCCATCCAGTGTGTTGGAAGTTGAAGAATTGACAGAGTTAAAATCAAGGCTTAAACAAGCAGTTGATTATGAATCAGACAACCCACCAGACAAAGCTGCTTGGATGTGAGTCCAAGGGAGAGTTCGAAGAAGCCAACTCTTTGGCTTTAGTTAAATTTGTGGCTCTAGAAATAGAGCAAAAGCTGCAAGAAACAAATGATTGGGAAGAATTATTGGCTGAGAAATCTGACTGGGGGTTGAAGCCAAATGCATTCGAAGAAGCCTTTATAGGCTATGTGGATTCCCAAGATCCTTTAGAAGAAGTGGAATTGGGAGATGAAATTATCTCAAACACTGTGCAGATCAACAAGGAACTTGATGCAACTTCAAAGGCCAAGTTGATTGCAATGCTGAAAGAGAATAAAGAATGCTTTGCTTGGAGTTACAAAGAACTGACAGGTTTGAGTGGAGATTTGGTCAAGCATAGATTGCCTATCAAACCTAATTGCAAACCTTTTAAACAACTTCCAAGAAAAATGTCTCCTGAAACCATAGTATTGGTTAAGAAAGAGATTCAAAATCTTTTAAATGCTGACTTCATTCGAGCAGCAAGATATGTAAAATGGCTATCAAATATTATTCATGTTGTTAAGAAAAATGGGAAGATTAGGGTTTGCATTGATTTTAGAAATCTGAACACTGCAACTCCTAAAGATGAATACCCAATGCCTATAGTAGACATGCTTGTAAATAGTTCTACAGGTCACAAGATCATGTCTATTATGGATGGACATTCAAGGTATAATCAAATTTGTATAGCTGAAGAAGATATTCATAAGACTGCATTTAGAGCCCCTAGTAATCTTGGGACCTTTGAGTGGGTTAAGATGTCATTTGGGCTAAAAAATGCTGGTGCTACTTATCAAAGAGCAATGAACACTATTTTTCATGAAATAATTGGGGTTTTTTTAGAATGTTATATTGATGATATCATTGTGAAATCAAAATCTATGGATGATCATATAGAGCATTTGAAGACAACTTTTTCAAAGATGAAGCATTATCAACTAAAGTTGAATCTTGCCAAGTGTGCTTTTGGAGTAATGGCAGGGACCTTCTTAGGATATCTGGTCTATAGCAAAGGTATTCAAGTTGATGAGAATAAAGCTAAAGCTATTATTGAAGCAAAACCTCATTCAAATAAGAAAGAATTGCAAAAATTTCTTGTTCAATTGAATTTTCTTCGAAGGTTTATATCAAATACTGCAGGGAAAACTAAAGTCTTTTCTTCTTTGTTGAAATTAAAGGATGAATAGGACTTCGAATGGATAAAGGAGTATGATGATGCTTTGAAGGCCATCAAGGAGTACTTGATCAATCCTCCTGTGCTTGTTCCACCTAAGAAAGGAGAGCCTGTGAAGTTGTACTTAGTAGCAAACTATAACTCAATAGGAGTTTTGTTAGCTCAAGACAATGATGAAGGCAAGGAGCAAGCTATCTATTATCTAAGTAGGTTTTTAAATGACTGTGAAAGTAGGTATTCTGCAGTAGAAAAGTTGTTTTAACTTTGTTCTTTGCTTCGAAGAAACTCAGGTACTATATGATGCCTAGAGTAACTTATGTAATTTCTCATACTGATGTTATGAAGTATATGTTATCTCAACCTGTACTTAGTGGCAGGATTGGGAAGTGGATTGTATCTTTAATTGAGTTCAGTCTTGAATATGTTCCTCAAAAGTCAGTGAAAGGTCAAGCCTTAGCTAACTTTTTGGCAGATCATCCAAATGGGTTGAAATTCCAAAAATAGCAGATGTTGACACATTTACAATTAAGCCATGAAAAATGTGGTTCGATGGTTCAAAAACATGTCAAATGGCTGGAATCGGGATTGTGTTGGAATCTCCTCAAGGATTGAAAACCAAATTTGGTTTTCAAATAAATGAAGGAGAATGTACAAACAATCAAGCTGAGTATGAAGCTTTAATTATGGGCTTAGAACTTCTTCGTACTTTGAAAGTAGATATAGTTGAAGTTTTTGGAGACTCTCAGTTGGTTATAAATCAAGTAAATGGAGAGTTTAGTTGTCATAGTCCTGGTTTGAAGCCTTTACCATCAATATGTAAAGTTACTGGTTAAGCAATTCAATATGATTACCTTTACTTATGTTCCAAGATTCTTTAATGAAGAAGCAGATGCAGTGGCACAAAGAGTATCAGGATTTAGATTTATAACTGATGAGAGCAGAGAATTCTGTCAGTTGACTTTAAGGAAGTCCTTTCCTATGCTTAAGGATATAAATATTGACTTCGAAGTGTATGAAATCACTACTTCTTCTAGTCAAGGTGATTGGAGACAACCATTGATTGATTATTTGACAAAACCTGATGCTAGAACAGATAGAGCAACAAGGCTAAGGTCTGTTAATTCCATTATGTATCATGAAGAGTTATTCAAAAGAGGAGCAAATAGGCTTTTGCTTAAGTGTTCAAACAAGGTTGATGCCTTTAGGGTAATGGCAGAAGTCCATGAAGGCATTTGTGGTGCTCATCAGGCTGGAATCAAGATGAGATGGTTGATTCGAAGGTATGAATACTATTGACCCACTATCCTTAAAGATTGTATAGATTATGCAAAAGGAAGTCAAGCCTGTCAAAAGACAGAGCCTCTCAAACGCTTACCTATTACTGAATTGCAGTATTTAGTTAAGCCCTGGCCTTTTAGAGGGTGGGCAATGGACATGATTGGAATGATCAATCCTCCTTCTCGAACTGGAGATAAGTGAAAAATCCTATTTTGGTATCAATCGAATAATCAAGAAATAATAGGAATTAAAAATTAAACGATGAACACACGATATACATGGAAAACCCCGAATAGGGTAAAAACCACAGGAAGAAATCAAAACACTAAAAATAAAGT
Source organism: Vaccinium vitis-idaea (assembly GCA_963854785.1). Classification (NCBI taxonomy): domain Eukaryota; kingdom Viridiplantae; phylum Streptophyta; class Magnoliopsida; order Ericales; family Ericaceae; genus Vaccinium; species Vaccinium vitis-idaea. The sequence continues at coordinate 22,425,373 of OY978223.1, read as the reverse complement.
TGTGCGATTACAATTGACCTATACTTACAATTGAAACTCCTCTCAATTGACCCAAGAACCGATTGCCGAATCTACGTTCATCACACCAAGTGTTTGATTGCCACAAGCCTTGAATCCTCAAGTCTTCCGAGATACTTCCAGAAATCCACCGGAAGAGCGAACAAATTGTTGATTCATAAGTTGAATAAAGTTCTTGGAGTATTTGATTATGTTACCTGATCCTTCATGTAAAAACTCCAAAACCCAAAAACCCTTGCCAAAGAAGCTGCTCTCTCTCTCTTTTAACGTGAAAAGAAGGCTGCAGAAGATGTTTTTTTCAAACCCTAGCTGTTGGCTTTTATAAGCTGCTGATCCGACTGCCCGAGCACAATGAAGGTTGCTCGAGCAACTTACTGACAGTCCACTTGCTGGACGTGTGAAATAAAAGTGCTTGAGCACTTTTCTTGGACTGATGTATTTAGCTCAAAACACTCTATAACCTTGGATTACATCGAAGCATAGACACACAAGAACATTAACAATTGATTTCCTTCCACAATCCTAAACAGACTCATCTAAAAACAATAAAAATAAAAAGTACAACTCGATAATAGGGATACACGTAAATGTGTGTTTTGTCGTGAGATTTGCCAATACAGACAGACTGTGACCTACGATCCTAACAATAAGTTCATCCTAGTTGCTACTAATTACTTTACTAAGTGGGTTGAGGCTCAAGCTTTTGAAAGTGTAACTCAAAAGCAAGTTATTGAGTTCATTAAAGGTATAATTTACAGATTTGGATCTCCAAAAACCATAACAGTGGACAATGGATCCATTTTTTAAGGTAGAGCAGTAAAAGTTTTTGTAGCAACTCATGGAATATCTTTGATCAATTCAACTCGTTATGCTCAGCCAAATGGCCAAGCAGAATCAAGCAATAAGATTATCAAAAGAGGTATTCAGAGAATGGTTGATAGAAACCCAAAAGAATGGCCAAATATGCTTTTAAATGTATTGTGGGCTTATCGAACCACTAAAAGGACTAGTACAGGAACTACTCCTTTTGCTCTAACCTATGGGCATGATGTTGTCTTACCAATGGAGATTATAGTAAGATCACAACGAGTTGCTTCTCAAAATGATTTGAACATTGGAGCATACAATCAAGCAATGTATATGGAGCTCGAAGAGATAGATGAAGAAAGAATTAAGGCCCTAAATCAAATTTTGATACAGAAAACAAGAGTAGCTAGGAGTTATAACAAAAAAGTGGTTGTTTGAAGCTTTGATATAGGTGATTTGGTATGGAAGGTAGTATTGCCTATAAAAGAAAGAAAGCAAGGACTTGGGAAATGGGCTCCAAATTGGGAAGGTCCTTTTCAAGTACATAGAGTGCTTAAAAGAGGAGCATATCATTTAAGAGACTTAAATGGTTTTATCCATAGGAGAACAATTAATGGAAGATATCTAAAGGCCTATTTCCCAACCATTTGGGAATCCTTTAGCAGAAGATAAAACTATCTGTAGTTTGTCTTTTTGTTTGCTTGTGCTGTCCAAGTTAAATCATGATGATAAGCAAGCAATGCTAATGGTTGAAGCTCATAATTCAATTTTTGAGATCAACATTTTTGAAACAGTTCAAACAATTATGAAGATGAAATAATAAAACATTTCATTCATTAATTTAGGAACTGTACAATAGTACCTTTCAAGGTGCTCAACACTTCAGCACCTTTGTTACAAATAAGATCATAAAACTCCTCTTGATTGGTAATTCGACTCAATTGAGTTTCACGGCTTCCTATGTCCTCTACAGCCGCAGAAGCTTTTCTTACAAAAGTCTCCATGGTCACGGTTGGTTGAGTAATTTCTCCCCTAACTGCAGCTAGAGCCTCCTCCAAACGTGCTTCTTCTTCTTTTAATTATTGTAGCTTGATAACTTTAGCATCATAAGAAGAAGCCACACTTTGAGCCTCATCTTCTAAGCCAGACAATTCTGCCTTCAAACATTGCCTTTGAAGGTGTTTCTCTTGTATATCAGCAAGTTGATTGGCTTTGACTTGAAAATCAGAGACTCTATCCAAGAGTTGTTTGTATAATTTTGGAGAAGTAGGCTTAAGGTAGCCAGCAGCTTGGCAACAAGTTTGCAAGTGTATTTTGAGTTCTCCTTCAGCAAGCACTTCGAACTCCAACTCTGAGAACTGCTTAAGGATTTCCTTCAGTTCCTGAACCTGCCCTTGGGAGAAAACAGGTCTAATCATATCAGAAGAGGATGGATTGCATCTAGCCTTGATCTGGGTGATTGGAGATTCAGGAAAGAGTGTTGGAGCCTTTGGTTTTGTGATTCTTTGACAGAAATCACTTACTTTAAGCCTGAAATGGTCTAAGGAGGTAGGAGCATCCATGGTAGGACCAACACGAACATTTGTAGGAACTAAAGGAGTTTCCTGCCAAGAAGAAATATGGAATTTATTAAGCTTTAACTTTAATGATATTGCAGTTACAAGTTTGATAAGAATAAAGTGTATTACCTCAGTTGGATGGATTTGTTCTATAGAAACATCACCACTTGGGGGTTGATTAAGAGTGTTCTGATCAGTTATCACTTCAGGTGTATGAGCCTATTCTTGTAAAGGCTTACTGCTAGAAGGTTCTTCAGAAATACTTTTCTCAACCACCACTTTAGGCTGCTCAAGTGTTTTAGCAGAAGTATCACCTTGAAGAATCTCAGGGAATAGACTTGTGTCATCCTTAGAGGTGAAAGGTTCTGCAACAGGATTTGCAACAATTTGTGTTGGTGTTTCAATGTATTCCCCTCGAACACCTTATGAAGCTAAAGCCCTTGCAATAATGTTAATGACAGGAGGAGAAATGTCTTGCAGTATGACTTCTGGTTGAGATTTGAGAATTCAAATCTCCTCAATAGTCCTGACAGTAGTGGAGGAAACAACTTCTTGTGTTGCAGCTTTTGAAGGAAGCTCAGAAATCAAGTTAGGCCTACAAATCTCATCTGCCTTAGTAGTAGAAGGTCCAACTTTTTCTTGGATCTCAACAAATGCATGCTCAGCAGGCTTTGAAGGAACCTCTTTTAATGAAGCAGCTTCAGTAGGCTTGGATTTTGCTTTCTTGCCTGAAATAACAATAAGTAATAGTTAATAAAATTTCAAAGGCCAAAAAGAGTTAAGTCCATGAAGAAAAGATTTTGTAGAATTACCTTTTACAAATTGGCCTATTGGAACATCTTCTGGTTTTTCATCTTCTGATTCTGCAGTGAGCAATTTTCTTCTTCTCTTTGAAGCTTCATAAATTTAAGCTCTTTTAGCCTCTGCAGGATCAATCTCCTACTCTTGTTCTTTGGAATCTTTCCTTTTCTTGACTATGGTTAATTGAAAAGAAAAGAGTAAGGATATGATACCAATCGTGCAAAGAGCAATAAGGGTATATTGGAACATGTAATACCTGGCTTCGAAGGAGGTGAAGCAAAAACTTCAGTAGGCTCTTTCCTTGTCCTGGTCTTTTTGAGTGGTGGGGATTCTGCATTTCAAAGTTATAAATAAGAAGAGCTGGTATATTAAAAGAAAATTTTACTTGCATAATAATAAAGTTACCTGTTGGAGAAGGAGAAGTAGCTTTTTACTTCTGAGCTCTAGTAACCATTTGTGGCACAGCTTGAAGAGGTTTAACATCAAGAATAAGTCTGGGGTCCATACACATTAAGGCAGAGGAGGGAGAAACATATTTCTTCTTTACTTTTTTTCTTACTATGTGCTTCTGAAGTTTCCTCTTGTTGTTCTCCTTGAGGTGTACCTACTGAACCAACCCCAAAACCATCATCTGATATTGAAAGAGAGCTCGATTGGGCTTCACCTTCGGAGTTAATTCCAATAAGTTTGGCAAAGGTTTTGACAATTTCACTCTGGTTATACAAACCCATGGTATTGTACCACCATTGGGAAAACTTGGTAAATATAGGGCTCTCAATTGTAAACTGATATTGTTCAAATGCTGCCTTTTATCTTCTGAACTCAACATTGATACGGGAAAGTTGGTTTTTATCAACTCTTTCTCTTTCATAAAGGGGAATATTAATTCCTCCAAGGTAAGGGCAAGGAATGGCTTGTACCATGCCAAACTGTCTAGCAAATTGGGCAGGGCAATAAATCTCAGCATGAGATTGCCTGCAACCTCCAATGAATGCTCCTACAAAGATTTCCCTTGGAAGAAGGATGCTTCCCCAAGCATCACGATGAGTATTAGTACCTCTGTGTTCCATCATTCTTCTTAACCATCCAGGCCCAATACTCCAGTCACTGAAAGGAAAAAAAAATATTTCTTCTTTATCCTCTCTTAGGGTATGAAAGTATCTTAAATATCCATTCAATGTAAGACGATTCAAAGCCAAGACAATGAACTTATCCCCATAAACATTGAGAGGTTCTTTGACAGCAACTTTATGGTCTGAAAAATAGGCTAAAAGCCAGAGTTGCAAGAACCAAAGAGGGCCTCCTAGATTGAACATGAGTGGTTTGGCATGATTGTCAGAACCCATTTTGTAAACATAGCCTAAGAAGTATGAGGCTAAATCAATGGTATCACCTTTGGAAAGGGTATAAGCTAGAGGTGCAAATTCGAACATCATTTTCTTGCCTCTGTGACAGGAAATCATTTTGCACAAGGTATACCAGATGTATGCGAAAAACTCTCTGTCAAATATTTCGTCTCCAAATTTCCTCTCAGAGCGTTAAAAGTTTCATACGAAGCATGAGTACCAGAAGTTTTCATATCTTTCAAGAATGGTACATCAATGGATGCAGAAATATCATAGACACCAAATTGAGGGATTCCAGTAAGGACGGACACATCCAAAACTGTGGGAGCCATCATTCCACAATTAAATCGAAAGCAATTGAATGATGGGTCACAAAATGCCAAAGCAGCATGAATAAGAGTAGGGTTTTGTTGTATTCCATTTTGAAGTAAAGAGATGGCATATGAAAGCCCAGTTTGAACCAGTTCCCTTTTCTTGTGCTCCAATATATGAATGGTCCATTTCTCCCAGTTTGCACCAGTTCCCTTTTCTTATCCCAACCTTTGAAGTCGAGATGTCTGTCTTTAACAAGGTCACTCCCTTCAAGAATAGGATAGCATGGAGTGAAGTTGAGATTAAGGTCAAAGAATGCAGGTCCCAAAATTTGAGTATTAGGCTTATTGGGATTTTCGATAAATACATGATTTTGTAAAGGACAGTTATTGGCGCTAATGATTGCATTCCCTACCAATGTCCTAAGAACAAAAGATGGAGAACCAATTGGTGATTCAGAATCCACGGTTGCAGGAATTTGAGATTGGAGGAGGGAGAGAAAATGTTTTGAAAGTTTGAAAGCAAGAATAGTAATGGAAACGTTTAAAGCCCTAGATAAAACGTCATATCAGTTTGGGTCAAACATTGGGTTAAAGGTTAATTGGGCCTTCAATATATTTTGGCCCAAGAATAAAATTGAGCCCTTAAATAATGTTTGAATTCAATTTAGAGATTATCATGTATTTCAGACCATTTTATTGGTTTCTTTTATGAAATATATTCTTCCTTACTCATTTTTCTTTATTGATTTCAAAACATAATTTTTTGTCTCAAAGTTCGAATTGGTTTAAAGTATTTGAAGGTGCCTCGAATGGCATCACAATATGCAAGACAAACCATGAAGAAACTAGATTTGCATTCAACATAAGAAATATTACATTCTACTTGAAAAACCTATTACATTGAAGAAGAAATTAAGTATCTATTGGCGTTGGAGCAACAACTGGAGTTGGGATGACTTGAAAGTAATGAGGAAAACTCCAAGTCACCAAGACATGAAACCTTCTATAGACACCTCGATTTTGACCCGGGATACTTGCCAAACACTCCCGATGATGAGAAAACCACCCGTGAATACTTTAAGGTTGAGAAAAGGTTTGAACTGGGCCCCAAACCACCACAACCCACCCCAAACCATCTCTAAATAACCTAGACCAACCCAAGTGACCAAAATACCCCTCAAAACACCAAGATAAACCAGAACCAACCAATGTGCTCAAAGGGGTTTGAGCGCTCAAACCCCCTGTTTGAGCGCTCAAAGCTCTGTCTAGTCTGTCGATGGCAGAGTATCTAATGATGAGGTTCCAACTGAATGGTAGCCACCCAGCCATTTTTATGTTGCTCGCATGCACCTGATAGACCCCAGGGTGAGTCTATATTGTGTCATGAGGCCCCCCATTTCAAGAAAACCCATTCCCCCCCCCCCCCCCCCCGCCCTATTTCTCTCTATAAAAGCCACCCCTCTACACCATTTGCAGAGGTTAGACACTCTTTCATGCTCTGATCCATCACTCTCTCTCTCTCAAACTACATTACCAGCAACTCTCAACCCATTTCACCCATCAATTGAAGCTCAATCACTTTCAACAAAACAAACCCACTTGATCATCTCTATTCAACCCCCAATACACCTTTGTCCAGTCAATCAATCACTCAATCCCACCTACATTATCACTTTACTATCCAAAACAACCCACATTATACTTATAAACACAGCCACAATCCACCCCTTCATCAAACACCCAAGTTCAAGCCTTAATCAAAACCAAAAGGTAGAAACCCATGTGAAAGTTACGGGTTGGTACTCCTGAGGGAGACCAGTGGGTTCATGGAGGTCCTCTATACCTCTAATGGACTCACAAGGTCTTAAATATTCAAGAAAATAACTTTTGAAAACCCCAGCTTCAAATAGTTCGAGCGCTCAAGGCCTAGCACTATGAGCGCTCGAACTGTTTGAGCATCCCTCATGTTTTTGTGGTTTCTGATCATGTCATATCTTGGTAACATCATTATTATGGCTATTTGTTGGTTCAACAACTCTCAAATCAGTTCATTTTGCCTTTGATCATTGGTCAATGAACTCAAAAGTCATAAAAATGATGTTTCATCATCATCAAACCATGGATGGTCCTATTTCATGAAGGAAACAGTGTATCTTACTCCTTTTAACCATGACCAGAAACTTTCAAGTTCTTTCTTACATCAAAGAATGGTAAAAAATCACAGAAATTCACAGCCCTGGAATGAGGCTTGAGCGCTCAATGCTAGGACTATGAGCGCTCAAGCCTTGCTCAGTTCTGGCATTTGAATCTTGTTTACTTCAGCTCTGCATCATGTTTTCAGTTTATGTAGTGTGTGTGTGTGTGTGTTGTTGTTTGGCTAAGCCAACCTGATCTCTTCTCCCTCTCACTCTAATCATGCTTATGCATGGCCCAATACTAACTCTCCACTTTTGTGGACACCTCAAGTTTATTTTATTCATGTTGGTGAAGTTTCAACACTTTATGCATCATCATATATCATGTTGAACTGGTTTATGGTCCAGATGAGAGCAGAATGGAGCAGAAACACTCAAATCCAGGAGATGGCTTGAGCGCTCAATGTATCACTTTGAGCGCTCAAACTGCCTCCTGGTCCAATCAAATCTTTCTTCGTATTTCGACCTATTCCTAGCATTTCGAGTGTTGTGTAAAGCTTCAAAGCATTGAGTCTTCACTCCCTCTATACTGTTTGCCTCATCTTGGTCCATGAACAAGTTTTAAACCTATGATCATGTGGTGGTGCTATTTTGTTCAATGATCCAAATGCTGTTTTTGAATAAATAATGAAGATCAAGTCGTGTTTTCACCAAACCAGAATCATCAGAAAAATCACCAGCATGCATGACTGAGTAGGGGGTTGAGGGCTCAAACCCCTGTGTTAAGCGCTCAAACCCTTGGAAGTGGATCAGATTGGTTTAGCCTACTTTGCGTATTGTTCATGCTATTTCCAGTTTCTAGTCTCTGTTTAATATGTATCAATGTTGCAGTTCATGTTCATTTCTCATCAATCATCACTCACGTAGTCCACCTCTCACATGCATACACCATAATCTACTATTGTGTTCATCATCAATATGTGGCTCTCATTCCCCATTCCCCATACTTGTTCAAAGTTGAGTTGCATGCATTTCTTGTATAATCCCACAAAAGTCAAGTAGAGACCGGTCTTCGAACTGGGCGAGGGGGGTGCCGTAAAACCCTTCCCCTCTCGTAACTGAGCTCCCGAACCTAAGATAGTATGGTGATGATGGGCCAGTAATCCTTATCCATTGAATAAGGCGCGAGTCAATCGAGTTCGGTTCCTCGGGGACAATCCGCTAAAACCCGGGTGGCGACTCTGAATCGATCGAGACCTCCGGAGGGACGTCCACACCTTGCCCAAGTAAAGGTAAAGAATTGCCTCTCCATTACCCTAACTCTGTTCTCTTCATCCAGTTTGAGTTTTTTCTCAATCAATGGTTTGATTTTCAAAACCAAATTTTTGGCCTTGACTTCGAGTTTGTCCAATTTGAAGGAATTCCTCTTCATGCGCCTCTTGATCTTCTTCCGAAGCCGTTTTGAAGCTTCAGATGGGACTTCAAAAGAACTTTCCTTTGGGTTCTCCATCTTGTTGTAAAGTTTAGTGACCTGATCATGAACAATTTCATAATTGTGAGGGAGTTGCCTCTGAAAAGAGTGGATGAAAAAACCAATATGCTCAGTCACATCACATTGAAGGGTCTCACAAGCCCACAAGAAATTCTTATAAGAGATATCTTCTTCCAGAATCCCCATGTCCAAAAAAGCAAAAGCAGCCAATAGTTCTTTGGCTTTGGTAGAATCAGAATGGGGGAAGAGTGTGTAAGAATAGTCAGCATGGGAGGTAGTGGGATCAAATTTGATGTTCTTTAACTCTTTGAACCAGTCAGGATTCTCTAGTAGGACTCAAAGGGGAGGAGAAATGGAATCAATGAAATTCCCAAAATGAGGCTTTCGAACCTCATTTAACTAGTATATATATTGTTTAATAGCTCTCTGTTTGAGTTCGCCATAACCAGCAAAGCATGATTTCTCTGATTCCTCAACTTTAAAGAATAGAGGAATAAGGCAAGAAACAATGAGATTATTTAAAAGAGTCATATTTGGATCATCCCAAATGTATAGAGAAAAATACCTACTCATAGCCAAAGAACGATATTTACTCCAACATTTGGCACCAGCAGGGTCATCCATTTTGACCACTACTATCTCAGATGGTAAACCCCACAGCGACGACTCTGAAGCAGGAGGAGCAGGAGGGTTCCATGGATCAATAGGTGTTTGCTCTTCCACTTGAATTACCACATGAAAATGATCACTTCGAATTTCACCAATAATTGGTGAAACCAAGTTTTCAGTTTGAACAGGAGCGAAACCATTAAGATCCATGTTTGCGAAGGCGTTTTGGGTAGCAGTAACATCAGCCATTTATGTTTACTTGATTAGAGAAAATTGAAGTTTGAAGAAACAATTGGCGTTGAATATTAGCCAACAATGTGATATATTTATAGATGTGTTTTGATCATGAACCGATTCAAATTCTTGTGAGTGGAGAATGTGTAGTTTAACTGCCCATTACCCATAAATTCCTCATTGGAAATAGAGGAACTGCTCGTTATTCTCTTATTGGAGGTGGAAGGAACTGCCAATAACTTCCACATTGGAAGTATGTGGGAATTCGAAGCGGTAAAGGCACATTAACACGTATTCAAATTCCTTGAATAACGATGTTAATGCGGGGGTAATGTTTACATATAAAATTAACAAATCCAGTAATTAGTTGACACGTAATTAAGAAAGACAAACGTTGGCGGCTTAACGTTAATGAAAAGCACTGGATTAATGGGTTATAAATGGATTATACGATGTCGTATTAACATCCAATTTAATAGGCAGTTATTGGCAATTATAAGTCAAAGAATAGGTAAGAAAATTGACTTCGAAGCCACGCTTTCAACTGCCAAAAGGCGTGAGTTCCACGTGTAAAAATATAAAACAAAGTAGTTGACAGTTGAGACACGTGGAACAAGTCGTGCAAAGTAGTTATTCCTTAAAACCAATCATATGATTTGTTTGAGAAACCGTGCAGAGTTAAATTTAAACTTCTAGAGGAAGATCAAGGCAATTTGAAGTCAAATGATTGTGGAGGGAAGAAACTACTTGTTTGAAATACAATGATGGAGTTCAAAGCAAGCCAAGTTCAAATACTTTGAGCGGGAAGTTCAAATTGCAAGCAAGACTTATAAATAGAAGAAGTTGAAGAGTAAATAAGCCCAGACAAATCTTCAACAAACAGCACACAAAAATGATGCTTGGTTTGTTCATTGGCAAGTAGAATTGTAGTTTTAGGAATTCGACTCAGTTCGAAGTAGATTCGGAAGTAGTTGTTAGTTGTTCTTGTAACAATCAAGTGTTTGAAGTTCTTGTTATCTTTCTATTTGAAGTTGAAGACGATTTCGAAGTAAGTCTACCTTTGATTTATCGATCAAAGTATCTTTTTTGTTTATTGTTCTTTGATTTCCCAAGTGAATTGGTTTGTATTTCTTCACTTTGAAGGAAAAAATCCCCTTAATTGAGGTAATTGAAGCATTGATACACAATCGCCTGATTAGATTTGGTTTTCCAAAGTTAATCTGAGGGAGAAGATTTAAAGACTCTCTCTGGCACACTCGCACACAATTATTTTCCATTGCAAAGAAGTAAAAGAACCAAACACTTACTAACTGTAGAGAAGGTTAGCGCATTGATCTTAAGTTGACTAAGTCAATAGTTGACTGACACCTTATCATTGGTCCAAGGTGCTTATAAATATGAGACATTCCCTTCACAATTCCCAAGGGTGATTCTTAGCAGAATGTGTCATTCTACAGAGAGAAAGTAGGTAATCACTGCTTTTGAAAGGAGAACATTCTCTCAAAGTGATATCAACCTATTCTCTAGATCACTTGAGATCCTTCATGGATCAGCCTAAGAGCAACACTGCCTTAGTCTTTTCTGTGCATACCTGCTCTTATTCTTCATCATTTTTCTAAATCACTTCATTCCCCGTAGATTTCTTGCTATTTTCTATTCTTACCTCTCCAGCTCATATATTCCACCTCAGATATTGACTCATACAAAGAACCTCTCTAACAATAACATAACCCAAAAAGTGAACATCACGTGTCTGATCCATCTCTTTTTAGTTTAAACTGACTTGTTCATACAAATATTTAAACTTGAACCATCTTTTTTTGTTTTTCAAAACTGACTTGTTGAGTCATGGATGTCTGGTCAAGCCTAATTTTGTGCATGGATAAACTTTTCAGTGTGGTCTAAGAATAGGCGATTTAAATCACCATTCACAAGATCAAAGGTCAAATCTCACTTAACAACACCAACCACAAAAAAAAAAATGGTGTTGTCTTTTTATAAGTATGATTTTCACTTTTATCTTTATTTGTATTCAGTCTTATACATATTTCCATGAATAGAAGTAATATTACTAAAAGATTGCAGATGATAGAAAGTATTGAGGTGGTTTGAATTCCTGGTGTAGACACCCCAAATTTGAACTCTCACACACATTTTAGTCCCCAATGATGAAAAGAAACGCTCGGAAAACCTCCCGGAATGCAATCCTTCAAGTCAACTCGGTCAACCGTGTCATACGGCACTCATCTCTCACATACGGTGCTCTCTCAGTCACGCACGATGTTCTTTTTGGGTTATGGCGGTGGAAGAGTGTCGTACAGCACAGTTTTAGTACCGCACGGTATAGTTTTAGTGTCGTACGGCACTATCATGCATCAGATTCACTTTAGCAGAATGCCCAGCAGCTCAAATTGTTGAAAAACGATTGCCCAGCCACATGATGGTTTCATGGAGAGGAAAAAGTCTAGGAAAGTAGCCCACAATCACTTTATTTGGGCAGCAAGAATACTTGGAGGTTACGTCCATCTCGCCTATAAAAACCGAGCATTGCTCGGATGATCAACAATCAAGAAACCATGAAAACCCTCTCCTAAACTCTGCCAAAACTCTACCCACTAGATACCCATTCAGTGTATTCACAAACCAAACCAAGAATCGTACCAAAACTTCTATCAAAGAAAAAACCCAGTTCAAGAACCGATTCTCGATACTCTGTTTCGTCCAAACTGTGCCCCAACCATCACTCACTTGGTCAATCCTAGAGCCAAATCTTATTCACCAGATTAAGAGCAAGTCTGGAGGTGCTATGGGAGATTGGAGTTGGAACCAAAAGATCAAGGAGGCGTTTCATTCCGTGAGGTTTCGAGCAAAGGTAAAATTCCGTTTCGCCAAAGTTCATAGCTTTGGTACCCTGAGGCAAGGGATGCCAAGTGTGGGATAATCTTCTATATTGTCCCCGCATTTGGTAGGCCCATGTTATAGCAAAAATCACCTTGACTGAAGACCTCCCGATTGCGCTGTACGGTGAAAACATCGCTTTGTACGGAGTAATCTGATGAGGAGGAACAATTTCTATTTAAACATACCATTTTCCGGTTCAAAGTAATTAGTTTTAATTGTGATTCATACCTTGGATATGCTTTCATTCTGTTTCCTATCAAAAAGCCAATTTTTCAAACTGTTTGCAGAATAAATAGTGTTGCACGACACTCCTTCTGTACCGCACGGTACACTTAGAGTGCTATACGACATACTTTCAAAAATCTGACCGTTGGTGGAATGGATAATACTGCACGGGACACTTTGTGTGCTGCGCGGTACACTTTGAGTGCCGTGCGGTACTCTTTTCCAAATCCGAAATTTTAAAACCATTTTCCTTTACAAACAGTTTGACAAATTAGTTTTTCTTTGAATAATTCGTTGTTATTTCATTGATTATATTGTTGTTGTCCTTCTTAATATTTAATTGTTTGTTTTGCATGATTTAACTGTTTGTTTAAATAAAGTTTTGCATTAAAATATTTTCTTAAAATCCCACAAATATTTAGTAAAGACCGATTTTAAATCGGACGAGCGGGGTGCCTTAAAACCCTTCCCTGTTTGTAACTTGGCTCCCGAATCCAAAACGATCTCTGGTTTTCAAACTCATTTTTTAGCCGCGAGAGTCACATTATTTTCAAAGTCATTTTCAAAACGGTTCCTCGGGTGTTAAACCATTTTCTAAAATAAAAACATGGGTGGCGACTCTATTTTCAAAACAAGTTTTTATTCGGTGGCAACGTCCACACCTGGTTCACCCTTCTTGATTCAACCAAACTGATTGTGCTTCTCTTGGATTGAACCCTCGCTTGAAAGAACAACCGCGTTAACACCAGACCAGACTGTGGAAGTCCAGAATGGCACTCTGACGGTCTAGTAAGTGGAAGAAGATGATGAAAACTGAAAACTGAAAACTCAAATCTTGGGTTGGAGAGTAGAGTTGTGTGTACTTTAAGGAGTTTTACCCTTTTCCTTTCATAGGTAGAGTTGAATTGTCCTCTAAGTACCATCGTGCTTAGCAAGCACGGTAACTGTAAAGACTCGGAATTTCATGAAATTTTTTTCAAAATGGGATTTTCATGTAAGTGTAGTTAAATGTTGTAATGTGGGTTAATGGATGGAATTGCATTTTAAGTATTGCATGCGACGTCAATGAGCAAGTAAACATGTTTAGCCTTTTTTTTTTGTAACACAATTGGAACTTGGAGGGATGTGTGTGTTTAGGGTATAAATAGCATCTTAGAAGAGAGAGAGAGAGAGAGAGAGAGAGAAATCACTTTCCTCCCTCCCCCCCCCCCCCCCCCCCCCATGGCCGGCCACCCCCTCCCCTTCTCTCTCTAAGATTTTCTCACTCTCACACTCAAATACACCTCTCTCACTCAAGCCCACCTAGATCCACTTGCAAGTCCATCATCCACACATGTTTGGAGGTCGGATTTCACTTGGTTTCGCTTGGAAGGGTGCATTTTCAGTTGGGATTCCGATTTGGGAGCTAGGGTTTATCTTGGAAGTTGACCAGAAGTTTGTCGAAGCTTATACACTTGAGGTAGGGCTCTCTTCTTCTATTTCTAACTTCAAATGGTTGATTTGTTGCCTAAATTTCTACTTTGAACATGTTGTTTTTGTTTATGTTGAAAAACCCATCTTTTATAAGGTTTAAATCTAAAGCCCTTGCTTCATCTTGTGGTTAGTTGTTTGATTCCATTGGGTCGTTGAAATCTATCTCTCTAAGTGCATTTGACCATTGGTAGCATAAATTTTTGAGTTTTGGACATTAAATGTTGAGTTGGGGTGAAAACCATGGATTTTCTGCAAAACTGCTTGTGTCCCTGTTAGTCTGGAATTTTCGTTCAGATGGGATAAGGCGATTTACCAGACAATTTTGGTAGTTTGTTCCTGTCGGTCTGTTCTGTCAATCTACTTGTTCAGTGGGATCCCTTTGGCCCCCGGTTGAGTTGTTCAATCGCACCCTTGTTAAACCTTTGGATTGTATCTCCTAAATAGTCTGAATTGTTGTACTTAGCTTGAAACCCTTATCCCCATTGAACGTTCATGAGGGATGACATCTATGAGTATACACATGATTTTGACACATGATAGGTTTGTTGCGTATGGCCTTAACATTATAGATTAGGTAATGATCGGACACAACCGGGGACACTTGATATTTCTATCCCTTTAAGAAACTTTTGACGTTGCTTACTAAATTCGTAAGCTAGTATCAATGATTCTCAATTGTATGTGACGTACATAGAGTTTTCTAAACTATTTGGTTGGCACCGGGTGAGATGGAGTGATGTATATGGACACTACTTGAGAATGGAAATAAGCAACTATGGTAAACACTTATGTTAATACATTTTGTGAAAGAAAAGGGAGTACACGTTATTCGAGTAAAGACAAGTCATGATATTTTAATGGTCTATGTGTGAGCAACCCTTGGGTAATATTATGATGTAATGGATAATGTTTGAAGTTTAGGAAAGAAGGAGTCACGTTATGATAACGTCGGTGTATTAATACTAGAACCACCATTAGGTGTGTTGCTGGGCATGGGTAGCGAGACCCGTGAATCTCAGTTTATGTTAATACCAGAACCACCATTAGGTTTGTTGCTGGGCATGAGTAGCGAGGCTTCTGAATCTCGATTTATGTTAATACTAGAACCACCATTAGGTGTGTTGTTGGGCATCGATAGCGAGGTACGTGAATCTCAGTTTATAACCCCACCATTCGGTGTGGTTGATGACACCGTGAATTGGTTTATTATGGATATGAGTATAGGGATATATGAATCCCGGCATGGAAATATAGGTCCCAAAATTTCCGAGTAAGAAATGAGAATACAAAATGATAGTGTTGAGATAATAGAATGATGAACGATTTATGTTTTCGAGAATGAGATGAAGGGAGTACTAGTTATCGAATTATTGATGAAGTATTGTTGGCACGATGAATGTGATAAGAAGGGTTTTGACAAAAAAAAATGGTACTTGGATATATCGATCTATAACAACGAAAGTCTTTCATTGACGACAAGAGGTTTTATGAGGACATGGACACATGAACTATAGTTAGCTTTAAGTTGGAACTATTTGCTTATCCCTTGTTTGCATCATTGAACATCGTTGTGCTCATTTTATTCCATTTACATTTATCGATAGTAGAAATATTTTCCTACTGGACTAGTGTAGCTCACCGTATTATTTTCAAGTACACCCCAAGGAGTATGAAGTGTCGCATGGACTGTGTTTCATTTTTTGAAAGCGTTCATGAAAAAATCTTGTGATCATCTAGTAAATTTGTTTTGGGTCAATGAGTTTGTAAATCTCTCAACCCTTTTGACTTTGACAAATGTAATAACTCAATACTTTCATTCATGTCGTACAAGGGGTATCCGGATTAGACTTTGATACTTGTAATGAAATTGGAACCCTGTGGTGAGACTTTTGGAAGTAAACAATGTAAGTTGTGTTCATTATATTGAAAAAAATGATTATTGATTGTCTTTGAAATTGAGGGCGTGACAGTAACCGCTCGGCTGACGTCACATCTGACGATAGGGATCGAGGCGATTACCAGCACATGCAAGGATCATCCTTTGATGCGTCAGAACCGCTTAACTAACGTTGCCCGTGATGTCGAGCGAGCCGGTTAAAACACATGCATGAAATTCCTTCTGCAAATCACGTGGGTCATATCATTTGGATCCGAGTAAAACAATCGTGGCCCTATCTTCAAGCATTCAGGGTCACGGGTGTGGATTCTATAATTCTCTCAGCTTGGGCCGTTCGGTTAATGGATCACCATCGTTCGGCCTAGCCCCACAAATGGTCCTAAACCAACCCTTAAATATGCCCCTTTCGTCCATCTGAACAATTTCTTCTTAACTTATGGAAATTAATTTCCTTTCAAATAATAATATTTCCAGACATCTTTGTTCCTTTTAGGGTATCATTAATCAAAATTGAATAACCGAAAGTTGCAACATCATCTTTTTGATTATCCATTTAGAGGAATGCTAAAGTTAACAATGTAGAGGTTCGCAACGGTATAATCAAAATTGAGTGTTATATCACATTTTCAAAATAAAATAAAATCTAAATTATTTTAAAAAACTATTTTTTAATCAAAACTGTTTTTGTTTTCAAAAACATTTAAAAAAAACGTTTTCAAAGAAAAAAAAGGGGGGGGGGGAGTTAATTAGACATCTTGTATCAATAATATTCTTATGATTTCATCCTATAAAGTTTAAATACTTATTATTACATCCTGTCTATTAAATAATACCCAGAAGGCCCTTTCTCCATATTTTGACCCTTTGTATTTCCTATAGTATATTAACCGATTTGGGAAATTATAAAGTCCTAAAAAACATTCCGAAGTCCTCTTCAAAAATTTACTTTAATTCACTCACATACGAATTATCTTTAGCAGTTCAAAAACCTTTCCCATTCTCTCTCATACCAATTTATCTCGGGCGGTTACAAAGAATCCATCCCAAATTCCATGGCATCCCAAATCTCATCCCAACCAATCCTTAGTCTTAAAGTATTAAGCAAAGTCGGCAACCTGCAAACATGATAAAATTATTTATAATGAACACTATAAAGGAGGGTTATTTACATAGTGAATATGGTTTATTGTTTTACCACTTTATGAATTTGATTTATTGTTTACCATATAGGAAAAGAATTTTAGGATGAAAACATAAAGAATTTGGGATGAAAACATTACCAAAAATCTTTACTCTATAGGCAAAGAATTTTAGTATGAAAACATAAAGAATTTAGAGTGAAAAACACAAACAAAAATCATGGTTAAATTTTAAGGGAGCCGCATGCGCTGGCAAAATTCATAAAGGAAACTTAAATAATAGTGAATATGGTTTATTGTTCTATCACTTTGGTGAAAAAAATGATAAAATAAACAACCATGTCACATGTCCTTTAAAAGAGGTTATTTACATAGTGAATATGGTTTATTGTTTTGGTTTATTGTTCTATCACTTTGGTGAAAAAATGATAAAATAAACAACCATGTTCACATGTCCTTTAAAAGAGGGATATTTACATAGTGAATATGGTTTATTGTTTTACCACTTTATGAATTTGGTTTATTGTTTATCTATAGGCAAATAATTTTAGGATGAAAACATAAAGAATTTAGGATGAAAACATTCTTTATGTTTTCATCCCAAAAATCTTTACCCTACAGGTAAATATTTCTAGGATGAAAACACAAAGAATTTAGGATGAAAACATAAAGAAAAATCATGGTTAAAATTTTTAAGGGAGCTGCATGCGAGGAAAAAATTCATAAAAGGAAGTTAAATAATAATGAATAAAGTTTATTGTTTTTGCCACTTTGGTGAAAAAATGGTAAATTATTCAACCATTCACAAGTCCTTTAAAAAGAGGGTCATTTACACAGTGAATATGGTTTATTGTTTGGTGATTTCACATAATAAACATGATAATCATAGATAAAATTTTTAAGGAAGCTGCATGCATAGGCCAATTCATAAAGAGAAGTGAAATGAAAGTTTTTTTATTTGGTGGTTTAAACAGTAGATTTTGTGAGGAAATGGAATGGTTTCATAATATTGTGTTCCATGGATAGGGGATAGGAACTGAATCCCATTTAAAAGGAAAATGACAACACCCATCTAAAGGGATGGGATGACACAAGATATGGAAATTTAACTGTCCAGCCGATTTATTGGGACGACACATTTATGGAAAACAATCACACTTTTTAAATATCCCTTATATTTAGGTTCTTGAAAACAAAATATAGGGGGCGGATCCGTGGACACACATTTTGCACACATATTTTGACATTCCATCTCAGCCATTGAGGATGGAGGGCTGAGATTAAAGGTTGAAAAAGACCCCCCTTTCTCCTAGCTGTTGAACCCTCTCTCTCTCTGTCTCTCTCTCTCTCTCTCTCTCTCTCTCTCTCTCTCTCTCTCAAAACGCTGAGACACTAGACGATCCACCTACTCCTCATCTTCCAGCCCCATGACTCCCGATCACGAGCTGTCCTCCGGCGGCGACGACCAATTTGGAGCGGGGTAGTATTCTTTTGTTGAAGGCCACTGCAAACTCTAAATTGCTCCTGCTCTTTTAAATGCCGGGAAAATGAAAGAAAATTGAGAGTAAAAGTAGTTAAAATTCTCCCAATCTCCTCTATTCCGAATTCAAAATTCGTGGGGTCTAGTACAAAGATCATCCTTTTCCTTATTTCTGTATACTTTCCCTATCAAATGGCATGGGGACTGATAAGTTACACAAACTAGCATGGAGATTCAAGACCTAACAGTAGCTATATCAGTTTATTAATCTCTGAATTTCTTTTATTTTTTCGGTTTAAGGAAAATCATATCCTGGGATAGCTATAGATTGTGTTCGGTCGTTCTTCGATTCCTACTTCAATTTGTTCAATCATTCTCTTCTAGGGGAGATTTTCAGCGTGGGTTTCAGAGAGGGGGGTCGTTGGGAGGACATGTGAGGGGTTGGTCGTTGTCGTCGTCGCCGCCGGAGGATGACAGCTTGTAATCAGGAGTCATGGGGCTGGAAGATGAGGTGGATCGCCTAGTGGTTCAGTTTTCTTTTTGGAGGGGGGAGAGAGAGAGAGAGAGAGAGAGAGAAGAGAGAGAGAGAGAGAGAGAGAGAGAGAGAGAGAGAGAGAGAGAGAAGGGGTGCTTTACAACTTTTAATCTCAGCCCTCCATTTCAATGGCAGAGATGGAGTGTCAAAATGTGTGTCCACGGATCCGCCCCCCTATATATATATATATATATATATATATATATATATATATATAGGGTCCCCTTCTAATCCGAACCTCCCGTTTCCGGACCTCCATGATCCAAAATTTTTTTTGACGATCCGATCCGTCCAATGTGTTCAGAAGGTGTTTTCAAGGGGTCCACGCGGGAAATCTTCAAAAACAAATATCGGGAAGGGCTTGATCCAAGCAGTTTTCGCAAAAAACAAATATCGGGAAGGGCTTGAAAACACCTTTTGAACACATTGGACGGGCTCGGATTTTCCAAAAATAATTTGCAACACAAAAAAAAATCAATTTTTTTCTTATTCTCGGGAGGTTTGGACTAGAAAATTTGCCCATAACTTCCAATAAGGGTCCCTTATATAAGATCCGAACTGCTCAATGTTTTTAAAAAGTGTTTTTAAGGGCCTACGCGGGAAATCTCCAAAAAAAAAATATCCGGAAGGGCTTAATCCGAACAGTTTTCGATAAAAACTATACATATACAGTTTTTATCGAAAACTGTTCGGATTAAGCCCTTCCGGGTATTTTTTTTTTGGAGATTTCACGCGTAGGCCCTTAAAAACACTTTTTAAAAACATTGAGCGGTTCGGATCGTCGAAATTTGGTCCGAAAAGGCTAGGTCCGCATTTTAACTTAGATAAGGGTCCCTTATTAGAAGTTTTTCGT
Organism: Vaccinium vitis-idaea; assembly: GCA_963854785.1. Lineage (NCBI taxonomy): Eukaryota > Viridiplantae > Streptophyta > Magnoliopsida > Ericales > Ericaceae > Vaccinium > Vaccinium vitis-idaea. The sequence goes on along the minus strand of OY978223.1, from coordinate 22,405,555 downwards.
ATATATATACATTGATACCAATGGGGGGCGGAAGCACAGACACAGTAGAAGAGCATGCCAAAGTAGACAGACAGACAAATTGAATTAAGCAGAATGAAAGTAAATTCGTAACGAAAGTCTTAAAGGAAAAGAACGAAAGCGATCTGAATAGTAATGAATAGTAACGTGAATAGTGATAAATAGTGCTAAATAGTACGTAAATAGTACTTGTGAATAGTAAAACGTACGTGATTAGTGCACGTGAATAGTGCTGAAAATTGACAAGTAAATGAAAATAGATTCTTACTGGAAATTCGGTGACTTGAATTGATGACTTGATTCAGAACTTCAAATGGAATACACGATTACAAGTGGTGGAAGGAAATGACTATGCTCAAAGGAGCTATCAGTGGAAGTGAGAGAATTGAGAAAGTGAAACACAGACTCAAACTAACTCTGATTATTACAAACTAAAAGGATCCTTTTATCACCAAAGGTCCTGAGACTACAATTATTTTACAAGTGCGGGATGACTCAGCCATGTGGACTATAATTATTTTACTTTTGACTAAAGGGGTAACTTTTCTCCAGCTTTCGGTTGAGACTTGACAGAAAGTTGATGCTGTCTATACTTTCGGTGGAGAGGTGACTGGGTAGTGACTAAAAACAGATGCTCTTTGGCTGAAGGCCAAAACTGCTTTCGGTGATGATCTTCGTGACTTTCTTTCTGACTTCAAAACTTCATGATAGTGTTTTTGACTTGTTGTAACCAGTAACTGACTTGATGATGACTTTGCTTTCTTGATAATGACTTTTGCTGACTTGATGATGACTTGTTGTTACTAGTAATACTCCAAAACTCATTATGCAAATTTCTAAGCATATGGGTCCTGAGCATCTTGGAATAATGAGCTGTATGGGTCTTTTTTGGAAGTTGCTGTGGCAGATTCTTCTGAGGACCCATCATCTTCTGTTTGACTTGCTTGAGCTAAAAGTTGCTGAGCCAATTTTAATAACTCAGAACAACTTGGCTTTGATTTTCCTTTTGCTTTTGAAAGGCCAGAGGAACTGGCAGCTGGACTTCCGGGCCTGATTGTAGAGACTGTGGGAAGAGAGGCTTGGCTTTGTTGAACTTGCTGAACTGGAATATTAACTGGAGTTGGAACTTTGACTGGAAATTCTATTTTGACTTGATCAATAATCCGTTGTTGGTTGAACTTATCCCACCATTTAACTAAAAACTGGTGAGTGACTGTGTTTTCGGAGATATTATATCTCCACTTGAAAATCCAAGGTACTTTATATTTAGCCATGAATAAAAGAAGAGGGGGAAACTGGCTAGTATGACTGTCTTCTTTGTTTAGAGAGGAAAAATACATGACTTGGTCCATAAGATCATTGGGTATTATTTCTGGGATGGCACCATAATGGGACCACCATCGGAGGAACCATGTTGGGAAAACTGACTTGATTTTTTGGTCAAATTGAAAGAACCAAGAATGATTATTGGTTTCATTTTCATGAAGGATAACTTTGGACCATGCTTCAATGTAATCATAATAATTGTATGGGATAGAATAACCAGGGAGATTCCTGAGATTTGAAGGGTGTCCCCATTCTTCCATTGCCATAATATCATGGATGTAGAGAGAATGGTAAATAGTACCACTGGGATTATTCTGATCTTGAATTGATTTGATGACTATTGACTGGTGCTGTAGAAGGATATCTTTGTAAAAAGAAATTGACTTTTCTGGATGATGAGGGGTGAAATGCCATCCAGGAGGGAAAAAGGATATTGCTAATTCTATGGGGTTTTTGATATGTTTAAAAGGTGGTTCAATATAGAACAAATTGGCTGACTGAGATTTAGGGATGTAAATGGAGGGAATTCTGGGTTTACTAGTTTGAATTGGCTGGGCTGGACAAAATGGGTTAGATACCACATTTTGGTTTACTGGGGTATAGTTTTGACTGATTTGAAGGTATGCTAAAGCTGAGTTGTACGCCGTTTTTGGGTGTTGCCCAAGAACTTGGTACCTATTTACTAAATTTACTGGAGAGATAGCAAGCTGACTACTTGTACGGACAAGTTGATTACTCTGATTGCTCATTGGGGCTGGCTGATTACTTGTAGTGTGAACCTGTTTTCCCTGTTTCTTACTTTTTTCTGCCATGACCGAATTGCAGATAAAATAATTATTGTTGATTACCAAATAAAAATTCTCTAGTAAGAAAATCAGGAATAGAATTTTGATCTCCTTTAATATATTCAATATCAAAATAAAAAATACTCAAAATTGATTGCCATCTAGCAAATATTTGTTTACTAGCAATATTTTTAACATCTTTTTCTAAAACATATTTAGCACTCTTACAATTGACTCTGACTAAAACCTTTTGATTAAGTATATCATCTTGAAATTTTGAAATGCATAAAACAATTGCTAAAATTTCTTTTTTAATAGTACTGTAATTACTTTGTGGTTTATTCCAGAGACCAGAATGGAAACGAACAATTTGCTCTGGAGATGTGGAACTGACTCTTTGGAGGAGAATGCCACCGTATCCAATGTCAGAGGCATCTGTTTGAATGATTTTGAAGGAATTGACTGTAGGAATACCAAGACAAGGCAATGTTCTAACATATTTTTTGACGTCTTTAACAACAGAAGTATGAACGAGTGACCAAGGAGGGGGATTGTCTCTTAATCTTTCAAACAGTGGTTGACATGTCTTTCTAAGGTCTTTATAAAATTCTGCTATATAATTTAAAGATCATAAAAATCTTTGTAACTGATTTTTATCTGTAATTTCATCAGGAAACTTATCTGCAAATTGGATTGCTCTACTAATTGGTACTATAGTTGCTTGGTAAATATCATATCCTAAAAATCTAATTTTTGTTTGAAATAATTTAATTTTTGGAGCAGAGATAACTAACCCATTATGTTTAATAATATCAAGAAATGAATATAAATGCTTCCAATGTTCATCAATTGATTTTGAGAAGATGAGAACATCATCTATGTAGACTATAATAAAATGACTAAATGGGTTGAATATTTCATTCATTATATTTTGAAATTCACTAGGAGCATTTTTTAATCCAAAAGGCATTACATTCCATTCATAATGTCCAAATGGTGTAGTAAAGGCAGTTTTATATTTATCATTGGGATGTAGTTGGATTTGCCAAAATCCACTTTTTAAATCAAATTTTGAAAATATTACTGCTTCACTTAGTCTATTAATTAAATCTTTCTTATTAGGAATTGGGTATCTTATCCATTCTAATACTGTATTTAATGGTTTGTAATTAATTACTAATCGTGGAACTCCTCTTTCAATTTCTGCACTTTTATTAACATAAAAGGCAGGACAGGACCAAGGTGATTTACTTTTCCGAATAATGTTATTATCAAGTAAATTATTGATTTCCTTTTTACAAGTTTCCATAACTTTAGGATTCATTTGAATAGGTCTAGATTTTGTAGGTATTTGTTGTTCACTAAATCCTTTTATATAAGGTAAAGTTACAATGTGTTTTTTCCTATGCCAAAGGCACTGGGAAGATTAGAACAAACTTCCTTCTCTAACCTTTTTTTGAAATTTTCTATCTTTTGATTTAGAAATTTATCAGTGAGCTGTTCTTCAATTCTTTTATATCTAATTTCATCTTTTAGGAATTTCAGATGTTTACTTTTTTGATTTATCCTACAAATAGATTGGGATTCAGACCAATCTTTTAATTGTTTTAATTCTCTACGTTCAGGTTTTGTTAAAAATCTAAAGGTTACTTGTTGACCTAGAGGTTTAGTAGTGATTCCTTCACTATTGGTTGTGAATGGGTAAAGTAAGCAAATAAAAGGTACACCTAAAATTACTGTATCAGTTAGATTTTGGACTAAGACAAATGAAGTTTTGAAACAAACTTTATCTTGGCAAACATGGACTTTCGGTAATTTATATTTGATACGCATTTTACTACCATTTGCAGAGCTTAACTGTTCAGTTGTCTTGTGATAATACTTTGTAGGTATGAGACCTTCTTGGATACAATTTAAATCTGCTCCAGTGTCAATGAGAGCAGTGACTTTAATTTCATAATCATTTATTACTAGTTTTACTTTAGCATGCCATTTTTGGATGAGATCCATTTTACTTATTATATTTATCCTATTATTTCCTAGACCATTATTTTGGTGATTGTTTCTTTTAGGATTACTTTTTGAGTAGTTCTGACTATTTGTTTCTAAGGATTCATCAGACGATTGATTATTTTTCTCTATTTCTGCATCAAATTCTTCAAGGTTTTTATTTATCTTTTGTGCTATTATCTTAGTACTTAATTTTATATCATTATTTTTTAATTCAATAATATCCTATTTGATAATGTTCACTTCTTGTTGTAGGTCTTGTAGGGTAACTTCCTTTTGTTTTTTATTAAATTTAGCTATGGTAGTATTGAGATTTGCTATTGGTTTAGTATATTGGGATTTTTTACTTTTTTGTATTAGAAGTTGTTTAAATTTTTTAACATATTGCTGTTTTAACTCGGGATCTTCTATTTTACTAATTAAATCAATAAAAAAGTCTTCGTCTTGTGTATCTTTAGTAAGGACATTTATATTTTTATTTTGCCAATAGACATTAGTACAGCCTATTGTGATTTTGTTGGGATTATCTCTAAAATTTTCTTTATTTCTAGTACGTATTTTAGAGATTAATGCATCAATTTTCTCAATATTTTGATCTTGATTTTTTATTGTGCTATCTGGTTTTTTCCATTTATTTCGTATACTAGTGTTAACTTTTTGATAATAATTTTCTAGATAATCAAAAAATTGAACTTCTGTTCTTATATCATTCATTAACTGTCTCCAATTTTCTACTATTTCAGATGTTTGACTAGGATTATATTTATTACGAAATTCTTTTCTTTTTACTATATTATTTCTTGATTTAAATTCTCGGAACAACTTTTCTACATTTATAGTAAAATCTCTATGTATAGTTAATAAACTTTTATCTATGGGATGAGGGGTAATTTCCTCGAAATCAGTTTGGGTTGGTGATCCTTGGGATGTTTCTTCATCCTCAAATTTTGCCTGTGTTGAGTAACACGGTTTACTAACCTGTGAAGTTGTTTCAATTCCTTTTAACCTTACTTTTGGATCTAGCAAATTCCTATCTTGCCTAGGTATACTGGTTGAACTTTCTGACCTACTAAGTTCTCTAATTTTAAGGGGAGTGTTAACTCGTTGTTGATCAAAACTAATTCTAACTATACCATCTAAGTATTGTTGGATATAATCTAAATCTACCGTATCATTTTGTATTCTTTGTGGAAAACTTTCATTTTCACTAAGCCAACTGGCTGGTAACTGGATATCATTCCATTGAATTGTTTTTGGTACTTGGACATTAGCATCTGCAGTGCTACTTTGTATAAGTACAGTTTTATCTTTTGGACTTTTTACTAAGGCATGAATATTTAAATTAGTTTTCATACACTTGTAATAAACACGATAAACTAAAGCAATTGAGTGACTTCCTTCAAGCATATTGGTAATTGCTCCAGCAGTTTGAATATTTAAAGTTAATGTTTTTAAAATATTTTTATCTTTTAAGCTAAGTGGTAAATCAAGAAAACAATTAAAATATACTGGACCATTGTGTAGACTAGATTCCATTAAGCCTAACAAACTATCACTGTATACTGTGAATCTACTGTCTCTTAAAGCTAACAAGATTGAGGAATTAAGTCCTCTTCGTGTTAGGGGTTTAACTGCAACTTGTACTAAGCCTACATGAATAAAATTATAACCTCTTTCTATATGTTTTTTAACTGATTCTTTACTTAAAAGAGCACATCTCTCTTGTTGTTTTGTAATTGCATAAACTTGTTCTACAGTTTTTGCTACTTGATTAGTCTTAAAAGTATCTTCTAAAAAACTAGTTTTATAAATTTCTTTTACTGGGAATTTTGGTATATTCCAATTTCCTAAGTCTGTAGTACAATCTTGATATTCATGTTCTTCTTTGTTTACTATGTCTGGTATGGACGACATCGAAGCCATTGAGCTAGTTGAAGAGCTGCACCTAATAATCTATTCATTATCTTTTTCACTTAAAAATTTCTCTTAATATTTTTTCCTGGAGTTATCTTATTTGAGACCTAGCCTGTATACACTCATACCCAATTGGTGACCCTATCCTCACGACTGCCTCACTCTTAGGACTTACACATCTAACAGGGCTTCAAGCTTGGGTGGCCAGAGACAGGATGCTCAAACGCAGATAAAAAAGGACAAAATACTAATTGAATTTTCTAAGTTTCAAAAATAATTTTCAGATTAAATTGGTTCTAACTCAACAATTACCTACTTGGCTCTGATACCAATGTGGGGGGGGGGGGGGGGGGGGGAAGCACAGACACAATAGAAGAGCATGCTAGAGTAGACAGACAAACAAATTGAATTAAGCAGAATGAAAGTAAAGACTATAATTTTGAGTTTTCTTTACTTTAATTTATTTATGAAAATAAGTATTGTGGTCACATACTATATACACAAGTGACATTTGGGTGTGAGGGGTAATTAGGGGGTTATAATAAGTAGTGTGGGGCAAATTTGCAAAAAAACAAAATATCTCACTCTCCCTCTCTCCTCCACCGATCGGCTCACCCTCCCTCTCTCTTCTCCTCCATTTTTACTCACTTCAAGCTCAAAACTCTCCCTCCCCACTCAATCTCTTCAAGAACCAAGGCCATATTCACGTTCTACGCACCGTGGGGAGCTTGGGTCACCTTAGATTCGCACCGGGAGCACATGATTCGGGATTTGGGGCTAGGGTTTCATTCATCTCCATTTTTCAAGCAAATCCTTAAGGTAGGGGAACAATGTCTACTCTCTCTAGTTATATGCTTATGATTTGTTGCACATACTTGATTTTTGGCCTCAATCTCCTTGAATTTCATGTTTTCCCCAATTTGTGTGGGTTTTTCCACTTTGATTTCTTGATCTATGAATTTGCTTGTTGATTGGTGAAATTGGGAGTGAAATTGACCTCCCTCCATGTTTAATTGTTGCCTAGCATTTCCAATTTGTGCCTAAACTATCTCTATTGTGATTGGGTTGAAATTCCACACCCTAAGGGTGAAAATCTGCTCAGATTACTGTTCATAGTTGCTGCCCCTATAATTTCCAGCCACTGCCCCTGTTTTTGGGGTGGTTTTCGATCACCCTTTGATGTCCATTTGGTCCCCGATCGCTTATTCCTTCATAAAATTGACTTTTGGCATCACTTGCAACCATGTTTTGACTCGAGAACTTTGATTTTATAAACAAATATGTCATTTTGCATCACATGAAAGTTTGATGGTTTTTAGAAAGCGTGGGTGTGTGTGTGCGTCACCCTTTTTATCGAAAGATGTGAAATAATGAAATGAAATTTGGAAAACGGACTTGTTATGAAAGTTTTGATGAAATGTTTGGGATAATGGGATATTCTTAAACCGATACCATCATTTGATAAATTTTTTGATAAAGGCACGTGGGGCCTACGGAACCCGGCAGAGGCACGCGGGGCCTATGGAACCCGGCAGAGGGATTAAATCCCTAGTACTAAATGAACATGATGATTTTTCTTCAATGAAAGAAATGAGAATTGAAGTTTTGGACTATTTTTAAAGTTTTGTCGAAACTCGTTTTGTAAACTTGATTTGACTTGTGTGATGAACTTGGGTGGTTGGGTGAAATGAAATGGATATTTGGGTTATGTTTTGGACACTTAGAAAGGACTTTTGAAAACATGAGTTGTGGGTGGATACTTGGAGATCACTTGGGTACATTAAAACTTTCCAAATTCTCCCTCCATGACTTGGATACCTGGACTCGCACATGAATAATCGTTTGACATATCTTACCCTCATGTGCATGCATCATATTCATATACCTAGCGTTAGTAGAATAGTTCTCCTACGAGCAAGTGTGCTCACCCTATCATTTTCAGGTACCCAGCTTTGATCGTGCATGGTTTGGAATGCATGACTTGGATGATGAGCATACATGGCATGGAGTTATTTACTTCATCTTCTACGCATTTAAACTTTCTTTTGGGGAGATGTTAATGTAACTCTAATTTCCTTTACCAACTTTTGACTTTGGATTTGTAAAAACTTATGAGATATTATTTCGACTTCACCTTGGGGGCAAGGGTGCCCAAATATTTGAATCACAGGATGTTATTTAATTTCACCTTTGGGGCAAGGGTGCCCAAACTTTATTATTTGATTACACCTTTGGGGCAAGGGTGCCCAAACATTTGATAGCCGTTGGGCTAAGGATGTACTCTATTTATGGAAATCTTTATCTTTTAACTTAATTATTGTTTGAGATTCTTTTATTTATGTTTTAAAAAAAATGAGGGCGTGACACTTTGCATTTCTCCTTCTGACAGATTGTGCCAAAAATCTTGCCCATCATCTTCTTGGGCAAAATCCTCTTGATCTGATAACTCATGGACATCTATCTAACTATGATAGTATTCCACCAAATTTTTGTATCTGGTATGAAAAATGAATGGGACTTCTTGAATAAAATCAATAGACCTGATTTTTTGAATTGGGTCTTCACAAATTAATTTAGGAATGCTTCCAAAGATGGGATCATCAACATCTCCAAGGTGACTTGCTACTGAGTAGGCAAGGTGATGTCTGATTTGCCTTCTGATTGACTGAGGACATATCCAAGTAGGAAATTCATCTCCTGTTAACACAATTGGGTCATGGAGATTGTTGAATGGCCAATTTGCGGAGATGTTCATAACATGTTGTGCTGGTACAATACTCCCAAAATTTGTCCATTCAGGAATTTTACTTCTTATTGAAACTTGGCATCTCAATGCTCCATACTTGGTGTCACGCCCTCAAATTTAATAAACAAAATATACAAAATATCCACGTGGAACAAGTCAAAAGTCTTACAATTTTACGGATGAAGATCAAGAAAACCCCAAAAAAAAATATATTTAAACCAACATTTCCTTTCAAGATGTTTGCAAGATTTTATCATGTACGGAGTCTAACAAGCTATCTAGTATTTGGATTGGACCTTGCTATGAAGATACATTATTTTCAATATTTAAGTTGAAAATATATTTGTAACACTCACGTGCTCAGATCGTGTGATTGTATGCTTTGTGCAAGTGAACAATGCGCAAGTTGACTATGAATAATATGTGTAAGTGGACAAGGTGCTTAAGTGAAATAAATTGCTTGGGTGTTGTGTACTTTTTAAAAATTAGATAACATGTTGGGTGGGTTTTGCACTATAAACCTAAAGATTTTTTTTCCTTTCCCTTGGTCTAAATTATTCTTGTCTTAATTTGACGTCTAAATCTTCTTTTCATAGAAAACATTCTGGATCCTTTTACCAGGTGTTGGTTGTGGTTACTGCATTTCTATGATGGGACTATTTTGTGCTAGTTGGGTCCATGATATTTTAATATTATATGGTATTTTCACTGCAATTATTGATTGTTTGTTGATGGCATTTGCCTCCTTTACTCTAGTAGAACTACTATTTCTCGGTTACTGTCATGGGGCAGTACTTTGCAACTGGTGTTAGCTAGACTATTGGGGTTTAGTGCTAGTAGTTGGGATTTTGCTTAAGTCCTAGTATGGTTGATGGTGGTTAGCATTTATGGAGTCAAATTCGAGGTGTCAAATTGTTGTTAATTCATGTGCATTTTGGAACTTCTGCTATGTTCCTGTGTGTCAAAATCCGACATGGTTTCTTGTTGTTAAGACATATTACTTGTTCTATGTTGTTCAGATGCAACTTATTCGGAGCCTTACCCATTTATGGTTTTGGCCTTGTATGTTTTGATTGCTTTGACTTTGTTGCATTGTGTTGATCTCTTATCAATTCAAACATTGTTTGTACCTAGTACTTGTCTATTATATTGAAAATTTTCTTTAGTTCAAAAACAAATATATGGAGTTCATCCTTTAGCCTCCTTGAGCTTGAGTTGTTCACAAGTGAGACTCTTTGTGTATTAAATATGTTTATGTGTAAGTGTTATATGCCTAGAAAATGTTTGAAAAAAATAATAATAATAAATAAAAATTTAAGTGGAACATTTGTACCTATTTATATTGTTTTAGTTTCACTCACATTGTAGAGCAAAAAAAAAAGGAGGTGTTTCTATTCCTGAATTTTCGCGCAAAAGGTTGCTGCATTCTTAACTAAATTCGTGATAATTCTTTTCTTGAAATTTTAACTACATTCAGACTTGTATCTTTGTTTTATGAACTTTCAAAGTACTACAATTCAACTTTTAAAAAGAAAGAAAAAGGAAAGAAATGTTATTTCTCTTTATGCACTTGGACTTTGGGTTTGCATAAGCTCGGGGCTTGGGTTTGATTGACTTAAATATGCCGCGTCGTGTTGTTTTTGTTCTTGTATTCAAGTTCATGGGGTTATATGTCTTAGGTTTGTACTTACATATATGATTACATCCATGGTAATCCGCTTGGGTTGCACCTTGTTTGACGGAACATTAGAGAATATACTTATTCGTATGAATAGTTTACCCTTTTGTATCTTGATTTTTTCTATGAGTGAAATTGGATTATTGTGTGTTGATTATCTCGAGTAATTTTATTTGTCTATCTAGTACATCATGAAATGCTTGACCATAAATAACTGTTATTATGAAAAGATGTGTTTTGTTCCATTAACGACTAGCATCGTGAAATTTATCTTGTGGAAATTCGGTTTTAAGTGTATCTGGATTGAGGTGTTGTTGAACTAGTTGAATAAGGACAATTGATATGATTGTAGCAAGCAGAGTTCATGCTAGATCTTCCAAGTTTTGTGTTGATGTGAGTTGACTTGAGTTCTTGGGGACACGAGTTGAGAATTTAGAGTCGTATAGGGACCTAGGTAGACATACGGTTTTATTCGGGTACTGCGTGAGTCTATTATTACAAATTCAGGAATCTTGTGAAACCTTTAGTATACGAACACGTTTGAAAATTGAGCTATGTGAATACTTGGTTAAATTTTTGCATTTCACGAACTTATGAAGTTAAGTGCACGTTACATATCATGCATGTAGTCACTTAGAGAGCATTGTTGTTTTAAATTTTGAGGACAAATTTTTTTTTTAAGGAGGGTAGAATGTAAAGAACCGTATAAAAAAAATCAAAAAAATCACTTTTTGGAGAAGTTTCGATTTGGCGGATAAAAAGTCCCGGTAATTGTTCCTTGGATTTTTCTAATCACAACGGTATAATCAGAAGTTATTTTTTTGTAAAGCAAAGTCATCTTTCACCCATTTTCTTTGGAGAAAAATGTGCCGTTTTTCGATTTTGTACTAAAAGTGGGGGGATGAGATTTTGATGTGATTAGAATTTCAAAATTTTGAAAATGCCATTGTTTCCTAATGAGGGGTACTTTCTTATTTTCATAAATAAATTAAAGTAAATACTTAAGTTTGGTTTCTGAAAATAAGTATGGTGCTGGAACATGCCTTGCTGGCACAGTGTGTAAGGAACCGTAATATTGGGTTAATGTGAGGAATTGAATTTTGACTTAGATGGGTCAATGTGATAGTGGTAGAATGCATTGGGTGTGTTTAAAGTACATTTGAAAGTTTATGGGTGAAAGTGTAAAAGGTTGGGAGTATATAACACATCTTGTTCTTGCATTTTTGAAAGAAAAACAGTCTCTCTTCCTCTCCCACTGCCGACAGCCCCTCTCTCTCTCCTCTCCTCCATTTTTCTTGCTCCAAGCCCCACAAATCCACAAATCCTCAAGTCCCCTTCATAAACCCCACCTAAAATCACCTCCTCTTCGCATTTTGAGGCTTGGATTGCACTCATTTCGCACCAAGAAACCCCATTTCGGGTTGGAGCAAATTGGAAGCTAGGGTTTTCATTTACCCACTCATTTGAAGCTCAAATCTTGAGGTAGGAAGACAAATTCTACTCCCTCTAGTTGTATTTAGGTGATATATAGCATATAACTTGCTCTTATTTCTCAAATCCTTGGAATTCATGCTTTGCTCCCATGGTTGGTTTATTTGAGCTAATTTTTGTGATCTATGATTTGGGAATTGTTTGTTGCAATTGATGGTTGTTTGGCACTCCCTTGAAGTCCATTAATCACTCTACATGTCAAATTTTTGGCCCTAAGCTTCACATTTATGTTTGGGTTGAAATTCCACACCTAAAATGGTGAAAATCTGTCAATTTTCTGGGCAGTGAGCTGCTGCCCCTGTTTTCCAGAAGCTGTCCCCTGTTTTGGGGTGGTTTTAGGCCATCTTTTGATGCCCGTTTGGTCCCCGATCGTCCATATCTTCGTGTTTTTGACCCAAACCATCATTTGAAACACCAAATTCACCTTGAATTCATAAAATAACCCTTTGGGCATGCGACTTAACGAATTTTATGGTTTACGTATCGGACACGCGCCGGTTGGCACATTTTTGACGAAAATGGTGAACTTTTGGAATAAATTGGACCTTTGGGAACTTTTGAAAGACAAATAGTTTTGAGTTGATATTATTGGATAAAATGAATTCTAGGGATCACCCGTTTGGTGACCCTGGCCATGGGTGCACGGAGCCCGCGAAATCCGGCAGGGGTGCACGGTGCACGGAGCCCACGAAATCCGGCAGGGGTGCACGGAGCCCATGAAATCCGGCAGAGGGATTTTTCCCTATTAAAATTTATGAACATTTTCTTATGAAATGACGGTTATGATGAATTTGGTTAAATTTGGCGTATTTGGTAAAATTTGGCTTTCGGTATGTGAAAATGTGGATTTTGAGAACGACTTGGACTTTGGTGGGATACTTAACCTTGTTTTGGGACACTAGGATACATTTTGGACCCTTGGACACCTTTTGAATACACTTTGGTTGGTTCGTGGCTGGGTTATAACCTTCCGTTCATCCTAACTTTGTACTTTGGTCGTGTCCATCATCGTACTCATCCATTATGCATGTATCATGTTTATACACCTAGCAGTGGTAGAATAGTTTTCCTACTGGGCTAGTGAGCTCAACCTATCAATTTTCAGGTACACGGCATGGAGCATGAAGTTGGATGCTTGTCGAGTGACATTTTCATGGAGCTTAAACATGCATGAAGTTGTTTTCCCATCCTTGTGTTATATTTTTGGAAAGATGGTTTTGTAACTTCTATAGCTTATCTTTTTTACTATTTGGCAATGTAATAACTTTTAAACATTGTACTTACGCATTCAGGTTATGGTCGCTAGTAGTTAGAACCCGTTTATTCGTATTGGTGAGAATGTATTTGTCGACTTTGACTATTCAAAGAGAAATTGTAAGACTTTTGACTTGTTCCACGTGGATATTTTGTATATTTGGTTTATTAAATTTGAGGGCGTGACACTTGGTGAAGATATTGTTGATGCATACTGCCAATTTCCTAGTGACTCTGTCAGTTTGCTCAGGGGAAGTAATAATTAATTGTCTAAGGAATCCTTGGTCTAGCAAGGTCATTGGGGTAATTTGAACTTTTTCTCCTTTATAGGTTAAAGAAAGGTCTTGGAAATTTGTAAGATCAATGCAGGCTTTGGGGATACTAAAGATTAAATTACATTTGCAATCCATACGCTCTAATGGTATTTCTTTGCAAAGGGGGTCAATTTTTGGACACTCTATTCGATCTTGATCTTTGTAGTAGAGGGTATCCCAAGTGATTGATAAACCAGGAATTGTTTGACTAGCAAGATTGACTAAGCTTTCAAACAGGAATTCTTGAAAGTAGTGACCTTTTTGTCTAGCTAAATGCTGAATATCAAAGACTATTTCAGGGGGAATTGACTCAAGAATAAAGGATAAAGTCTTGGGTAAAGCTAAAATTTTATTTGCTTTCTTTTGGAAAGACACACTCACGCTTTCACCATCATCCAGTGGGGATGACTGTTTTTTTTGTGGGACAAGAGCGGCTAGAAAAACTTGTAACTGATGTTCTTGTTTTGTTGCGTTCAATTGTTGCTGGCGCAAGATAGCAGCTTCATCCTTGATTTGTTGACACCTGTCATCTAAAATATTACTTGGAGGCATTGGTTTGCAATGCTCGCAAGATGAGTTAGTATTTGAACTGCTTGCTAGAGATGGGTTTAAAGAAACTCCACTGGAGATCTAGAGAGAATAATTTCTCTAGTCTGCTTAATGTTTTGCTCATGAAAGTAAATACTTAAACTATTTAAGCTTCTTAAAAACTTTTGATTATCCCCACGTGTACTCCAGATGTTGTCTAAGAGACATTGTTGGGTTTCATCAATGCTGTCTAGATAACTTAGCTTTCTAAACTTGGAACTTGTTCCATCAGGAATCACTGGTAGGGTGATCCACCCGAAAGTCATTTTATGCTGGTTTGAAGTCATCTGTAAAACAATCAACCAGAATATTAGTAGGGTAAATATTTTTACTCGGGGAAACAGAGTAATTTTTTAACTGTTTTAATTCTTATTGTTCAGGTTTTGCTAAAAATTTAAATATTACTTTTTGACCAAAAGGTTTAGTGGTGATTCCTTCATTATTGGTGGTAAAAGGATAAAGTAAACAAATGAAAGGTACTCCTAAAATTACTTTATCAGTTAAATTTTGTACTAGGACAAATGATGTCTTAAAACAAACTTTATCTTGACAAACCTGGACTTTGGGTAATTTATACTTAATACGCATTTTACTACCATTTGCCGAACTTAATTGTTGGATTGTTTTCTGATAATATCTAGAGGGTATTAAACTTTCTTGGATGCAGTTTAAATCTGCTCCAGTATCAATAAGGGCAATGACTTCAATCTCAAAATCATTAATTATTAACTTGATTTTAGCATGCCATTTTTTGGATGTTTATTTGATTTATTATATTTAATCTATTATTTTCTAAATTATTTTCCCGGTGCTCATCATGATCACTATTTGACTCATCTTTGTGTAAAAGTTTACTATTTAATTCTGGAGATTCGTCAGATGACTGATTATGTATCTCTTCTTCAAAATTTTCAAAACTTCGTTTTAGCTGTAATACAGCTATACTATCTTTTAATATTCTACCATTTTCTTTTATTTTGATAATGTCTTGTCTAATTTGATTTATTTCATATTGTAAATCTAGTAAAGTAACTTCTTTTTGTTTTCTACTAAATCTATCTATAGTAGCATTAAGGCTTACTATTGGTTTGGTATATTGGGGTTTTTTACTTTGTTGTACTAAAAGTTGTTTGAGTTTTTTAACATATTGTTGTTTTAACTCAGAATCCTCTATTTTACCAATTAAATCAATTAATAAATCTTCTTCTGGTATTTCTTTAGTGATTACATTAATTCTTTTACAACAATTATCAGTACATCCTATTCCTATTTGGTTTTCACTTGAATTGTCACTGAAAGAATGATAATTTGAAGAAGTACTAATTTTCTCTTCTTCTGAATTATTATCAGAATTACTTAAATTTTCTATTCTAAAAATTTCAAGTATGTGTTTTTTATCACAATCAGATATTTTTAATTGATTGATTTTTTCTTTAACTTTACACTCATTTTTATAATGACCCTTTTTGCCACAGTTGTGACATGTAATATTACTTTTGTCATATTTTTTTGTATATTGTTTTTTACTATGTTGGTACTTTGGCTTTTCATAATATTTATCATTGGATAATTGTTTTTTACTTTTAGAATACTTGTTATTTCTATTAAAATCCTTAATTTGTTTGTGCTTTCTCCTAGATGGTGCTATTGGAGGTAGACCAGATTGTTCGCAAAAATTTCCTAATTCATATTTAGCTTTATTTCTATCTTTTTGGGCTTGTTTACTAATTTTCATATCTATGCACATTCTAAGTCCTTTTTGAATAGTACTAATTATATCTCCATAAGTTAACTTATCATATTCAATTACTCCTGTTGGTTGACTAAGAACATCTCTAATTTTGTGAGCAAATAAATTTGGGAGTCCGTTAATGAATTTTTCTTTCGAAAATGATTTAGTACAATCATCATGGAGCATTACTCTAGATGTGAAAACATCTTTATACCATCTAAAATCACTTAGTGTTGGACAGTGTAGGTTACTTAGTTGATCATGTATTCTGGAGGTAATATTACTAGGTGTACCAACAAAATGTTTAATTATGGTATATATTAAAGTATTTATTCCATCAGATTCTCCCATACCAATTTCTTCATTAAATATTGGGAAACCATTTTCATCCATTTGAATAGAATTTCGAATTTCTTCTCGTGACTCATTAGCGAGGTATTTATCCCACCAAGATTTTAACATTCCGGTGAAACTAGAAGTTAATAGGTCAACAATTTCTGGTTGAGTATAATCAAAATTACTTAAATAACTATTAGCAACCATTGTCATATGATTTAATTTTTCTAATATTTGGTGTTCACTTAAACCATCAATATTCCATTCGTATAATTTATTTGAAGAAACAGAAAATTGGTTATCTAAATTTCTTTCTTCATATTGAAGATCAGGGGGAGTTGGATGGGAGTACCAATTTTTCGTAAGACTTGCAGGGTTTGGCTTACTTGTTTTAGAATTATAGATACGATTAATTTCTTGGGCTGAGAATTGTTTTTCTAATTGTGTGATTTCTTCATCAGATGATGTATTAGTATCTTGACTACTAGAATCTATGCTATGATTTTTTCCTTTTGTAATTGTTGTTACTTGAGATTCTAGTTTAAGTTTTACTAGTTGGGAAGATGTTGATTCTGATTCCTTTTTAAGGGCTAACTTAGCTAGTAATTCTTCAATTTGTTCAATACTTTGGTTTTGATTTTTTGTGGTGTTGATTGCCTTAATTCTTTTTTCAGGAAGACGTATAAGGGGTTTTTCTATGGTTTTACTAGAAGATGGAGTATTGCTAAGAGACCCATCATCAATTTTAGTTTCTATTTTATCTAATTGTTTACTTATAGTTTTAAGACATTGATTAGTATAATTATTTTGTTCCATTATTTTCTTAAATTCAGCTTCCCCACTTGGTAATTTAAATGGGGATGCTATAATAGATGATCCTCTGTAATCAATAAGGATTGAATCTAAAGGAGGGTGACTAGCAGAAATCATATTATTGTCTAATGTTCTCCATTTAATTTTTGTTATAGTGTTAACTTTCTTATAATAATTTTCTAAATAATCAAAAAATTGAATTTTTGTTCTTGTATCATTCATGAATTGTCTCCAATTTTCTACTATTTCAGATGTTTGACTAGGATTATATTTATTACGAAATTCTTTTCTTTTTACTGCATTATTTCTTGATTTAAATTCTCGGAACAACTTTTCTACATTTATAGTAAAATCTCTATGTATAGTTAATAAACTTTTATCTATGGGATGAGGGGTAATTTCCTCGAAATCACTTTGGGTTGGTGATCCTTGGGATGTTTCTTCATCCTCAAATTTTGACTGTGTTGAGTAACACGGTTTACTAACCTGTGAAGTTGTTTCAATTCCTTTTAACCTAACTTTTGGATCTAGCAAATTCCTATCTTGCCTAGGTATACTGGTTGAACTTTCTGACCTACTAAGTTCTCTAATTTTAAGGGGAGTGTTAACTCGTTGTTGATCAAAACTAATTCTAACTGTGCCATCTAAGTATTGTTAGATATAATCTAAATCTACCGTATCATTTTGTATTCTTTGTGGAAAACTTTCATTTTCACTAAGCCAACTGGCTGGTAACTGGATATCATTCCATTGAATTGTTTTTGGTACTTGGACATTAGCATCATCAGTGCTACTTTGTATAAGTACAGTTTTATCTTTTGGACTTTTTACTAAGGCATGAATATTTAAATTAGTTTTCATACACTTGTAATAAACACGATAAACTAAAGCAATTGAGTGACTTCCTTCGAGCATATTGGTAATTGCTCCAGCAGTTTGAATATTTAAGTTAATGTTTCAAAAATATTTTTATCTTTTAAGCTAAGTGGTAAATCAGGAAAGCAATTAAAATATACTGGACCATTGTGTAGACTAGATTCCATTAAGCCTAACAAACTATCACTGTATACTGTGAATCTACTGTCTCTTAAAGCTAACAAGATTGAGGAATTAAGTCCTCTTCGTGTTAGGGGTTTAACTGCAACTTGTACTAAGCCTACATGAATAAAATTATAACCTCTTTCTAGATGTTTTTTAACTGATTCTTTACTTAAAAGAGCACATCTCTCTTGTTGTTTTGTAATTGCATAAACTTGTTCTACAGTTTTTGCTACTTGATTAGTCTTAAAAGTATCTTCTAAAAAACTAGTTTTATAAATTTCTTTTACTGGGAATTTTGGTATATTCCAATTTCCTAAGTCTGTAGTACAATCTTGATATTCATGTTCTTCTTTGTTTACTATGTCTGGTATGGACGACATCGAAGCCATTGAGCTAGTTGAAGAGCTGCACCTAAATAATCTATTCATTATCTTTTTCACTTAAAAATTTCTCTTAATATTTTTTCCTGGAGTTATCTTATTTGAGACCTAGCCTGTATACACTCATACCCAATTGGTGACCCTATCCTCACGACTGCCTCACTCTTAGGACTTACACATCTAACAGGGCTTCAAGCTTGGGTGGCCAGAGACAGGATGCTCAAACGCAGATAAAAAAGGACAAAATACTAATTGAATTTTCTAAGTTTCAAAAATAATTTTCAGATTAAATTGGTTCTAACTCAACAATTACCTACTTGGCTCTGATACCAATGGGGGGGGCGGAAGCACAGACACAATAGAAGAGCATGCCAGAGTAGACAGACAGACAAATTGAATTAAGCAGAATGAAAGTAAATTCGTAACGAAAGTCTTGAAGGAAAACAACGAAAGCGATGTGAATAGTAATGAATAGTAACGTGAATAGTGATAAATCGTGCTAAATAGTACTTAAATAGTACTTGTGAATAGTAAAACGTACGTGAATAGTGCATGTGAATAGTGCTGAAAATTGACAAGTAAATGAAAATAGATTCTTACTGGAAATTCGGTGACTTGAATTGATGACTTGATTCAGAACTTCAAATGGAATACACGATTACAAGTGGCGTGTAAGGACCCGTGTAAAAAAAAAAAAAAAACTTTTTGGAGAAGTTTCGATTTGGCCGATAAAAAGTCCCGGTAATTGTTCATTGGATTTTTCTAATCACAATGGTATAATTGGAAGTTATTTTTTAGTAAGGCAAAGTCATCTTTTCGCCTATTTTATTTCAGAGAAAATTCTACCGTTTTTCAGTTTTGTACTAAAAGTGGGGGGATGAGATTTCGATGTGATTAAAATTTCAAAATTTTGAAAATGTCATTGTTTTCAAATGGGGGGTACTTCCTTATTTTCATAAATAAATTAAAGTAAAGAAAATTCTTTACTTAAGTTTGGTTTATGAAAATAAGTATTGTGGTCACATATTATATACACAAGTGACATTTGGGTGTGGGGTGTAATTAGGGGGTTATAATAAGTAGTGTGTGGGGCAAATTTGCAAAAACATAAAATATCCCACTCTCCCTCTCCCTCTCTCCTCTCCTCCATTTTTGCACACTTCAAGCTCAAAACTCTCCCTCCTCACTCAACCACTTCAAGAACCAAGGCTATTTTCACATTCTACGCGTCGTGGGGAGCTCGGTTCACCTTGGATTCGCACCGGAAGCTCACATTTCGGGATTTGGGGTTTTCTACACCTAGGGTTTCATTTCTCCACCATTTTCAAGCAAATCCTTGAGGTAGGGGAACAATTTCTACTCTCTCTAGTTGTATGCTTGTGATTTATTGCACATATCTTGTTCTTGGCCTCAAATTCATTGAAAATCATATTTTCCCCAAATTGTGTGGGTTTTCCCACTTTGATTATTTGATCTATGAAAATGCTTGTTGTTTGGTGAAATTGGGAGTGAAATTGATCTCCCTCCATGTTTAATTGTTGCCTAGCATCTCTAGTTTATGCCTAAACTATCTCATTTGTGATTGGGTTGAAATTCCACACCTTAAGGGTGAAAATCTGCACTGTTCACTGTTCATAGCTGCTGCCTCTGTATTTTCCAGCTGCTGCCCCTGTCATTTGGGTGGCATTCGGCCACCCTTTGACGTCCGTTTGGTCCCCGATTGTTCAATCATTCATATAATCGACATTTGGCATCATTTTCGCCCATGTTTTGACTCTAGGATTATGGTTTTATAAACAAATATGTCACTCTTATGTCACATGAAAGTTAAATGGTTTTCGGAAAGCGTGTGTGGGTGTGTGCGTAACCCTTTGTATCGAAAGATGTGAAATAATGAAATGAACTTGGAAAGGTTGGACTTGTTCTAGAAATGGAATGAAATGTTTGTGGTAATGAGGTGTTTAAACCAATGCCATCATTTGGTAAAAATTCTTTTTTGGATAAAGGCGCGCGGGGCCTATGGAACCCGGCAGAGGCAGGCGGGGCCTGCAAATACCTAGCAAAGGCACGCGGGGCCTACGGAACCCGGCAGAGGCAGGCGGGGCCTACAAATACCCAGTAAAGGCACGCGGGGCCTACGGAACCCGGCAGAGGCAAGCGGGGCCTTCAAATACCCAGCAAAGGCACGCGGGGCCTACGGAACCCGGCAAAGGGATTAAATAATCCCTAGTACTAATGAAAATGATGTTTTCTTCAATGAAAGAAATAAGAAATGGGATTTTGGACTATCTATGGTGTTTTGTCGAAACTCGACTTGTGGACTTGGTTTTGAATTTGTGTGAGTAACTTGGGTAGTTTTGGTGAAGCAAAAATAGAAACCTGGGTGATGTTGAGTATTTGGAAATGAAAGTGTTCTGAGGTACATATGGTATTTTGGTAACAATGGACACTTGGACATGATTTTGGACACGTGTTATACTTATTGGTGTTTTGATAAACCTAATGAATCAATGGCTACTTTGGGACACCTTGAAATCTTTTTGGACACTTGATATTACTTTGAACACTTGAAATGGTGGGTGGATACTTGGTAGTCACTTGGGCACTTTGAAACTTTCAAAAATCTCTTCTCTTTTACTTGGATACTTGGACTCACACATGAACATCCTTTGGATATATCTTGCCTCCATGTGCATGCATCATATTTATACACCTAGCGTTAGTAGAATAGTTCTCCTACGAGCGCGTGTGCTCACCCTATCCCTTTTCAGGTACCTAGCTTTGACCGTGCATGGTTTGAAGTGCATGACTTGGATGAGGAGCATACATGGCATGAAGTTATTTTATTCATCTTCTATACATTAAATTTTCTTTTGGGGAGATGATAATGTAACTCTAGTTTTTCACTATCTTTTTCTTACTATGGATTTGTAATAACTTATGGGATACTACTTCGATTTCACCTTTGGGGCAAGGGTGCCTGAACATTTGATAACCAATGGGCTAATGATGTACTTCATTTTATAGAAATCTTATCACTCGACTTATTTGTTATTGAAATTCTTTTATTTAAGTTTTAAGAAAATGAGGGCGTGACAACTTGGTATCAGAGCATTAGGTTCGAAAACCTAGAGACCGTGGGGAGACTTAGAGTCTCAGGGCTCAAACCATTGCATAGTTTTCTCATGAAAATCGTGTTTCCTCATTCATTGTGTGCTTGTTTGTACATAGCATCCATTCATCTACGTGACATTGCATTTATGTTTATGTAAAGTGGCGTAGTGTTGTTGATCTCTGTTGGAGGAAATTGGAGGCCTTGACTTCATATTAGTTGTTGTGGCGGCGCTTTTTGTTAGTGTCGTCATTTTCATTCGTAGTTTACTTTTGTAGTAAGATGCCTTCTAAATGTGATGTTAGGTGGGGTAAAACCGGAAATAAAGGTGATTGTGTTCGTGCGTAGTGGTTATACCGACGTGTGAAAGTTGATGTCTGTAAATATGTAATAAAGATGTTTGAGTACTAGTATGACTTGCGAGTATAGTGCTTGAAGTGTTCTCTTTAATTGAATTATATCGATTGCGTGTTTCTATATTTACTACGGTGGTTGTTAAGTGTTCTGTACAAGTGTGTGATGGAACTTCGCGAGTACTATGACATGGTCCATAGACTAACTAGAAATCTAATTGGAAAACACGCCTGATCAACGTGATTTCTAATTAGAGTTCTAATGGGTCCATTAGATCATGAGATGGTCCTCACAAAGGAGACTCTTTGTGTATTAAATATGATTATGTGCAAGTGTTTTATGCCCAGGAAATGTTTGACATAAATACCGGGGAGAAAATAGGCACCGCATTTAAAGGACTAAACTTATCTTTGCTTTCTGACTTCTTGACATGTTACACTTGATGGTAGTTTTGCTAGATTGTGCGTTACTTATTGAGATTTTGGATAAATCTATTTTTGGTCTGGGGACTCGGATTGTAAGCCGGTACAGTTGTTTTATTGACTTTGAGTTGTATTACTAGGTGCATAGTAGTGGCCATAGGGATTGCGAACGGTTAAAGTCTAGAAACTCACATGGGGTAGGTGTCCTTAAGCCTTCTGATTAGTAGCCGATAAGTGAGTTATGAGTCCTTGAATACATCCTATGGTGGTTGTCGATGTCGGTTTACCTTTCTGTGGCTATTTGGAATGAGCAAAAGTTTTATTTGACGACTTATTGTGTTGAACCGTCTTGGCTAGTTGTGTTTGATTATGACTTGATTTTGACAAAAAAAAAAACGGTCACTTGGTCTTCTCCTATGATTCTCTTTCGGGGTGTTAAGAACTTGAACTTTTCTTAAATTGTTGGGTTAAATAATTTAAAATCCGGCTAGAAAAAAATAAAATAAAAAAATGCATACGTATATTTTTGCACATTACATATAGATTCGTATGTATACACCTTGCACGTTTGTAAATGAGTGTCGATTTATGTTGTATAATCTTACTTTTGGGCAAAAAGGAGGAGTTAGTGTTTGAAGAGCACATACCGTATTTTTGATATCCAATGTTGCATGCGTATGTACATTTTGCGTTGTGCCTTAAAGTTATTATGTTTATAAGATTTTGTGCAAATTGTGAAAATTGAAAACTCTTTTGGAGAGTGTAGCTTATTTTGAACTATATATATATATATATATATATCGAGCTCTCTTCTTTTGATCGAGATACATGGATGGAGGGATTGGATGTTGCTTTTGAGGATATTTTCTTTTCCTAAAATGTGAATATTTCAAACGATTAATGTCTAGAGCAGACACTTATCTTGAGGGAGTTTAAGTACATAGGAAGGTTTTTTTTTTTTTGAGAAGTTCATTATTATTGATGTCGAGCGAGTTCTCGATTCATTTAACTTTCATTCTTTGTTACGACTAGAACCTCAATGGTCGCTTGTAAAATGCCCGGGTTTTACTATTGAGTTGATTGTTGAGAAAATTCTTTAAACCAATATTTCCTTTCAAGATGTTTGCAAAATTTTGTCATGTACGAAGTCTGACAAGCTATCTAGTATTTGGATTAGACCTTGCTATAAAGATACATTATTTTCGAAATTTAAGTTGGAGATATAATTGTAACACTCACGTGTTTAGATCGTGTGATTGTATGCTTATGTGGAAGTGAATAATGTGTAAGTCGACTATGAATAATATGTACTGTAAGTGGACAAATTGCTTAAGTGAAATAAATTGCTTGGGTGTTGGGTATTTTTCAAAAAAAATTAGATAACATGTTGGGTGGTTTTTGCACTATAAACATAAAGATTTTTCCTTTCCTTTGGTCTAGATTGTTCTTGTCTTAATTTGAGGTCTAAATCTTCTTTTCATCAAAGGCATTCTGGGTCATTTTGGTGTTGGTTGTGGTTACTGCATTTCCATGATGGGACTATTTTATGCCAATTGGATCCGTGATATTTTAATATCATATGGTATTTCCACTGCAATTATTGGTTACTTGTTACTGGCATTTGTCTTCTACTCTTTAACTCTAGTAGAACTATTAGTAAAAAGGGGGTTTCTCATGGGATAGTTCTTGCTTTTCTAGTCCGGACTCCGGACTTCCAGACCTCCACGTTCCCGATATTTTTTTGACGATCCGAACCGTCCAATGTGTTTAAAAGGTGTTTTTAAGGGTCCCCGCAAGAAATCAATAAAAAAAATACCGGGAAGGGCTTGATCTGAGCAGTTTTTCACAAAATTGTATATGTACAGTTTTTGTGAAAAACTACTCAAATCAAGGTCTTCCCGGTATTTTTTTTTTTTTTTGATAATTTCTCGCGGGGACCCTTAAAAACACCTTTTAAATACATTAGACGGTTCAGATTTTGCAAAAACAATTTTTCAAACATTCAAAACACTAAAAATCCTCCAGTCAGGGATCCCTGACTGCAAAATTTGCCATATATAGATATACACCAATGTTCTACTCCACACTACTAAAGTCCACTACCGTCCACACCTTTCATTTCCTGATCAAATTTTGATGATCCGAATCTTTCAATGTGTTTTTAAGGGTCCCTGCGAAAAATTATTAAAAAAATGACTGCGAAGGGATTTATCCGAGTAATTTTTTATTAAATACAGTTTTATCAAAAACTAATTGGATGAAGCCCTTCCTTTTCCCTTTTTTTTTATGATTTCTCGTTGGAACCCTTAAAAACACGTTTTAAACACATCGAACGGCTCGGATCATCAAAATTTGATCGAAAAATGCTTCGTCCGGACAATCCCGGACTATAACAGTCCCTGACTGGATAGTTCTTATATATATATATATATATATGATCAACTTCTAATGAGGGATCCCTCATTTTAAATAAAGTGAGGACCTCATGCTTCCCGACTAAATTTCGACGATCCGAACGATATGTTTTTTTACAAAAACTGATCGGATGAAGCCCTTCCGGGTTTTTTTTTTTTGGACAACTCCTCACGGTGGACCTTAAAAACACATTTTAAACACATCTAACGGTTCGGATCGTCAAAATTCAGTTCGAAAAGTGGAAAAATTGCTTGGTCCTCACTTTATTTAAAATGAAGGATCCCTCATTAGAAGTTGATCATATATATATACACACACACACACACACAATATGTACTTAATGGTGTAAATAAGGATATAAAGGTCTGAATATCCAATGTCGGGATGGGATCATAAATATTCAAATCTCATAGAATGAAAACATAAGTAGAATTTCCAAACAGGATGCCTCATTAAAATTTTTAAAAAAAGATTCTGAAAAAATAAAAAGTTTTTGAAAACCGTTTTGAAAAAACCGTTTTTGAGGATTTTTTTTCTTTCAAAATAACAGTTTTTAAAAAAGAAATAGTTTTCAAAATGACAATTCTCGAGAAAAAAAAAAACAATTTCTAAAATAATTTTTTGAAAACATTGTTGAAAACGGGAGAGAGAAAATATGATTTTTGTGTCATATGGGCGGGGCGGAACCAGGATTTTAGGTTAGCGGGCAAGTTATTTTTTCTATTTGCCAATGCAAAGAAATAACTAAATTAAGAGGTTAACTATAACATACTATATACATTGATACATGTATTTTGCTTTATAATTGGTCCCAATGACTTATTATATTTCAAAAATAATGTAAGATAGCCTCGTTTGTAATATTATCAACTCTCAAAAAGAAGATAAAAACTTGAGAATTCTATGCATTTTAAGCAAATTGGGGCAATTTATGAAATTTTTGAGGGGTCAAAATTGCAAAATTTAGCTCCAAACTATCAAAAATCATTGTGAAAAATTAAAGTGAGAGACCCCTCTTATCCCTTCATGGATTCGCTAGTGAATATGGATGTACTTAATTAAGGAGATGTGGGTCCATTAAATTGGTTATTGTGAAAAGGTTGCTAACTTTGATTATGCAAACCGCAAAATTTGATTATTGGTTAAAATGTTACTAATTTTGATTATTCTATTTTGAGCACTTTTGGACCATACATTACTAACTTTAGCATTAGTTAGATGATTAGTTTGACTTTGTCCAAGATTTTTATAATGAACTCTGTTATGTAAGTGCCGTTTAGGCTGTTATTAATATAATCTTTTTCATTTTGATAATCAGAGAGAGAGAGAGAGCACGTCTACTCGTTGGTACATTGACTACCAAAACTGTAGCGTAATTGATCTTATTTTATTTTGGGCCAAATCCATGTCCACCAGTGAGCCAAAAATGACAGGTTATTTTGGTTTACCAAATCTCTTACATCATTCAAATCAACGGAGACTAAATTAACCATTACGTTGGATATTTTCCCTCAGTTAAATCGGTTTTGTTGTTTTGGTATTTCTTGTTTGTACTTTGTTATTTTCAGTTGTATTTGCTTGTACTCGGTAGCGTTTGATTAATGAATTTTCTCTCTTCCACCAAAAAAAAAATAAAAAAATAAAAAAATCAACTGATCTGTATCGACTAATGAGATGAGTTTAACTTATTGGTCCGAAAGGTTGGGCAACAAAGTATTAAACAGGTGCAATAACTTTATTTATTAGTTTTTTTTTTTTTTATTTCGTTATGCTATAGCAAGTCAACAAAATTAATGATTTTGACAGACATTTTCATACGAATGGTTGTTCTTTGCCTTGTTATATGCTAAAAAATCAGCAATAAACAGCCACAAAATAAAAAGTCCTATGCCAGTTTCATTGCTTATTTGTTTTATGGAGTTCGTTCATAAGAAAACGAGCAGTCTTATTAACGCTTACCAAACAGGCAATATTAGTGCCAACCAATTAAACCTTCTACCATTCATAAAATGCAATTTTCCCCGCTACTATCATCAACCTGAATTTTGAACTAGGATGAAAACATAAAACAATCCCGAATGACTGAATTTTGGAAGCCCTCTTGATAATCTGAGTCAGCGGATGAGAGCTGTTTTTGTGAGCAAATTAATAAGGGATTCAGCATAAAGAGGTTGAAATTCCTCATCACAAACTTCTACTCTGCACTATTCCACAGACACGCAGAGGAGGAAAATCAACTCACAATTGAACCTAAAGCAGCTCCTTGATCTACCATGGTTCCTATTTCAGCGCTGCTACTTACCCAGAGAAATAAACCCAGGAACAACCCAGAATCCCACCTCATGCATGAATGGGTCTCACCTTTTTCTACTCTTTTGTTTTGGTTCGGGGCATAACGAGTAATTCTTGCTATGACTGCGGGCATTTTGAAACCAAAGAAAAATTGAACCTAAAGCAGCTCCTTGATCTACAAGGACTAAAAGTAGTTTATTTATGACTTTTAGCACTTTTGGAGAGAAAAAAAAAATTGAAAAACCACCCCTAATCCACGGTGAACCGAGCCCTCTTGTTGACCAATATTCCATTCCTTCATCTTTGCGCGAGATTATAATCAATCTTAGCACTTCCATTCCATAGACCCAACGGATCATGTCTGGCAAGACACTGAATTCCTAGGCTCCAATGGATCGTGTGAAATTTCAAAACACCACCACAAGTATCCCGAATATAAATTCCAGGAACTACATTAGAAACCAGTGAAACGTACCATGGATGTACCATCACAAACCAGCAAATGGAAAATAGACATTTACCATAAAGATGTGTTGGGATCAGAGATTTGTGGAGGATAGCAACAAAAAGAAATGCAACTACGACTAAGACTATATGGCTAATGCACAGGTTTAAGCATAATATTGGGTTACACACTATTTAAGATGTCTATAATAAGATAACAATATTCAAAAAGCCCTTTCTCAGCTTCCAGAATATTAGCCAAGAGGGATTTAGATCAGCAGAACCTCAAAGCATCATTTAGCTCCTTCTCATCAGCACAATTATATCCTAAAAGATAAGCCCGTGCTGCAACATACCCATGTACAACATGAATAAAAGATTTTTTATAAACATATCACTGCAAAGGTAAAGAAACAGAAATTACCAAAACGGCCAGACCCCATGAATGGTTCTACTTCATCTGTAACACCACCTGACTGCTGTTCCTGCGTTTTCGGCAAAAGACAGAACGGCTGAGTATCAAAATCTAAAAGAACTGGGCCGCATAGAACATAAGAACACGGAGCCCCCGCTGTGATGATCCCCATGGACAAAACAAGATAGCAGTCAATTTGATAACGATCCATTACATATGCAACACAGATCTTGTATATTGAAGAAGGGGAAGTTGAAAAAGCCTACTAATAGGATTTAAGAATTTTGAGCTTTCATACCAAAACATACATTTGAAAACATACGTTAGTAATACTTGGCACATATGACGAACCAAATTTTGGGGATGTACTAGCTAGGCCTGATCACCTAAGAAATGTAGAGGATTTCACTATGAACATATGATCCAATGATCACACGTGAATGCCATAAATTGTGAAGCACTGCCACATTACCTAACAGGATGACAGATATGTTTAAGCATGTAATAGAAAAGCATTATGTCTCAGAATGTTTCACAACTATTTCCAGAAAAACTGAACATGGATATATTGGTGGGTAACATGAGAAAAACGCAAAAACAAAGGATTGTGTATTCATCATGCATAGCTATGCGTACTTGAGTTGAACTATAAGGTATAATCTTGACCACCTTCGGTCTTAAAGCAAGGAAAAAAAGAAAAAAAGACATACTTCGGCATTTAACCCTGTACTAAATTAGATGTGATTGTACATAGCCTCCCAATATCTTCAACTTTCTTTCACTGTACATTTTAGGCACACTTAATGATGCTGGGAAGCATGTTGAAATAGAAGAACGCGCAACAAGGACAATCACGAACAAGTTTGAACTAGAGATACTCTCTCTTCGAACAAACACTATTGAGAAAACTTCTCAAATTTTCATTAATCTTAAACAACCAACTGTAGCCCTATGCCTTACATCCTTCTAAGTCTCGCAGAACAAGAAATAATAAAAGGAAAAATAGAATCAACCTAAGAAAACCTAATGTTTGAGGCAATTTATTCTAAAACTGAAAGATTTCTTATAACATACTAATTTTAAAATAAGAAACTAAAATTCATATATTTCTAGAACAATCAAAATTTTGGCCTGTATCATTCTCCCCCCGCTTGAGAAAACTCATCCTCGAGTTTCCATAGCTTGAAATAGTTTAAAATGCCGAATCTCGTCCGCATCAACCTTGTACTTAAAATTAATTTTCTCGAACTTGATTTCAATGCAAAGTCTTTCATAATTAAAGGAACAATTTCCTGTTCTAGAAATAAATCCCACGGCCTCTTACTTCTCGAGTCTTCATGATGCAAACCAAAATAAACCATTAGATATTCTAGAGAGAGAAACTCCCAAAATGGGATACAAAGAGTTAAAACTCTTGATAATTATAATCTTAAAATGATAAAAAAGCTAACAAATGAAAGACACACACCCCTATTTATAGACTCAAGAGCCTACTAACCCTAAATACACTATAAATGACAGTGATACCCTTAAGTTGTACTGCATTAGGACTCCCCCTCTAAAGAAAACAACTAAATACACTTGATGGTATTGAATTTTTAATTTTTTAAGGACTTGTTTCACCTTTGCATAATTTCAACTATCACCGAGGTCTTCAAGTCCTCCTTCTTCATTGTTACCATCAATGTCCTCATTTGAACACTCATCATAAACGGGAATGTCTTCATAATCACCTCCAAAGATAGAAAAATCTTCAAATCCATCTTCAAACTCCTCTAACTCTTCTCTTGGAAACTCATCAAAGATCGGAGCACTATCATACCCATACTCTTCATTGTAACATGATTCTCTCTCTTGGAAACTCATTAAAGATCGGAACTCTATGATACCCATACTCTTCATTGTAACATGATTCTCTCACCTCCTCAACAAAGAGGGAATTAAGAACACACTCACAAACTTTTTCACCAACTTGCAACTCGAGAATTGGTTCTCCATACTTGAAGCATTCAAATATTCCACTAGGTGATAGGTTTCTAGCCTCCAAAGTGTCAATTAAAGGTCGCTTTCAATTGGACCACCCCTTAAGGGCTTTCTCTTACCAACACTAGTCGAGGAATTGGCATTTAGATGATGATGGAAAGGAAAGAATTCCTCCTTGAGCTTCTTCTTCATCTTATCCCAATCTCTAATTCTTTCTTTGCCTCTCCCTTGTCGACTAACTTTGAGTTGTGTCCACCAATCCGAAGCTCTTCCTTTAAGACAACTAGATACCAATTTCACCTTCTTTTCTTCGGTAACATGATAATACTCGAAAATACTCTCAATGGAGTTCAATCAATCAACGAATTCCGGTGGACTTCCACAAAACTTGGGAAGTTCATTATCATCCAACTTTGCTCTACGCCAATGCGGAGATAATAAAGAATCCTCAAATTTCATTCGAGTATTCTTAACATAGTCACTACCTTTGGTTGGAGGTTGCAAGTGTCGCATTTCCTCAACCAAAGTAGTAACTTGCTTACTCAACTCATCAATCTCATGGTATTGGTTGTTAAACACATTCTCTTCACCATTGTTCACCAAAATTTCTCTACCCCTACCTCTTCCTCCTCTATGAGCCATCACAACACCAAAAATCAACTCCAATAACCAAAATCAGCCCAAATTAAGCAACACCCAATAATTGGGACCCCAAACTCCAATAAAATCAACTCCAACAAGCAATCAACCCAATTAATCAACAAAATTCACCCATACTCAGTCAACTTAGCCACCAATTCAACAGAAACAAACCCAACAAACACTTAATCAACAGTAAACACACTCGAATCGACAGCCAAGGAGCAATCTAGCCTCAATCAAGCAAGGAAAGTAAGGATTCGACACTTAACCAACCTGAAATCGCAGTACAAAGAGCTGAACTCCCTGGATTAAACTCAAAATTAGAAAATGGAACTCCAGAAAGCAGAATGACGTCCAAAACTCCTGATTCGAGTGTCAAAACAGAATTTCGAAGGCCTGAGACACTGTTACAAGGACTGAAATAGCAGTTTGCAGATCTGGGTCACTGTATTGACTGCCGAAATGGACTTTCGAGTGGTTATTTCACTGTTCCGAGAGTTGTTTGAGTGATTCGAGGATGGAAATCACTGATTCGAGTTCCAACAACAGCAGATCGTGGTTCGAAACTTCGATTCAAGGGCTGAAAGGGTTGGACGAGTTCAGGAATGGCAGATTCGAGTTCGAAACAGGGCTGGGTGTTGTCGAAATCCCCCTTTTGAGGTCCGAAACAGGGAGATCAAGTCTCGGAATGGTGTTTTAGGGTTCGAAAAGGGCTGGGTCAGAGTAGATCGAACAGTTTGAACTTCGAATGTGGGTTTTGGTTGATCGAAATGGGAAGAACAGCTCTGAAAATGGTCAATAACTGAGTTTTAAGGATCGAAATCGAGAAATGGGTTCTTGGGTTGTGTAGATCTGAGATTTTGAGTAGATTTGACACTCCTGCGAGGTTCCGGCGCTGTTTTCCGGCAAGGTCTAGGTTTCAAGCGAGATTCCGGCAAGATCAATGGTTAGGATCTGAGCTCAGTGCTCTGATACCAAATGATGCAAACCAAAATAAACCATTAGATATTCTAGAGAGAGACTCCCAAAATGGGATACAAAGAGTTAAAACTCTTGATAATTATAATCTTAAAATGATAAAAAAGCTAACAAATGAAAGACACACACCCCTATTTATAGACTCAAGAGCCTACTAACCCTAAATACACTATGAATGACAGTAATACCCTTAAGTTGTACTGCATCACTTCAATAAACTCATACAAATGATCCACGAAATGATTGGACCGATTAGCTTCAACCCTATCAAATTTCCTGTTGGATGTGGGTGGAAAACAGGAATCTTGTTCTAGTAACATTTTCCATGCACCTAGCGCCAGTTGACACCGCCACATTTTCAATTCCTTGGATCTTTGCATTATTGTCTAGTCGGACTCCAAGTTTTTGTCCTTTAGTCACTTCAACTAGACATCCATTAGGTCTGTCCACTGATCGTTTTGGGCTAATCGGGTAGGGAATCGGGTCGGTTCCCAACCCGATCCGCTCATCGCGGATTGTCGTATACTCAATCCGCACCCGTCCATGAGTGAGGTACGGTTGGGTTAGTTCGGTTGCAGATTGGGCAGATCGGGCAGATCAGGAGGGTGGAGATGACCTATTGGGCAGATCGAACCCAAACCGAAACCACCAAAACTAAATCTAGGATCCGCATCCATCCATAACATACCTCAGGTGGATTCATAGATGGTTCGGATTGCTCAATTTGGGCAAATTGGGCGGGTCAACCCCGCTTGGCACCCCTAACATCCACCGATAAAATCGTTATCTTCTTTGGTAGCAAATAAACAATCCACCTAGTCAATCAATGGGTCTTCATCAAAAAATGGTGGCTTACTCCAATCCATCGCAAGATCTAAAATTAATTTTGATGTAAATAGCCACTCAATCTTAGCCACCTCCCCCAAGGGGCATGGGTTTGGTGGGTAGTTACCAACAATCAAAGCGGTTGTCAAAACCAACTAAACCAACACTTCACGCGTATCCTCGATCTGTTGGTTTCAAAGAAGATTAACAATGTCCCATGCACCAGCCCGATGGGCCACCACCAACAGCTTGCCCTCGAGTCGTTGAAATCTCCTCCATTCGTGCTTCTCATGCAGCTTTACTTCGTTCATACACATCTTTGGTAACAGCATAACCACCATAACGAACTATTTGTCGTGCCATGACCTGGAATCAAGCGCAAACTCTGATACCAACTAATGTTGGGAAGTGTATTGAAATAGAAGAACGTGCAAGAAGGACAATCACGAACAAGTTTGAACTAGAGATACTCTCTCTACGAACAAACAATATTGAGAAAATTTCTCAAATTTTTATGAATACAGTAGCCCTGAGGATTACATCCTTATTTATAATGATAGTAGTTTACCCTAGAAATACTACAAAGGAAATAAATAATTGAAAGCTAAGAAGTCTTGGAGAACAAGAAAATAATAATAAAATAAACAGAATCAACCTAAATAAGAAAACCTAATGTTCAAGGCAATTTATGCTAAAACTGAAAGATTCCAATAAAATACTAATTTTTAAAATAATATTCTAAAATTTACATATTTCTAGAACAGCCAAAATATTGGCCTAAATCACTTAATTTCATTTGACATGCTACATCTACCTTGAGATTAGAGATCCATGATTGCCACTTAGTTGTTATAGAAAACTCAAGGGTAATTTGTACGGGCACCCCCTCAACTTTGACCAATTTTAGAAGACACCCATCTACTACATTTGTGGAGACCCCATCAACTTTGGACCAAAGTGCAAATGCTACATTTTCCTTCCAAATTAACAGCAAACGCACATAAAAGCAGTTGGTGGCAAATTTCCCTCCAAAACCTTTTTTTTTATAACCAAAATGCCCTTGGGATCCCTCATAAATAGAACAAAGCACCTCCATTTGTCAAAAATGTCTGTCTTCCACTCTCCTCCAATTTGTATAAGGAGGACATGAGGCCGGTGGCACGGAGGAGGAGGACGGCAGTGGTTGAGATGCCGGTGGCAGAGATTTGTGGGACGATAAGGTGGGGGAGTCACCATCAAATACATACAATTTAATCAAGATTTTACCAAAAGAATATCTGGGTCAACTCGGTCCTGGTTCAGACTCGACCGCCTCATAATTTCAATGTCAACATCAACGTCGTGTTCATAACAGATTGAGGGTTTTATTGTCTATTCCTGCTGCGCTGATCGTGTTTCTAACAGGAATTGTTGTGTGTTTCATTCGAGGTCCTTCAATTTTTAAGGATCTTCAATTGGGTCCATCGAAAACTCAGTTGGTGAAGTTCACATGGGAGGATTGGACAGTTGGGTTTCTCAGAGCGGCAATCCCTCAAATACCGTTGTCTATACTGAACTCTGTGATTGCTGTCTGTAAGTTGTCGGGTGATTGATTTCCTGAAAAGTATCGGTGATGGTGGTTTCGATAAGTGTGGGGGTTATGAATTCGATCTACAAACCCTCTCAGATGGACTGAGGAAGCTGAGGAAGGGTAAGGGGCCTTTTATCTTTTCATCTTTCCCGTTAACGGAGTTAGCGCTTGCACTTTGGTCCAAAGTTGAGGGGTTTAAGTATCCACAATAAAGTAGAGGGGGTGTC
The DNA here is from genome assembly GCA_963854785.1 of Vaccinium vitis-idaea. Taxonomy (NCBI): domain Eukaryota; kingdom Viridiplantae; phylum Streptophyta; class Magnoliopsida; order Ericales; family Ericaceae; genus Vaccinium; species Vaccinium vitis-idaea. The sequence goes on along the minus strand of OY978223.1, from coordinate 22,371,450 downwards.
TTTTAAATTCGGTCAAAGTTGAGGGGGTGTCCGTACAAATTACCCTAGAACTTATAATACTAAAACCGTCTAACGAGTTTTTCTTCCTATACGGTGCAAGTGAAGGCCTACTAGCACTTATTAAAAAACATGTGTTTCATGACACGGTAAAACAAGAGTACACTAGAGGAGATGTCTCATACAGTGTCTGGTTCCATTTCAGCTGGTGACACTAGTAAATCAAAACAGTGCCCAGATATTGTGCAAACCAAAAGCTCATTTGTAGGGTCCAAAACAGCTTCTCTGCACGTATCATCACAAACTGCATGAACAAAGAGAAAGGTAAACCAGAAGGCCAAAAAATACAATCATAGAAGTTTAACGACATTGTACATATCATCATAAACTAGCAGTATCACGATTCCATTACCACCAATAAGACTTTCATACCATGAACTTGTCCGGTCTTCTCACAAACAAAAACATCCCCAATTTGGTAGTAAGTACATGTTTCTCCAGAGCAATCATGGTTAGGGACCACCTTATCATTCAGGCCTCTGCTCTTTTTCCATGTAGACAATTGATCAGCAAGAGTCTTGTCAAATATAGTCCGGTCATCATTCACCTTCAAATTTAACACGTACTAGTTAAAGTCATACATTTGCCTTATATTTTTTTAACTACACTCAATAAAAACGAAGAAGTCATCCTTCTATCCGTACCTCATCCACTTAGGCAACTTTCACACCATATAACTGAACTAAAAACCACACCCACACAAAAAGTAAGCTGATAATCTGATCCTTGACATCACAAAATCACACGAGAGTCCAGTCTTCTATTAACCACAGATGCTGATACGGGTACAGACATGATAGGATACGGATTCTTTGATATGAGAAAATCTAGAAAAACAGGATACGGGTACAGCTAGGTTATGTTAGATTACAAGGAATTCTTATAGCTTTTTAGCATTGTATTGCCCAGACATAACTATTGTATTTTCCTTCTGCAATATTGTTGATGCAAGTCCACTTAATTACTTGTTTATGAGTGAAGGGTAATTATATCGAACACAAGAAAGACACAACAAAAATGTTCAAAACACTATAAAAAAATAAAATAAAATAAAATAAATAAAAAAGAAGAAGAAGAAGCAGATACTTCTGAGAATATCACTATGTCTCCTTCTATAGAAAGTAAGTTCAATGCTACAAATCTACCATTTTCATTATTACTAACAATTTACTCCACCACTACGCAAGAAGTGTCACAATCCTAGTTCCATACAAGTTTGGATACATGTCTTAAAGTATCTAATATTTCAAAAATTTGCAAAAAGAAAAATTATATAGTGGATACTTCTGCGACATGTATCCGAGGTGTCGGAGGTGTATTGGTAACTGATACAGATACGATATAGACACGACTCTCATCTAGAAGTATCTGTGCTTCATAGCCGGTCAGTAAGGATCTTCGGAATGTGATTCTTATTTCGTGGGGTACGTCGTGGGTTTCCCCTCCGATAGTGGTGGAGCTTATTCAACAATAGTATGGGGCTAGAATGCGTAGAAGAAAACAGAAGCTAGGGATTTTGATTCCGCTATGGTTGATGTTGTTAGTCTGGAGAGAAAGGAATTGGAGATATTTCGACATGGAGGATAGATCATTGTTCAAAATTTAGAGTCTTTTCTTATCCACTCTGTTTAGTTGGGAGTCGAGTGTTGGGATTTTTTCCCACGTTAAATGCCTTGTTTGGAATAGATTGGTGGTTGGTTGGTGAGCATTTATTGCTCTTTGAGAACTCCATGGGTCAGCCGGCTGTGCATGCTCAAGTAGCATTTGTTGTGATTAGTCTAGGCCTTCATTGGCAGTTGAAGAGTTTTCTTGTATTATAAAAGGCTATATGCTGCCAATTGTGTGTGTGTGAAAAAGCCAGAAATTGTGGTGTATAAGAGAGAAAATTGTGAGAGAATATTGTGCGAGTTTGAGGGAGATAAAAATACAAGTGAGCTTGAGAGCTTGGGTTGGGGTATTTTCTTATCTCATTGTACTCATTCAATATTAGCGAAAAGTGTTCTCTCTCCAGTGGAGTAGGCATTGGGGCCGAACCACGTAAAATTGCTTGTGTTTATGTTCTAGTTTTTCGAGTACTAGTGTGCGTGGGTGTGTTTGTTTGATCGATCCTCTACATCGAGGGATGCAACTCTACAATGGTTCAATTCTTTGACATGTTAAGACTTTTTTCGAGTATAGAGTGGTGTATAGGTCCTTTTATTTATTGGCATTTTCTTTATTTCCCTCACTTTCCTTTGAATATGGATGGCAACCCCTTGATGTCTTTTCACTAAACTTTACTACTTATCAACGAAAAAACACAAGAGAAAACATATAAACGAGTGATGTCATCACCTGCTCATTCACATGTGCACACCCTCGGCCCTCCTATCTGCTAGCAAAGGAACAGAAATGTACACAAATAACATCCACCCACATGCATGGCGTTGACTTCATTAAAGCACACTCAAGGTTTAAGCAATGGATTCTTCTCAAAAAGATAGTAAGTGACCTTAGGACAACAAGGTCATAAGAGAAAACTATGTACCAAGCTGCTCAAGCAACACTTGAAAGAACAAATTCTTTTGGGGGAACAAATGAAAAGAACAAATTCCATCAGAAAGTGTACAGAGAAGAAGATTAATCATATCCTCATTAACCACATTAAACATAAATGCAAAAAAAAAAAAATGACACCCATCTTACCTGAGAAGGAAGGGGTGCTTGGCTTCTCTTTGCTGCCTGCATTTGGATGTAATACTCTTTGAACTCAGAGGGGCAATTCCTCACAAATTCAACCATGTCCTCTTCATCACGCTGCAAGGGAATGTTTCTTGTAAAATAATCTTAAGCTGAGATTGACAATAAGCAACAAATGGCTAAGTTAAAATGGATAAGGTCATCTTTGGACTTAGAGAAGACCCAAGTAAGCTTAAAGAGACAAGTTTGTTGATCACTTGACAAATTAGTAGAAGATAATGATGGAGAAGTGCTTGATTAGTTAAACATCAGTTCTGATATGCTCAACAGGAAGTTAACTAAAAAGTACCTGAATGTAAAGCTTTTTCCAAGCACATTCCCGCAACTTTTTTGTAGGGGGCAGAAGACCCCAACGCATGCAGTACCTACAAAAATATTAAACAAATGCATTATAAATATACTAAAAAAAATTATTTTTAATGCACCTATACTAAAAAAACTCCTCCACATTCAAAAATCAAACACAAAAATGAAAACCAATTTTATGGTTTATGGTTTCCACAATAGAAAATCCTAAATCCTATGAAGCAAGGATATTGATATGAGATACAGACAGATACAGCGATAGAAGAATATCCAAAAAGACAGGACAATGGGTACTACTAGGATACATTAGATTGAAAAGCATTTTTACAGTTTTCAACCATTATGTTACATGTAATAACAAGAATAAAATAAAAACCTTTTTTTTTTGGTTCAGAAAAAGACAGTATAGTTAGTTGTAGTTAAGAGGTTTGAACCCCTGCTAAATGAATGGGAGTACATGGTGCCTACCACTGGGCTAGCACTGCACTTGCATAGATTAAAAAGTTAAAAACTATTGCAGTATCCTTTTGCAATATTGTTGTATATAAGTTTATTGGGCTACGTATTTAACTACTAAAATTTAACTTTATTGACTTCAGGTATGAAACAATAGAAGTATTAAAAAAGGAAGTTGCTACGTGTACAGAAGTTTTAGGTACAGAAAACGCACAGATCGGTTCGGGGACCCATTTTTGGGTCCCACACGAACGATCCGAGCCGTTCATTCATCTTAGAGTAATTTTTCGAGGGGCCCCACGAGAAATCACCTCAATCGGACGTGCATAAGTGCTCGATCCAAAGCCCACCCCGTTTCATTCAAATTTATATTATGAGATGGCTTGATACAGTACTTAGCCAACCAATGTGGGACTAATACTAATAAGCTATTCTAACACCAAATGTGAGGACACGTATCTTAAAGAGTATCCGATACCCTCGGGATAAAAATAAGTTCATTTTGTATTGTGAACACCACTGGGGTATGTATCCTCAAGTATCGAAGGAGTATTGGAATCCGATGGAATATGGATACAACTCTCATCTAGATGTATCCATGTTTCATAGCCGAAATCTAACTTGTAGAACACCTACTTCATCACCATTTTCAACATTCTATCACAACCATGTGAGAAAAAAATATTACAAAGGACAGCACTTTCTTTGCCAAAATGTAGAATGGCATTAGGCAGGCTGTGCATGGATGATGATCAACTATTGAGCACCTACAAATTATGTAGCACCAACACGGACAAGAGACACAACACCAACACTCTTGACAGGTAAATTTTAAAAAATTGGAAGACACAACACGTTGAGGACACATATTAGATACTCCCTCCGTCCGCCTTTGTTGGTCCTTTTTTGAAATTCGTGTCATTTTTTATTGCTTATATCTTTCAATATAGATCTCAAAAAATATACAAAATGGATCTCATTTGATAGATCTCAATTAGTTCGATAATACATAGTTTGCAAAATCATGAGAACTAATATAAATTGAGAGAGATAAGAAATCAAAAATGGCACGAATGTCAAAAATGGACCAACAAATGCTGACAGAGGAAGTAATATTAATGATTCTATTATTTAGTAGTAAATGAATTAAAAAAAGTCTCTAATTCTGAATATATAACACCATATATACCTCAAAATGTTTTTTATCATCACATCATTCACAAACATTCTAGCAAACATCATCTATGTGTCTTTATAATCAATAAACCATCATAGGTCACACAAAGAAGAAAGACTTTCTATGCTTTAATATGAGTCTCAACTATATCCTTTTGACATCCCCGAAGTATTTTTCAGAGTGTCTTCAGAGTGCCCAAACCAAAAACGTTGACAAAAAACAGGACACTTTGGATTTGAGTGTCGGTCAGAGTCTGGAAAATGTCAGTATCCGAAAAGTGTCCGACACCGATTCGTGGACTATGAGTCTATGACGAAGTGTCTGTGTCACATATAGCAGTAACAATGAGAAATTAAAGTTAATATGTGAGACCACCTACAGCAATATGTCTCAGTGGAACATAAGCTGGACAAACCAGAAGATAACATCTAACAATCCACATGCGTTTCCTGGTAGAAGAATTCACGTGCAACTCCAGAAAGGAGAAAAACTAACACTGATGGTCCGAGAGGCTACTAAGAACTCCGTTAATGATTGAACACTTAAAAAAAAAAAAGAATAATAAAAAGCATACCACACTGGTCTCTTAAAAACCATCCAAGCAAAGACTTAAGGTTCACAGAAATTCTGAGAGGCCATGCAACTCATTGCATAAATAAAAACCTTACTTCCCACAGTCCAAAATCGAATACAAAAAAACATTCTGCATAAAGTTTCCAACAAATGTTCACAACATGAATAAAAGGGAAGCCCACAAGGCTCCCAGTACTGTGGGGTTAGCAAAGCGTATGCAGTCTTACCCCAAACGTGGAAAGGTTGTGTCCGTGTTTTGAAGCCATGACGCCCAAGTCACAACGGAGCAACCTTACTGCTGCATTAAAGCACTGCCTTTATAGCTTTTTTGAAAAAAATAAGTAAGAATAGGAAAAAGAAAACATCCCTGCATTACATCAGAAGTGTCCAGCTATCATGGATTATGGCACTCACATGTGCACGTACGTGAGTGCACAACTTTCTGCCACTGCTATCAGTCCTTGGCACGGCAAATAGTACAACATAGGATGTCCTCATGTAAGAACATAAAAGTTTAGAAGCTCAAAGCCTCAAACCACACTAACACAAGTACCATATGCACAATCAACAATTCACTTGATTATCATTCCAGCCAAACAAAAGCATTATTTACATGCTTTACAACCTTCAAAAACATGTCTTCCAACTCTTGTAGTTGTAGCCATGCAATAGTTTTTCTTCGACTAGGAGAAAGCTATGTGCACGGACACTTCGTCGGAGGTCATGTACTATTTGGACATGTGTCTGACACCGACACTCTTTGGACATGTGTCTGACACTCGAATTCAAAATGTCCTATATTCTTTCAACATTTTCCATTCAAACACTCTGGGGACACTTTAAAAAATGCACCGGACACTCGCACACTTGGAAAACAAGTCGGAGGTGATAAACAAAATAGTAGGATCTAATTAAAACTTAAGGAAGTCATGTTTTGAGCGATGGGTGATGGTTTAGGGGATAGAAAGGCACGCAAATGATTAAATGCTTTCAGTTGAAATACTTTTATGAATAATATAATTCTCGTCATAATTTAGGTATGTGGTATTGCATATTTACAATTACAACATTACATTTATAAGCTTCTATTCATATGATAGTATACATATATGCTTTTTAAAACGTGTCCCTTAACATGTCGTGTCCTCCATCTTTTTGAAATTCCCGTGTCGGTGCTACATAGAGGATAACTATTGCACTTGCATTGTTTATAGTTGAATTCAAACCATAGAAAGGCCAAAAACTAAAATGTCCAGTTGCAAGTTGCAAATTACAACTGGACTAAGCCAGATCTGATGGAAATTTACAAAGTAATCAGATGAGATCATTTTAGCGTAAAGAAGCAAGTACATAAAAAGAAATACATTATCCCCAAACAAAAAAGGACCTTTCTGATCATATAAAGATGATTTAACTCACAGCCATTCGCAAGTTTTCGAAGGAAAAGGACACACTGCGACGGAATTAAGACTGTAGACATGCTCATAATGCATTCTAATTTCTAATAGATTGGAGCAATATTAAATAAGCACCATTTCAATATGAAACCAACCAACAGGCATAAAAACTGAATAACGAGCCATGTATACTTCAATATCCACTTCAATATTATTCCAGCTGCTCACAAGCATTTTGAAAACAAGTAATCAAACCATAAACAGCCAGAAAAAGAAAATATACAAATAAAAAAAAATACTGTTGCCTTCGGAAAAGGTCTTTTTGTCACATGATAACAAAACCCAAGCATTCATACAGTTCTATATTGATTTGCTTCACATGCAGTATAATTTTCGATCAAAAATAGCACATTTTGACGGCAAAAGATTGTATATACTTATAATGCATTCCTATTGAACAAAGCAATTAACAAAGATGTACACAGAGCTAGGACTTTGATAAGAATTCAACAAACAATAACATGGGCATAAACAACTCAATGTATACATATATTTGCATGTGTAACATAAAAACAGGCAGTTATTACTTACAGACGACGCCACAGTGACTCATCTGAAGCTGCATAGTTAAGGAATCTACAAACCAGCGAACAAGAAACAAGATCCTGCAATAAGTTGTCATCTTAAAAAATTAAGCCTTTTCACATGAACCCAACATTTCTCTACACCACCCCATGCTTTCACCCAAACCACAAGTCATACAGACAAATTGTTGACTCGATACCAACAAAATGATTAGTAGCATTCACCAGTGTGATTTGTAACATTTGCCTCAAATTTATTATCTGTCTTTTGTATGATATAGATTTCTCCTACGTATCCACAAACATAATATACTTCACAGACA